>JAWWEV010000083.1:11168747-11187153 GCA_035583235.1 Hafferia zeledoni | reverse complement strand
TTCCTTTTCTTTTTCTTTTTATTTTTTTTTTTTTTTTCCTCGCTTTCTATCTTTTCCTTTCTTTCTCTCTCTTCTTCCCATTCTCTCCTTCCCACTGTGCACATGCTGCACATGTGAATTCTGGTTTGGTTCTATTCCTGCAAAGCTGCTTTATACCCTGTGGTTACTTCGGTGATAAGGTTCAGCTGGCCTTACATATGACTTTCCTGCTTATTTCCTATAATATTCCTCTCAAAAGATACTATTCATTGTGAGCCAGATAGGGGAGCATGGCAAAGTAGCTGTATTTCAGTGGGGGCAATTCAGAGTGGATGGCTTCCATAGATTTTGATTCTGGGGCCAGATTCCTCTCCTGAAGTATGAAACATATAAGATTTGAACATGAAGGTCTCAGATACTCATAGCAAATTTTCTTCATAGTTATTGGAGAGAAATGAGTTTCAGTAGGGGTATTTACTTGCCCTCTCATGGGGACCTACTTTTATCCGCCGTGTATAAAGGCAACTGATTGCTGTGCTGAACACAAGTATGTGAGAAAGTTAGCTAAGTCACAGTAGGTCAATCCACTTATGCTTTTTTTCATTCCTCCCACTAATATTGTACCCTCGATGAAAGCATTGTTTTGTTTCTCCTGAGCTGGAAATCAAGTGAGTGGGAAAGAGAGATAGGGCCACTTCAGTGTCAGACCTACAATAGTGTTTAACAGTGATAAAAGTGATGGCAGGAGTGTGCAACTTTGCTTTTCAGTCCTTGCACAGTCGACAAGTTGCTTTCTGCTTCTTTCTTGCAGTCTTTTGCTTCTCAGTGCATCCTACTGTTTATTCATAAGGGAAATATGACTGGAAATGCCAGCTCAAAAATATCATGCATAAAAATCTGCTTCCTCTTTGTGTCTTTTGTGGCTGCCTGTGACATCTCACTCATTGCCCTTGTAGCTCACTGCCGGTTTTTCTTGCAGTCTTGCTATCTGAATTTACATGCTGCAGTGTTTCCAAGACCACTGCCGTCCTTCACTTGCCCCAGTGGCACTACTTAGAGCTGGAGGAAATGGAAATGTTACAGCTGTCATAGCTGCCCTTGCTGCCTGGTCTTTGGAAAGGGAACTGCATTAGGCACTAATTATTCTTATTTCCTCTCCTTATTTTATCCTTCCTTCTCTCTCCCTCTGACCTTTTTAAATGTTAGGGAACTCTGATTTCAGTCCATCTCTCACCTCCACCTGTCCCTGGCTGAAAACAAAGAAAAATCAGAGATGTTTTATGTAGCAAGAGACCAAGTACATATCATAGAATCATAGCTTATATCGAGTTGAAGGGACCCACAAGTATCATTGAAGTCCAGTTTGTGACACAGACTCTATCCCTTCATTGCTGTGCTGCCCAGCACAAGGAGCCTGGAAGAATTCAGCAATGTCCTAACTGCACAATGGTAACATACTCCACTATATGCCCTTACACTCCCTAAGTGCTGCACTCCTTGAAATTTAGAGCATAGAATTACTATTACTATTATTACTATTTCATGCGTTTTAGGAACTAGAGTTCAAGACTATATATAACTTTGTAATTGTTTGTGGACAGGTACAACTAGGCAAAGCTCTGTATCTTGGCTCAGAAATACCAGTTTCTAGTTCTGCTGGTTTACTGATGACCCCTAAAGCTACCTGTATCGACAGATTAGAAAGAACTGCTGTTAGACACATGCATGGAAGCATCTGTCCAGCAGAGTGCATACAGCACAGTCATTGCTCAAGGCACTTGAGCTCCTTAAACTCATGTGAACTTCTTCCTATTGTCTTGTTGGCAGGGAAACTGGCCACTAAACATGGCTAGACAGCTGGAAGGTTTCTTACCTATTCACAGGTGTGAACCTGCAACAGCAGCTCTCTGATAAGAGCCACCAAAGCAGAAGAACACATTAGTACTAGTATGTAGTTTGAGCAGCCTATTAAAGGCAATATGTAATGTCCTAAAGCTGGAAAAGGCCTGGATTTGATGACCTGCAGGGAGATTTCTTTTGGCTTTAAGACTCAGTGAATGATAAAGTCTTTGCATAAATTTACAGGAAGCTTTTTATAGTCAAGTGGGGAAAGCAGCATGAAAGTGCTGAGTGTAAAATGTTGTCAAGGATAAGTTGCCACTGATGTTGTCTGTGGAAGGGAAAAGCTGGTAGCAACCAAAAGAGTGTACAGAACAAGGCAAGTGGGAGGGTGTCTGATCTATTGAACTCACTCTCTACTTTATGAATAGTCAGTGCTTTCCTCTCTCCACCTCCTTTCCTTTACACATAGGACTTGCATGCTAGACAGTGAATGGAATGCAACCCCTTATAACTCACCTCTTGACCACTGATTTCCCAGTTCTTTTAAGACTGGATTTCCTTTTCTGCTAGAGAAAAATCAGAGTTTAGGCAAAGGCAAGGTAAACAATAATGCATCAGAGAGAGGTGTGCTCAGTGACTTGAGCATAGTGACTGGCTCTGAGTTAGTCATGCTCTTCCAGAAGGAAGAACTCAGTGTCCCTGGACAGCTCAATGAAAATGTCTGCTCATTTCATACTGAGAACACGAAAGTGCAATTGTTGACTGATGAGAAACGGAAAAGAGGATAATAAGGAAAATATCTCCTTATATAAATCAATGATATCATAGTTTTAAATATTGCATGCAAGTTTAGCCTACTTATCTCATGAATGAAAGGGCACAAAAAGTATGTACAGCAAAAGGCCAAAATGCCTTAGCAGGGACATGAGGGAAAAAGGAGAAAGATGGACACTTCATGTTTGTCTTGTATTCAGAAACAGAACAATGTAGAATTCTTCAAGCAATTGAAATGAACAACAAAAACTATCTCATAGAGATGTTTTCCTTCCATTCCTCAGTCTGAGGAATTAAAGCTAGTCTCTATAGGACTATCCAGGCACTCCCTTAATAGGTGGTGAAAATGCAATGACTGTCTACGCTCACATCTCCGTATTCTCTCCCTGCTGTTGGAGAAAAGGACTCAATGACCTTGGTAGCATCATCATTACCTCTAGTGTTTACTGTCACTGCGAGGACAAGCAGGACAGAGACAGATGAATACAGAGGACTGAGGAGACCTGTACTGAGTTGTAGATGATGACACAGCCCAAGGGTGATTCACTCACTGTGACTCCTCTTAGCAGGATTACAGAAACAATGGCAGCTGCTGGGGTTCAAATGTGTATCCTCTGCACTGAGATGCTGGTAGGTGGTGGTTAAATTGTTTTAGTAACAAAGCTTTTACAAATTACCAGGGCTAAGGAGTCCTCAGGGTCCTAATACCTGTGCTTTGGATCTTCACTGAGATTTTCTGCAAATGTGGAGTTTTTCCCCAGGGCAAAATTGTTTCCCTGATGAAGAATAGTAGAGTTCAAAAGCGAACATACCCTGCCCCAAAACCCCCCAGGTTTTTGTGATGCTAACGGTGATGATGATTATTATTATTGAATTAGAAATAGGAAAATGATAAAACTCTTAGTAAAGGTCCCAGTGTGCCTGTAGCTGGTGAACTGGGAAAAGGGAGGGGAATGTCTTGTAGCTGCTATTGCTCTGTGAACTTGGAGGTGTGCCTTGTGCCAGGTGGCAACACATCAGCAGAGAGTGACTGAAGGTGGGAGCATATTTATTTCTTTAAATCCTGGCATCTGTCCCCGCATCCTTCCCTCAGCCAAGGGAGTAGTCATGGAAACAGCCAAGGACAGCCCTGTTCCAATGGCAAAGGTTTGGTCCCTTCTATGGGGCAGAGAGACACTAAGAATGGAAAAATGCTGTCTGGGGTGAGAGGGTCACCCTTGAATACATTTAGCAAGTGTCATCAAACCTTTAATTTCAGACAAAACTGAAAGGGACAGGAGAATGCTAGGTTTAGTGCCTCCTCTAAAGGACACCTGAGGCAATTTTGCTGGTTTTCCTTTATGTGAAAAAATGTTCAAAAGAGCTGTTGCAATCTATCATGTCAATAACTCACAGACAAAAGGTGCCTAATAACATTGACACAACACCTTATAATGGCTGTGTGGAAACTTTTACATTTATTATTATACCAATGACCCATAGACTATGGAAATTTTTATTTCTTTCCACAGAAATCTTTACTATTCTTTTAAGTACCATGAAAAGGAGATGAAATGAGGAGAGAGCAGCCATATTCAGCATGCTAACAAGTAAAAGACATTTGAAGCACTTTCTATTCAGTTCCGGCTCACATTCGCAATGGGAACAAATAAAGAAATATGCCAATTCTTCATTATATCTTTTAAAATGAGGTGAGTAAAAGATGGGAGTGAGGCACATGTCTTTGATCTTGACTTTGCCAATATAAACACACAGCACAGTGTACATATCATATATTTTAAAAAAATCCTTGCACAGTTTTCCCAAGGGAGTGAAGAAGGAATAGAAAGACCCACACATGACAGATGCTAATCATGTCACACTTGTGTGTACCTTCTGGATACTATGGTGATGAGGCTGTTTCAGTCTCCAGATAGAATGAGGCATGGACATTTGTGCTGAATAGACTGACTTTTCCCAATTTAAAGATGACCTTTCACATATTTTTCCTATAGGTTTTCTCTGTTAATATTTATATGGGGATGTATTAATAAACAGTAGCCTTTCATAAGTATTCAGAAAGTAAACCCCACTGTCATTTATCAGTGGGAAGGGAAGGTATAATAGATTTCAGCATTTTAAAGTCTATGCACACAGTTTAATTTACCAGTTTTCCCTGGGGCCTGCAGCATGGATTTGTATCTCATTGCAATGAGGTCCTTGACTGTAAAACAGTTGGCTATACAAGCAAAATAATGTATAAATGATACAAATATAAATAAATTTTACAGAACAAACAGTGATTAGAGCCAAATAAGAGGCATGCAAACTTTAATTATGGCTACAACAGCCTGGAGTAAATAATACTGGGCACTGCTAGGACAGCTGAAGTTGCTGTGTTCAGAGCTGTTACAGAACCATTACATATTCATGCAGGTCACCAAACACCATGAAAAATCAGCAGTACTTAGTGAAGAAAACATTCCTCACCTTTTGCTTCCAATGGCTTTTTTGAGACAGTCCAAGTGTAAGTCACCTATACATCTGACTGGCTTCTGTGGCACAGAATCCACCAGGGTCCCTCAAGGAAGGTGACTTGTCAGCACAATGACAACTGCCTGGCAGTGCCACAGCAAACGTGGGACACATTGCAGTGCACCAGCCCTTCCACACTTCACAAGCTTTGCCCTGCATGTCCTGAAATTAGCTGAACTAGAGAGTGAACTCAATGCCTAATTTAGAGCGGAAAAAAGGTGTAATTGTTAATATTAATTTCAGAAAGAATGTCCTGCCACTGTAGAAATGTATGATTAAAGAGAAACCACCTCTCCATCTGAAACACAACCATGCTGGAGTTTAACCTGTTTTGGGAAAATGGTCCAGCAATAGCAATACTAGGAGGTTAGTCCATTCCCATCATCAACTTGCTCCATATCCACACTGAACACTCACCATCCTGAGACTACCTACTGTGCTTCATATATTAATGTTGACTCATAATACCAGAAGGCTGTAATTAAGGTGGCTGTCTAATCTTCCAAAAAGGAAAACAGCAAAACCAAGCAGTGAAATGAGCACTTGAAAGTCCCAGAACACATCTAAGAAATATTTGAAATTAGAAACTGGATTGGAAGTACTTGCTTTGAAGCCTTTTAACCACAACTATCTTGGCTTCCTCCTAGGCTTGACTTTCTTTCATAAAAGGAAGGAAATGTTGATCTGCCTCACAGAGTAGATCACCAAGTGTGATTTTTCAGCCCTCAGATGTTATGAGAGGGGAAAAAAAAAAAAGTAAAAAAAAAAAAAAAAAGTTTAATAATGAATGTAAGTGGGCCTAGACTTTTTAAATTAATCTGTACTGGAGTGGAGTAGATTATTTTTAGATTTCCTATCATTCATCTCTAAATACTTTTTAAAAAAGTATATAATATTCACTTTTAGATAATCTATAAATGGTAGTAGGTTCCAGGGTTTTCCTTCCCTGAATCAGGATAGAGATTGCTATTTTTCTTTATTTCAGGGGAGTCAAAAAACATTGTCCAAAACTCCATTTCTTCATTAATCAACATAGGGAGTTATAAAAGATTTTTCTGCTTTATGCTTTACAATAGTCACACTTTTAATCCAGCCAGAAACCCCTCCACACACAGCCTCTTACTCACTTCCCCCACAGCGAGATGGAAGAAAGAATCAGAAGGGTAAAAAAGTGGAAAAACACATGCATTGAGATAAAGACACTTTAACAGGTAAAGCAAAAGCAGCATGCAAAAGCAAAGCAAAAAAGAAAATCATTCACCATTTCCCATGGGCAGGCAGGTGTTCAGCCATCCCCAGGACTGCAGGGCTCCATCACACAAACATCATTGCTCCAAATGTCACCCACTTTCCTTCTTCTTCCCCCAGCTTTATATGCCGAGCACGATACCACAGGATGTGGGATACTCCTTGGGTCAGTTGGGGTCAGCTGTCGGAGTTGTGTCTCTCCCTGACTCTTTGCGCACCCCCAGCTAGTGGGGTGGGACAAAGGACAGAAAAAGCCTTGATGCCATGTAACTACACCTCAGCAACAACAAAAGCATCTCTGTTTCCAGAAAAAATCCAAAACACAGCCCCATACTAGCTACAGTGAAGAAAATTAACTGTACATCAGCCAAAACCAACACAGCAGAAAAAAGAGAGAAAAATAAAATCTTGAGTATTTATTCCAAGCTTATATCTGTGCAAAATACAGGGGTAAATGACTTTTCCTTGTAGGAGAAAGGATAGTCCCTCATGGCCTCAAAGATCTGATGATGCCAGTAGTAAATCCATGTTTCCCTTAATTTTAACATAATTTTTGTTTAATTAAGATATTACATGAATATAATGATTTAAGTCAAATCTAGAAGACAAAGCTAGTTTCCATGAAGCAATTATTCTTACTTCCTTGTGATATAAAATGTCCCTAGCCTAGGACAAACTTTAGACAGAGACAGTGTTATGATGGAAAAAGTTCTCACAGTCACATTCTCTTTGCACTACTCACTCAACTCACCTTAATCTGAACCTTGGACCCAGGTCCAAGCTGGCAGCCACATTAAGACATTCTTGCCAACAAGTTCTCTCTGTACTCTACCTTTCCCTCTGCCATCTCCTTTCTAATATGCCTAGCACTGCTGCTTTATGTTTTCTTTTTATCAACCCTAACTGTACCTCTAATAACACATCTAACCAGAAGTTTCTTGCAAAATCATTCTCCTGTGCTTTCCTTTGGCAGTCATGCTCCAACTCTCAAATCTAGTAGTAAGCTTAACTCTAACCCTGACAACAGGAGGAGTCTTACGCAAAGCTTCCTAGCTGGTGCCCACACAAAAAATTTCTCACAGAAGAGTTCTCTCTGAGTCCTACCCTTTATTTTGGCAACTCCTTTCCAATCTCATGACAACTGGATTATTACACCACCATTATTACCCCACCACTAATTCCACTAGAGTCATCCACTTGGTTCTCAAAATGTGTTCAGTCACACACATGCAAGATCTTTGGGCAATCTATTTCTTCTCTTTTAACCCCCTTTTCAGTCCCATTCCAACTGCTGATCCAAGATTTCGCTTTCTTGATCCTTAACTCCAGTATAAGTATAATAAGTATAAAAATAAGTTGAGCCTTGGATAGGGTCTTATGGTCATTGACCATATGGAAAAAGTCTCCCAGGCAAGGTTGTCAGCCTTCATAGACTACTTTTTCTTTTGTCATGTCTTTTGCCATCCCACTCCAAGTGAACCTCTAGGCTCATTTTTTTTTCTCTCTCAGCTTTAACTTTAAAAATAAACCTAACCACAACTTAAGCTTTAAAAAGGCCCAAAAACTACAGCTGAGACCAAAAACGCCTCATAGAAAAACTGTCCTCTTCTCCTATGACTTCAGCCACTTGGCAGCCAACTTCTCACTCATAATCCAACAGGACTCATGACTCCATCTTTCTCTCTCTAAATGATAAATTTAAGCCTCACCTTTACAGTCATCCCTATGCTCATGCTCCTTGAGGCAGTATCTATACTAAAAAACCATTGTTACACATTCCCTTTGCCCCCCACCCTGTGCTTTGGCATCTCCTTTCCAGTTGTGGTCCTGTGATCTCTTTGTTCCTCACCCCTAAACCTTGCCCTAACCCTACCTCAAACGGCAGCAACTGTACAGAAAGGCAGCACAGCTTTGATGTTCTTTTTCAGCTTTCAATCCATGCTTTTATCCTTTCTGACTACTTATCTTCAACTTCTGAAGATAGAGAGGGGGGAAAAAAGTGTGGGGGGGGATCATGAGGAAGGGGCTGAGGGTTAATGTTCATAAGAATCTGCAAGCTATGCTTTCTTTAAAGTGCAGGCTGCAGTACATATGCTTCTATCCTAAGAGCACAAGAACTGCTGGGATTTTCATAAGCGCATAAGACATCTGTAAACATCCAGAGATTATGGTTGGGTAAATCTGCACCTTTGAAAACTGTCCAAATCTTACAGCACTTTGAATCATTATCATATTTACAATTCATATAGTTCTAATAAACTGAGTAATTCATGGGTTTCTGAATGTCCTTTCTGATTTCCATTAAAGTCAATGTCAGTTTTGCCTTTGAATTCAATGAGAATGCCCAGCTATGACAGCTATTAAGTATCTCTCCCACTGTTATAGGAATGAGCAAGGATACAATAAGTGAGATCTTGGTCTTGAAGGCCTAAAATAGAGAGAAAACATTTTGAAAAATATCATACGTTCCCATTTCACAGATGGAGGAAAAATCAAAGAGAGATTTATAGCATGTTTAGACAGATGGGTGCAGCCAGAATCAGCTGTGGTGCAGAAGCTGTATTGCTGCATTAGTTCATTGTGAGTGAACTAATTAGGATTTTGACAGTCTTTCTTGGGTGCACCTAGTTGTGCCCTCTTCAAACTTTACTGCCACCAGCTGTCTGCTTTACACTTATACCAGAGATTACTGCCCCTACATCTGGTTCAGCAGCTGTGCTTGTGCATCAGCTGCTGCATTTCACAGTTCAGCATCTTAGCTTCAACCTTACCAAAGGCAGGTACATACTGAGTTGTGGAAATATGAGCTGCATGGTCAAGACAAAATATGTGCCTATCCACAAGTATGTGTCATACTAGTGGGACAGTGACTTCTGCTTGAGGAGTCAGGGTGACAAAATAATATCTGGAGCCTCCTGAAGCAGAGGATGTCTGTCAGCACAGGGATGTTTGGACATATGTGTCCCAGATGGAAGCTGGCTAATGTCCACAGGCTCAGAGCACAGGCAGAGGAGCTCCTGTTTGCCCGCTTCCATCCCCTTGAGCACATCTAGATATATTGTCCAAGGTGACACAGGAAGTCATAGCAGAAAGCCAGCTTAAGTTATCCCAGTTTCCAGAACATGTTGAACTTCTGAAAAAAAAAAAAAAAAACAAAAAAAAAACCACACAAAAAACCCCCACAAACAAAAACACCCAAACCCAAACAAAAACCCCAACAAAAACCCCACAAACAAAAAAGAACCCAAACCACCAAAAAGACAAACCACCCAAAACAAACAAAAACCCCACAATACCACATGGAAGAAATGGATTTTCAGGAGGAGAAAAAGTGTGTCTAGGATTCTCTTCTCTCCCCTGTTGGCATACATATATTCAGTATCTCATGCATCCATATGGCAGTGAAGCCAATAACACTGTAGTTGCACAGAGCCCTGTATTTTCCCCATCCTGTTGGGTTTTTTTGGTTGTTTGGGGTTTTTTGTTTGTTTGTTGTTTTTTTTTTCCTAAGGTTGAATTATGAGTGGTGGGAAAGACAATCATTTCAATGGAAAGTTCAGATTCCATAGGAACTCCTTTCTTCTATAAGTTATTTACACTTTTGCAGGGCCCATAGCAGTATTGAGCCCTCTGGACAAGGTTTGTTTCTTTCTGTTGCTTCTGAAATGGTGGGATTTTGAAGTTTTGTAGTTATGTTTTATAAATATATTACCACAGCTTTGGTCAGAGGTGCCTTCCCCTCATTTGGAGTGAGTGCTTAATTTATCTCCTTTCCTTGCAGTCTCCCAAAGACTTGCTGCACCTCACACACCCTGATGCCCTCCCTACCTGTCTGCTTTCAGATTATCCACAGCCTTAGCTTTGGCTCATGATCCTTGTGGTCCCCTTCCAACTCAGCATATTCTGTGATTCAGTGATATTTCCTGCAAGGAACACTCACTCCATTGGTCCAAATAATAAGCAAATTCTCCTGTGAGGAATTTTGGTTTTCAAGTCTAAAATCTCCCTATTTTAGCCTGGAATTTGCACAAAAAACTTGTTTCTCCACCTGCTTTAGGTGTTTGCATTGCAGCACTCGGAGTTGGCTCTAAGCTGCAATGGTTTGAATTCCCGGTGGGTCTTCTCAGACCATATGAGGTGTTTGGGTCTGAGGTTTTGGACCTGCACCATCTGGAACTTTTGACATTCATGTCATTCCTCACGCGAACCATGAGCTCCCTGTTTGATCTCAGGGAATTCACATGATACTTCTGTGACTCACCTTGTCATCCTGCTTAACTATTTATAGCATAAACCCACGGGTTCAGAACCATCCCTTCCTATGAGTATGTAACATTTTGTGTTACACTGCATCTGCAATAATGCTGAGCTGCCCTCTGCTAAAGTTAGTCTTATGCAAATAGAAAGGACACAAAAAGAATACATTTACTACTTTCTTTTTTAACTACTTTTGTACCTCACTTCCTATTTCCTCCATCCCTCTCACAGCATTATCTTTCAATTTCTTCCTGCAAGACAGTAATGTGCCTGAGTCTGTAATGCATTATCTTCTCATAAAGGGTTATGTAATATTTTATATGCAGGATGCTGTATGAAAATAAATTGCATTACTGTACTGTATTAGGAAACTTTATCATTGACAGAAGGCATATTGTATCCTGTTTTTCTTGGAGGCAGAAACAATGAAACAGTATTAGGGATGAATGTACACATTGGACACTTGGGGGAGGGAGCTCAGGGATATTTGTCATTTAAGTTACCAAATTCCATCATTAATTACTATTCTAATTAATTCAGTGTAGAAATTGATTTTTTTTTCTATCTGGGTTGTTGTTTGTTTCTTCTAGGGCCTGCTTTGTGTTGCACCAAACACAAGACAATGTAGTTCTATTGCAAAGTAAAATACATAGATTGGTGATCACATCTTGGCTGCACAGTAGTCCTAACACGTCTTGTATTTCAGTGTTTTATTTTAACTCCAGTTGATCCAAATGTATTAGCTGTCTACAGGTAATGATCCCATACTTTTTAAGCAAAGAAAATAATATTTGAGATTTTACTCAGCTGCTTATAAGACAGGGTATCTTGCGCCAGCCAGTTTTATGACTGACTTATAGAAACCAGTCAAACATCCCAGATAAACATTTGTATGTGGGTAGAGCACAAGACCTGGTGCAACAAAAACTGATGAAAACATTTTCTGAATTTGATTGTATGAAATACTGCACCATTTAAAACCCCAAATCAATGACAGTCAGTATTATTTAAGAATTCCTACAGCTGAGGTAAGGTCTAAATGCCATACATCTCCCTGCTGTTGTGCCCATAGCATTGACAGTCTTCAAAAGTTTCTCTTTCAGACACAATGAATGGCTATTCATAAATGAGTCTTGGCCAGTTGTGCTGACTTTATTGAACACTCAGATCTCCTATATCAGCTTCTCCCCATGATTCAGGTG
The DNA here is from genome assembly GCA_035583235.1 of Hafferia zeledoni. Lineage (NCBI taxonomy): Eukaryota > Metazoa > Chordata > Aves > Passeriformes > Thamnophilidae > Hafferia > Hafferia zeledoni. The sequence continues at coordinate 11,175,337 of JAWWEV010000083.1, read as the reverse complement.
GCTCATAAATACTGTTCCCTTCCCCACTGTCTGCTCCCATGAATGCCAAAATGACTGAACAGGCTCAGGGTGAAGTGAGTGCTGGAGTTTGGACTGGGTAAAACTAGATAAGACACTTCATTGCAGTACATGCAAAAAACTCTGCCTGGGTCAGTGAAGCTTCTTCACCCTTAGTGATTGTCCCTAGGTACATCTTTTCACCAGCCCATGCTTGCTTGGTGAAACTAATGAATTTCTAGATTAAGTGTTCTGTATTTGTTACATGGTGATGATTTCTGATGATTTCTGAGCATTGACTCAGTACCACTTTAGCAGTGATGTGGTCTAGGTGCAGCTGAGGGTTTCCTCCTGGGCCTGAAATGCTTGCAATTCATTTGCTGTTAGGCTGATGTTTGTTAGTCTGCTGAGAATATAGGGAGACTTTAGGTCAATTTTTAACTCTTCCACATGTGAGCCTAACTGTTGTTTGTTTATGGGCTGGTTCTTTTCTGGGCAAGCGTGGGAACTGAGTTCTTTTTTGCAGGTGCAAAGTAAGCACAAATATTGTGTAAACAGATGGTCCAACATCCTTTTCCCCATCTTTGTCAGGCATTTTCAGATAGCCATTCTTCCTAAACAAGTTAGGGAAATGTTTTCTGTCTTGAAAATAATGTACATACTCAACACATACACATAAAGCACTAATAGATTCAAGTATCAAAAGAAAAATCCAACTTCACTGAACTCTTGAACCTCTATTATGTGAAACCCTTTGTCAATGAAGATTCGCTCCTAATCTGGCAGATTGTATTTGTTTGACTACAAATTAATATTTTTTTTAAATTTTTATATCTGTCTATTTCTCTATTATCTATGTTGATTACATATGCATACACATACATATATACATATTTTTAATTTTTCTGTTTTCTGGATTTATATTTTTATATACTTATATTTTAGAGGAAATAAAAGACCCTAAACCATCTGAATTCTGGAATCCAGGGTGACTGGTCAACTAATTCTAGTCTAAAAATTTTTCTTCTCACTCTTTCTAATGTCTTTGTTTTTCCATTACTTCTGTTCAAAAACCATTATTCAGCTATAGTTTTTACAACAAGTTATTTGGTCCTCTTTTCAGTCAATTCAGCAAAATCAAGACAAACTTCTAGACTAACATTTCCTTTCCTTTTTCTTTGTTTGCACTGCACTTCCAGATGTGGATTGGGGTCAGGGCATCATCAGTAGCTGGAGTAGTGTTGAGCTAGTGGCATGCTGAGGGCACAGTTATGTTCACTATGAAGCACTAGAAAACACAATTTTAGAAAAATCCCCCCATAAAAGATGGATTCAGCTGTTTTCTCCCCATTTAGAAATCTCATTCTGACTTTTTAATCCCAATATTTTCCTGCTAGATCTGAAATAAGGCATGAGAATTTCCTAGGATTACAGATTTTTTTCTACAATGTTAAAGAACCTCTTACACTAGTTCCGTGATGACCTCAAGAGTATTTTCTATCCCTGACTTTGGAGAAACTCTATAGCACATAAGATTGGTAACTAAGTCTGTCACAGATGCTTAAGTATTGCAGTGAGTATTGATGGACAGAATGAAACCTTGTGCACAGAGAAGAAGAAAACATTCCATGTTTGAATGAATGTTTGATTTTCTTTGAACCTTTTTGTTCAACATCACACTTAGGGTTCTTCAAATTCCTTCCTTTAACATGAATCAGAGCTTGTATATTTTCAGTATAAACACATATATTCATTTATTCATTCAGGTTTATATGGAAAAAATCATGCTATAATTCTTCAGTGTTGTGGGAACATAAACCACTAATGATGGTACTGCTCCTGCTCCTTTAACTGTAGTTTTGGGGGCTTCTTACTGGATGTAGTGACTTAGTAAGAAAATTAATTTTTCCAAACACCATTTCTATTAATAAACTTTGATTTAGGAAGCTCGTCAGTGTCTATTGTTTTGCACTATCAGAATATTACATACTTTTTGACAAACTGAAAAAAGTGTTTTTATGAAAAATAAATAAAATCAATATATCTTTTTTGTCACACTTTTGTTGTTGTCAGAGAAAGCATATTTCTGCTTGAGTCAAAAATAGTTAGGTGTTTGATATTTTTGCTACTTAATGAAAACATTATGTCATGAGAATTTTATTACTGCCTTTGTGCCTCATTTCATTCAGTGGAAGGAAAAACAGTCTCAAGAAATTTTGAAGCCATGGTGGGAAAGTAGTTCTGCGGTGGAATATAGGTAAGTCTGCAATGGAAAGAACTCTAAGTAGGACTTTTTTTTTTAAATATCAAAAATTGAAAATGAATGAATGAATGAATGAATGAATGAATGAATGAATGAATGAATGAATGAAAGAAAGAAGAAAAGTCTTGCATCCCTTCAAAGATGGAAAATGCAGCTTTGCAATCATTTTACAATGAAATAGCTGTGGACTGCTTTGCTCCTGGTCCTTTTGTCCATAACTGATAACTGTGCAGAAGGTATGGATCCAGCCAGAAAGCAGTCTGTTCTTTTTATATTTCTTTTTAATGAGGTTTGTCAGATTTGCTTAAATCTCTTGTAAAAACCCATTTCCTCATGTGAACAGCTGAGTACATTTCCTAGGGACAAGAGTTTCAGATGTTCCTCTACAACTATAGGGACAGACTTGTCCTGCTGTGAAAGGAGATTTGAAACTGCAATCCTGCCTGGAAAGCTCAGGTCACCCCTAGACACCTTTTTTTTTTCTTTTTTTTTTTTTCTTTCTTTTTTTTTTTTTTTTTTTTTTTGTGTGTGTGTGTGTGTGTGTGTGTGTGTATTTATATGTAGGTATAAATCATAGAATCACAGAATACCCTAATTTGGAAGGGACCTACAAGATTCATCAAGTCCAACTCCTGGCGCTGCACAGAACAACCTAAAAATCACACTATGTGTCTGAGAGCATTCCTTCTGATGGCATTGATGAAGATTCTGCTGCCCTGAGAGTGACTGAGCAGCAGTGACAGTCGGATCTGTTGCAATAAGAAATAAGTGGAAGTGCATTATTTCCTCCTGAAATGGGCAGAATCTGTCTACCTTTTCTTAGTTCTTATTTACCATGAAATAAAACCCATTAAATTTGGATCTGAGTGTTTTTGTTTCATTCTTAGCCATTTTATTCCATTATTTATGCCAACAGTCAGGTTTTTCACTTTGTTACAGCTGTGAAAATCTGAGATAATTCTAAATTTTCCTGTACAACTGCTCTGTCAGAATTGGGCTCTTGATATATGACATGAACTGTCTGCTTCCTATCCTGTATATTACATCAGATATCATCTAAATTTTATAGTGAATCATACTGTAGTTAAACCTGTAAAATACATTTCTGTAATAACAAGAGCAGCTAAGAGAAGAGTCTGTTCAGGAAGAAAAAAATAATCTTCTTTATGGCCTGCTTTCACCCTCTCTGAAATATACATCACTGACAGACAAAAAACATCTTTTAGCAATTGAAAACAGGAAAAGAAAATATGCAAGCTGATGGAAAAGGAATTTGGGTTCATGTGAGTCAGATTAAAGCAGTGTGGGCAGTGTGGGACAAGCCTTTAGTGGATTCCAGCTAGGACCCCTGGGATCTCTGAGCTGTGAAGCTCATACAGTGAGCCTTGAGACTCTATGGGCAGTGTGCAGGGAGTGTGATGGTACGGTCTTAGTATAGTCTAGTTTTGACTTCAGAATTGAAAACTTGGCCTTTTCATGTTAGTAATACTAATTAAGATGGTGACTACATAACATGTGATCTGGTTTTCGAGAAAATATGTGGGTTCTGTTTTATCTGTCAAGGTCTCTGTCTCTGTGTAATCTAAGCACGGAGCCTATTTAGTAATTCTGCTTCTGACATGCTTTGTGGCTTTGGGAACTTCACTTGGCTTTATCTTGCTCATAAAGAAGCTTATTCATCTGTAAAATGAGGATGATAATATTTTCCTACCTAAAGAGTGTTGGGAGGCTTATTTTGCTAATGTTTGTGAAGTGTTTTGAGATCCTTATATTGAAAGCTCTATAAAAATGCAAAGTATCACTTAATCCCCTGGGCCTGCTATTATTTAAATACGTTGGTTATTGTTTTGCACTATTTATCTTTTTCCTTTCTGCTATTTTTAATACAATATTATTATTGCTGTTTTGCTACAATATGAATGTGACACAGGAATTAATCTTCCTCTACTGAATATTATATACACGTAGCAATACAAGGCTGGCAAATAGGATTTACCTGGCAACTGAATGGTGGCATAATTGCAATCAATCGCAAAGCAATAGCATCTGATAATGCAATATTAGCAAATCTTATCGTTGCATATCTTGTGTCCAGATGGGCTGTACAAGTTGTGGTGGCAAGCTTACAGCTTTTAATGTAATGGAAAGTTATTGGGGAATATACAAATGTTCTGCACATATAAATGTGATTTACTAAAAGCCTCAACCAATGCAGAATAAAAGTTCTTCCTTTTAAACTGTAATTGGAAGTTAACCTTTAGCTCACAAATCCCAGTAAAGGAAATGGCTTTTCTAATCTTATTTGCTCTTTATGGTTTTACAACATTATGTTGTTATTTCTGAATTATTTTTTATTTTTTTAGATAGTTGACATTAAGAATACCAACATGACACACAAGAAGAGTGATAATTTAAACATTTAGGAATTGTCCTAAAAGGCTCAGTCCAATATCCTGTTACTAACAATAGCCATTAACAGATCTGTTCAACGGTTTAATCACTAATATTTTCTGTAATTTGTAACATCAAAAAGGATCATTATGACCCTAGTATAACTGTATGAAGAGCTGCTGCAAATGTGTAATAATAACAATATCTCTGAAAATGCCTGATCTTTGCTAAATGTTGTGATTAAAAAAAAAAAAAAAAAGATTTACTTCTAATATTCTAAAGTTGTCGTTTACCATTGTAATTAAATAGTCCTGTATTACTGGCAGAGGGAAGAACTTATTAAAGAGTGTTTTCTTTCCCTCTACCTTGCATATTTCTCTACAGCTCCCCTCACAGTCCAGAGTTGATGACTTACTGCTCTTTATTCTTTCCGCTTGTTCCAGCATTTTCTGTTGGCACGACAATCTCTGAGAGCACCTCATCATTACGATCTGAAAGAGTAGACCTGTTAAGTGCAGGTATCCTCTAGAATAAAAGGAAACCAGTGCCAAGAATTCACTTAGGTTCTTTCTTACATATATAAATATTACTGCTTAATTGCTCTTCAACTCCTTCATGTCTTCATGGTTTATCCTTAAAAAATATATGTATTTAGATTACCTCTTCTAATGTTTCTCTAAATTCTTTTGCTTTTTAAATTATTTCATCATTTTTACACCATAATTTAGTTGCCCTTGTTTAGGTGTCTCTCCAAAGAGATCACTGGGAATGCATTTCTATTCTCTGAATTAGATTCCGTTCCTTGATATTTCTTGAATTCAGAAATCTTCTTGTTCTCCATCCATACTAGATTTCTTTCTCCTCTAATTTGTTGGTTTCAGGATTACAGGATTTTGTTCTGTGTTCAGTCCAGTACTGCACTCCCTTATGTTGATAGGTGTCCTCTGTAGTTCAGCATTGGAATTTCACAATAATTCAGAAGGACATAAAGACTTAAATCAGAAAAAACAGTCAAAACTTATATTTAAACTCCATTGACTTAATGTATCTCGGTGATATGTTAAATTAGTCCTGAGTGCAAGCAATAAGCGAGTCCTAAATGGGAACAATAGCATTTCAGTGACAGCACTTTCTCATAGGTGGAGGATTGACTTGGGTGGGGTATTACCCAGTGGCCTTTCCTCCTGCTTTCTCTGGATTCCCTCATTTTGTGTTTCTATATACTCTGTCTTAAGGTCTGGCTGTGATTAGTACACCTCTGAAGCACCTATTCAGTGACAGATCAGATAGTAGGCTCTAAGATGCTGCTGACTTGATGGGAGGTTTGACATTCCAATATTCAGTAATTATCACCAAATATCTAATATAGGAAAAGAATAAACTGTTTTTAAAATGTTAAAAAATAATACAAAAGCCCATAAATAAAGTTATCTCAAATTTTATATATACTATTCAATAATATGGTTTTCCACCTAATTTTTTTTTTTTTTTTTTTTTTACAATTAATTGATATTTAGACTTTTCTCCCTAATTTCTCTATGAATTCTGCAAATAATTCTTAACTTCATGCTCACAATAATAAAGCTGACAGATATGGAGTAGTAGGGCTTGTTCTTGCTATGGATATTTTCTCAAGACTGTGCATGGTTAAACAAAATATTCCAAACTCCTTGTGAAGGGAGCTGGGACAGTTGTCATACAATGCCAATTTGTCCTTTGTTTTCTGCTCCTGATTTTGTCATAGGTTCATTGGGCTTTTTTTTTTTTTTTTTTTTTTATTTCTTGTTTGTCTTTTATTCCGTGTTCTTTACTCTTTATTATTCACACAGTAATTATGTAAGAGCTGTTCCTATAACTCTCAACAGTGGAGCTGTTCCTAGCTTAACTTGCTGGAAGCAAGGTCAGTGTTTAGCCAAGCATGTTAAGCCAACTACATGTG
>JAWWEV010000083.1:11132555-11168114 GCA_035583235.1 Hafferia zeledoni | reverse complement strand
CAGTGGAGCTGTTCCTAGCTTAACTTGCTGGAAGCAAGGTCAGTGTTTAGCCAAGCATGTTAAGCCAACTACATGTGACATAGACCTGAGTTACCCTTATGCAAAGGAGAATTGATTTTGTTTTCCTATTTGTGTTTACTGAGTGAAATTACGCCAGTTTGCAAAAACTGAAGATTTGACCCTTACTGTTCCACGTGTTACCCTTTATGTATTGTATATATGAGGGCAAGGAGGCAAATGACTGTGTGATCATGAAGATTCTCAGTGATGCTATTATGAAACATAGATGGACCCATTAGTTATTAAGGTAATCATAATATAAATGTACACAGAAGAGCCAAAGTAGGTGCAGTCAATACCATGAATTATATTTAATCCCCCTGTCTTTTAACAAACCCAAGACAGAACAGCTAATAACACTGAAAGCACAGACCTGGTAAAAGACATTGATTTCATGAATTATGACAAAACCCCCAGACCTGCTTGACGGGTGTAAATTTTAAACTGAAATCAGTAGTGTGCAACAGTCTTTTCTTGATTTGCAAGATGAAATTGAGTCTGAAGATTTAAACATCAAGTATTTTTATGGGCATTTACTCTTAAGAAGACAACATTTGAGATGATGGTGTTGACTTGGCATCAGAATCGATGACAGTGCAATATTCAATAAATATGGAATTTTTTTTTTTCATCAACTGTGTCAAATAAAATATTATGAGAAGAAAATCAAAGATCACAACTACATGACAGCATGATGGTAGTACACCTTAAAAAAGGTCAAATGAAGGATACTTTTAAATCAGTTTTATTATAGATTTATCTCTTCTATTGAAAAATTACTATGTAGAAAGAACAATTGCATTGCCCATCACCAAAGAAGTGCACCTGTACTGTATAGATGATCATAATTTTTTCACATTAAGTTTCTTCCATGGGGGTTATTTTTTTTCCAATAATCACAAGCAGAAAAAAGCAGAATTAAGGAAGTTAATAGATTGCTTACACTTGCATAACCCTTCTCTCTCACGTGATGTTCACAGGCCAAACCCAGAGATGTTATCAAGAATTTCCACACAGTGATACTGGTTTGGAAACTCAGAACTCAGAATCCACTGGAAACAGCAGATTTGGTAGAGATTTTATATAAAGTGACAACTGACTTCAGCTGCAAACCCCTGATTCTTCCTTCAAAACAGACATCATAATGGGAGATGGTGCAATTGGAAAAGTGGCTTGCAGCAGAGTAGAATACACATCAGACACCTCATTCTTTCCCTTCCACCAGCACTGATCCACTGTGGCTCATGTGGCAGACTAGCATGTCTTTATATTGAATTAATATTTTGCATCAATTCAGCTGTAGCTGCTGCTCCACATAGGGAAGATTCTTAGAGCCTTATTGAAGGCCAACACTAAGAAAGCATGAAAAGGGCTTTTGACCACCTCTCACTTGCTGGCTCACTCCTATAGAATAGTATTCTTTCTATGCAGATGCTACTAGGGAGTACAGGAAGGGTCTAGGAAAGATCTGAGCACAAGTCATTGCCCATATGAGTACAAGCACTGAGGACAAAAGTACTTTAAGAGCAGGGCGTTGTGCTGCACAAGGAGACACAGATACATATGAAGAACTTGCTGGAGGATTCACCTGGGCTGAAAAATTAGGTATTCCTGATATTACAATAAGGGTAAGATAAGACATTAGAAACATTTGTATTCAAATATCTGAAGTTTTGAAGAATGAAGACACACTGAAAGCAATTTAGAAATTTCAATAAGCGTCCTTTCCATGTTTTTATGTCACGTTGTAACCAAGAAACTGCAGTTTCAAAAAATTCTTATGAGTTTGGAAAGCATCCACCTAAATCAGGGGATTTCTAATGTCTGTGAGACTATGCTTTGTGTTTCAAGGAAGGAAAGAAGAATGTTCCACAAAAAAGCAGACTGTGAGGCTGAATAATGAGGCTAGGTGTAAGTGTTACATCTGTAACAGATGGTCTGTAAGTGAGGATGTGGTCCATATTCTCTAGTTTTGGAAGGAATAGTTGAAAATCTAAATTAGAGCCATTGTTTTGATATGAAGAGTATTTGTTGGTAACATACCTTATTGTTTTCCATTGACTGATCCCATATTCATTATTAGTTCCAAGAAAGCAATTTTCTTATCTGACCCTTTGGGATATTTTAATAAATTATAGAGAAAAAGAAGTTGCAGCTAGCTGTAACAGCAAAGTGAGTATGTACTGAATTACTTGGAAGAGATAAAACTGAGTTACTTTAGTTATAAATTTAATTCTCACAGCAGCACTCCCACCAGCTTAATCATAGTTCAGCATGTTAGGAATTCTCTCTCTTAATCACCCATTCTTTCTCTGACTTTGGCTTTTGGTTAACATTTTTGTTATGTGCATACAATGTATAATAGTGTATGACCATAAATCCTACACTGAAGTCATACACAAGCTCCTAAATCACTCAGTGCTTGGAAAATATTTTCACTTCAGCCATTTTTCCAGAGTTGACAGTATATCCCAGTTTTGCCTTTGTTGCAAAGAGTGTGACTTACACAAGAGTAGGATAGAAAGTAAAAAAACCAAAAAAAAACAAAACCACTTTTAGGGAAATCTTTCTGTTACAGATCATCACTCTTACATGGAGAAGTATTACAGTCAGTGTTTGTCTGCCTTATTTGCTTCATCTACTGCTTCTCATAAGGTACTTTGCAGCAAAAGAACATTTTATCATTCAGAGTTAAGCACCACATATTGAACCATCTCAATTAAAATACTGCTCAGTGTAGGATTATGTGTATTTTAGTGTATTTTTATGTGTATTTTAGTACTTTATAACACCCTTCAGCACAGTATCCCTTGGTTGTTTATCCTTATGACAGATTACCAATGCCATGCGTGCAGAAGCACCCAGGGTAGGTCTGTGTAAGCATGCACTCATATAGCTATGCTTGGGGATGCCTTAGGTCTGGGTTAGTTTGGGAATCCCTGCATTTAATGGTCAACACCATCACAGATCTCCTGTGTCTCCATCCTCTTCATTGTACAGTTGTTGCATCACAAGGATTCAAATATCCATATTTTCATTCTCTCTGGGTTATCCCACTTCTCTGTTATCTTTGTTAATTGAGCTCTGGCTGTACATTTATTTTGCAAATAGAGAACTGAGGGCCGGAAAGGTGAAACAAATTGCCCAAGGACACATAGGAATTATATAGCAAAGTCATGGAGATGCTAAAGCACATTAATTATTTAAGTAACCTCTTATTTAAGTGGAGACGTGTGCACAAGAGCATGTGGAGTGCAGAGAAGTGGAGACTGGAACCAGTTAATCTATCAGCACAGAGCAGTGCAATGTGTTCTCACCAGCCCGTTTTCTGGTTTGACTTCGGTTTGTTGGCCCTGTGTAGTGCCCAGGCTGATACAACTTGGTTTCAGAAGGGCTCATGAGCTAGGACCATAGCCATGTGAAGGAGTCTAGCTGTAGCTGTCGTGTATCTGCCAAATGAGCTGTCACCTCTTGTGCCTTCCAACCATGCTTGGCTGCAAACACGTGCTTCAGTGTTCCATGGACAGAGGAGCCGTGTCTGCCTTTAGGAAGATGTTCTTTGTGTCCTATGTTTCTTGGCTGTGAATTTTGGATTTATACAACATTTGGGAGACATACAGGAGGCTCTGTCTACCTCCTTACTCACTTCAGTCTCTGTGTGGCTGCTTCCCATCAGGACTATCTCCTTTTAAGTACACTCAAGCAGAAGGACAGGCACATTGCTTTCTGTATTCTGCAGTCTGACTAAGGGAAACTATTTATGGCCTTATTTATAATAGCCAATCTACTGTAATTTCAATTATATATTAACATTATATTTTCCAAGCAGCATTAATAGAGGTAAAGGTTATAAAAGTATTAGCTGTCTTAATGCTGAAACTATGGGATTATCTGTACATATTGTTCCTTAGAAACCAAAAGTTATACACAGTCTCCTGACTGCATACAACTCCCGTGGTCTGGCATTTCTTTGCAACTGCTCACAATTTAACTCCAAATAGTCTGAGAGCAGTGTCTAGTGGAAAGAAGAGTATCTATTTTGTCATAGCAGTACTTGTAAAGTCAGCTGAGATAGCCACGATTTCAGGGGCTCCTGAAAGTAAATGCCTTCACATCCAGCTCAGACTTCCACATCCCCCTCAGAGCTCACCCCACAGATCCTCAGAGGCTAATGAATCCAGTGTGACAGAGCCACTGTGTCACAGCTCAAACCTTGGGGATGGCTGCTCCCTGCTGCTGGTCCTCACCGATGTACCAAACTGGAGCCTGGGAGGAGCCGAGATGGGCTCCAGCACCAGAAAGACCATCTATTCAACCCTTACTGGTGAAGAACTGCAAATCTCTTCCCTTAACAGAGAAATCCACGCTTCATAAGCAAATGAGGAGTCTTCAGGTTAGTTATCACAGTTGCTTTTGCTCTTACTAGATGCTACAACTGGCTTGCTAATCATGCGCATTAATACAAATGTCTTGAAACAAAGGTTCTTCTGGTGATCCTCTACATAATTTGCATTTCTGCAAAAGAAGTTGTATCCTTAATTGCGGTTGTAGTCTCACCATTCCATCATGCATTTCTTTATAAAGCAAATACAGCAAATACAACAAATACAACAATAATTTTGCTTTCTTAGCGCTCCCTTAGTAAATAGCTCACACGCATGCTTATCTTCTCAGACGTGGTTTTGCCACTTCCTTTGTGACTGGCTGTTGTTTGAGGTGAAGAACAAACTGACTGCCTCTCAAGGATTCATCATTTAGTCTTTCTCAGAAAGCATCTTCTGTCCCTTAATTTGATTGTTCTACCTAAAGGCTCTGCTAAAATTGTCATTGAACAGGAGTCAAAAGGAGGAGCAACTGACACAGCTACAAAATTACAAAACAAACGAACAAACAAAAAAACCCAACAACAACAACAGCAAAAAGCACCTTAGATGTTCTTTTCCCTAAAGTAATTAACAGCAGTGCAGAAAACCTACTTTTACATTGCTTATGTTGTAAATTGGTATAAAGGATAGTTCTACAGAGAATGATGTGCTGAGAAAACAGGAAAAATTATTTCTAGGGTAGCAGAAAAGACATGGAAAATGAAGGAAATCAAAGAGTGCAATAAAATTAGGTAAGGATTCAGGTCCCTCAGTTTTATACTAGTTTATGAATCCTAAAAGGTGGCTTAACTTATATTCAAAGCCAGCTTTATAATCAACAGAAATACTGAAGCTATTAAACGGAGATGATTGGTTAGGCACGATAGAGATCCAGACAAGGGTGTAATTTCCTTCTGAAGCGTGACAGAATTGTGCCATTATTCTCAGTTTACATCACTTTTAAAGAGAGACAGTTTATGATATCCAGGTCACCGGATTTGGTTTGAGTGCATCTCCAGCTTGTAGACGATTGTGAGGGGACCTGTTAAAAAGAGATATTTGGTTAAATATCATTCTCACTAGCCCTTGTAAAATGCAAATCCTACGCTGCTCTTGCAACTAGCAGTCAGACTATCCTTTCCTACTTCTTGTCAGCTAGCAATAAAACACCAGATGGTGTCCTTCCAAAAATAAATTCATTATAGTTTCATTTTAGGTTTTCTTAAAGAATTTAGAGACAGAACTTCAGCTAATGCAAATCAACATGGTGCCGCTGAAGTCAGTGCGTCTATGACATTTTATACCATCTGAGTATTATAAACTAATATTCTTAACTTTTGGGGAGGAATACCATATCCTTTCTCCCCACATTTAACGAGTTTCAGTGCCCAGTTTGTGCTGGCCACCTTAGCCAGGATTTATGGCTGGTGCTCCTTGTTATACAGCAATTCACAGGCCATGTCGTTTTGTGTATTGGATTAGGCTAACTCACTGTTAAAACTCCTGTAACCATTATCATTTGATGTCCTTGTTTATCACCATCTGAGACTCTAGGATACCCATTAGCTTCCTCTGGTGACACACAGGACTATTCACGAAAGAATATTTTAAGTGCCACTGGCATCTGAATAACCTTGTGATGTTTATGGTCCTGTGTGTGTTTAGTTTTCCCTAATTTCAACCATCAAAGGAGGACAGAAGTATTCAATTGTACCCTTAATCTAGGCAGATAAATAATTCTAATAGTAAAGCATCCTAAAAGTAGCCTTGAGCATTCCTCAGATAAATCAATTAAGACTCCTTTCAGAATTGTTATTATGCGCTAGCAATTAGTCATTGTTTAGTCAAGCTGTGCATACTTATCTCTTTTATATATCATTCCTTGCAGTCTCACAATAACTTTTGTTCCTTTTCTCCAAGCTCCCTTCAGCTTATCTGTGTCCTCCTGGCAACACTGTGCCCAGAAGTGATCGTGAATTTCCGTGCAGATGGAAAGCTGCAAATTACAAACACCTACGGAGCCACAAACCACAAAATAGGGGTCTCTGCTGCCCTATTCCAAAAGTGAATATTAAAATAGCTAAACACACATTACTGACTGTCAGTACCAGCTGTGCAACTTGTAGGTAATAAAAGCCCAAGAGGGAAAAGGTGATCATCGAATCTGCCTTTACCATTTGTCATGTGTCCTCACAAGAACACTTTTATCTAGTTTCTCGAACCATAGATAAAATTGTTCCACCAACTGCTGCTCCCCCATATGCCTTGCCTTCCAGTCTTGGGGAGCATCAATGTGAAAGAGGCTTTTTAGAACTTTTTTTTAGCATTCCCAGAATTAACTAGCTTGTGTTCTGCAAACAGATGGGGGGTGACCTGGGATTTGGAATTCAGCTGCTTCTCGGGAAAAAGATTCTTTAAAAAATCTCCCAAGAAGAGATGTAGGAAGGAAACAGGTGCTTGCAGGGAAACAGTAGCACTTATTTATCAAAGCTGCTAGAAGAAGATCATAAATTTAATTCCTCCCACTTGGTGATAGAACTAAAAAAGCAGAGGGTGGTGTTGGGTGCCACAGTGACATCTGACATTTGTGAAGTTTCACCAAGGGGTTTTGGGAATCAAACCCACCTAGACCTGCATGTTATCTTGTGCTTAATCAACTCGTCTCTTCACACATTTTATCACATATGTTCTGCTCTGCTGACACAAGCCATGTGAGGCAGCATCATTTTTGTGCCCATACATGACCATGATGCCTTAGCAGTTTTATATATTTGTAGGTTTTAATATTTTATATATTTGTAGATTTTCATATAGCTGTGAGGCTCACACTCATGAGCAGTCTCCTAGCAAATGTCCATCATCTCTGGCTCAGAATTATGGGAGCCTCAGGCCATGATGGAGGTGGAGGTGACATTGCAAGGGGCAGAGCCTGTGGGTTAGTACTGTGTGTGTCACCACTGTGGGGACTCTGTCAAAATACGGCTTTCCATCCTGTTGAGTTTCTCTCAGCACATTGCCCTAATGCAATCCTGGGTGCTACTTACCATCTCTTTTTTAAACTTTGCTGTACAGTACAACATTTAATTCCTGTCTTGGTCCTGTGTGGTCTAAATACTGCATGTCTTTTTTCATCAGAGCACCCCAAACATTGAGCTTAACAGCAATAATAACAGGGTCTCTGTTTTTAAAATCTCTGAGTTAAGCACAAATTTATTGAGCTTTTGATCAGCTGATGAAGAACAGTCCTTCTTCTCCCCTATTTAGTTTTGCCATACTGATTTACTCAATTTCCATTTATTCTAAAGCTCTCTTTTACCATTTGGTAGTGCAGAAACAGCCTATTGCACCATTCTTAGAAATGTCACATTATGATTTTTGTAACCAGTGTCAGAAAAAAGCATCTTTTCCTGCAATGATTGCTAATTCTTCCTATATATCACATGGCAACCTCTGCTGAGTAAGGCCTTTATTATGTAATTTTCTTTTTATTGGGAAATACACTGAATGTTTTGTATTGTTTTGATTTTAACTATGTTTTTCTGAGAAGGCCTAATTCCAGGGAGAGTGTTACAAGCAGTACGGGCTCCATTGCACTTCTCATGCACAGAGGCAAATACAGATCAAAAGCAAGTGAAAATGCTGGGTTTGTTTTAAGTTTCATTTTACAGTCAGGATGGTAAATACATCGGTTTGTGTCACTAAACTAGACTATATAACTTTATGGTTCTCAGAGGTTATTTATAATTGAATTATAGGATATTTCATGATTATTTGGAATGGTACTTACAGAAGGCTCAGTAGTTCACTTGCAGCAGAGAATGTGAGGAGAACGCCCTATAATTAATTTTTAAGTACCCTCTAGAAATCAATTGCATGACAGTGTTGAAAAAGGAAGAAATACAAATTTTAAAATTATTTGTATTATGATCTTTAATCAAACCTATATACACACAGGCCAGCACACAGTGAAAAAGAGTAGGCAGGTTGGAATGAACACACCACCAATTTTTTGACTTTAGATTTGATCTTGAGTCAGTGCTGGTTTCATACACCAGCGTGCTTCCCTGATGCATATTGTAGACAGGCTTTGAAGCAAGAAGAGGAAAAGGTATCTTTCTCCTCCAATATTTCCAGACAGAACTGAAAATGCAAAGCATCCTGTAAGCTCTCCCATGACTCACAACAGACTGGCAGAGCCATCAAGTGCCACCCAGGAGACCTCTGCCTTGCCTGAGGGAGAACCTCTACATAATCCCTGTGCCCCAGGCCAAATCACGGCACCTCAGCTGCTGCAAACAGCCATGGGCCCATTTGCCCCATGGGGAGCAGGGACTGGTGAATGCACGTCAGAGACATCCCAAAACTCCACCCGAGGGCTGGCACCGGGGAGGAGGCTGTATAGAGCTGCCCAGCCTCCACTCACTATCCAAGGTTTAAAATGGTGCTGCAGTTTGAGATTGAAGGTATTTGTAAATTCAACAACAGACTTAAATTTCAGTCTCTGCTGTTTCCCACACACACTGAGAAACGACTTCAGAGCTAGAAAAAGCAGTCAGCATTTTCTTTCCCAAGCCATTGCACAAAATAAATATGTAGCAGAAAATGGGTAGAGATGTCTCTCTTACTTGCCTTAACAGGTCTAAACGCCAAGACAGAAACTTGTACATTCCATTCTGGCAACAAAAATGCAATCTTATTCCTAAACAATATAAATAGCCAGAACCGCAACTGGTGGCACTATTTTTTTTTTTTTCCCTTTTTGACTTCCTTGTATGTTACTCGCTTTGCTTTGTCCTTTGTTTATCTGGACAATAAATAGTCTGGAGCAGGAACAATATATTGTTGTATATTTATAAAATGCACAGCAAAAAAGAGTCCTTATTTTAACTAAATCCTCAGAAGTAGCAGGTTGAACTTAATAAATAATGTTAACAAATTAGTTTAATTAAGAGGAATTATTTTTATATAACACAAATGATAATTTCATTAATTCAAACTGAAGCTAGTTACTGGCAAAGTTTATTTTTAAAATCAGTGGTTTGTGAGAGGAAACAGGATGAGTGAGCTCACAGAGAAAGAAAATAATGAAATAAAGAATGAAATAAAAGAACAGAAAAGGAGAAAAAATGTCCCGTGAGTTGTCTCACATAGAAGAGAAAATACTGGAAATCTTCAGTCTTGACTTTGGAGAAACACTGAGACGTGAGTTCATGTTTCTAGTCTGGGACTGCTATTAGAGATGATTAATTTGAAAATTGTATGTAAACCATCTACCCATGGATTGAGATCATGGACTACCACAGAAAATTTTCCTAGAAAAGAGCTGTGAAGGCTTAGGTGTCCATCATGAGTGATAAATAGTACAGACCTACTTGTCCAGCTTTACTTCAGGTGCTTTCAATTTCCTTGTATATGGGAATTGTTGTTAATACCAGGAGCGATTCACGGATCTCTGAGAAATTGTCCATCTTGCCTTAGTAAGTGAAGTGCCACAACTCCTTAGTAAGTCCAGTGCATGTGGTGGTTGTCACGGCTGCACACAGAAACAATCTACAGGTTACAAAGACCCACTCTATCTGAAACAAGAGCAAGTGAAGGGGGTCCAGAGCTGTTTGAAAGCTGCAGAAGGACAAGCCTGACTGTTGCACTCTACAGATAACATTTTTAATGTCAGATTTTTCCATTGCAGCTTTTCACTTTTATTTCCTTTTTTTCTTTTCTTTTTAATTATTATTATTTGGGAAGAAATCTGCTGCATGCACCAAAGAAATATTTCTAGCAGGAGGGACAGCAGGTTGGTTTACTCGAGAAGTAGAAGGCAGGTGCTCAGTGCTTCATGGTACAGCAGTTCTTCCGAAGACGATTGCAAAAGCTAAATTAGATGTTTTGGTATCAGGAGGCATTTGCAATGAACTGGCAACTAACAGGTAGCAAAGCAAGTAATTTATATGATCAACCCACATAGCAGTGGCAGCCTCCCTGCCACCTATTATATCACCTGACATGGGGCATGCTCCTGTCACCTAACCTGAAATATGGACTTTGGGGAAACACTCTCTTGGTCCCACATCTCACTGCTTAATAACTGGCAGATCTAATGTCTATGACATGTATTTTCCAATAAAAAAATATTCTCTTCCTGCACATTAGCTAACATTTAAACCAATCTAACTTAAAAATGTTGGGAAAACATAATTCACACAAGTTAACCAAAGTCAAAACTGAATACCCCTAGAGTTTTTATTTGAACCTTCTAAAGTGTGTAGAGGCTATAATAAATTCTTAGAACACTTTTTAACAGTCTGGAAAGTCTTGTTTTCATTTTTCTGGAAAACACTTTCAAGTTTTGCCTTTCTTCTCTGAAAAAAACCTCAAGAAATAAAAAAAATGTAGTAGGTTTATTTCCCCTCTTTTTCTCAAAAAGAAAGTCTCTGTTTTTTCCTGATTTAACTGGCAAATTTCAAAAGAAAATATCATAATATTTTAGTAAGGTCAACAAAATATTCACTTTCTTCAACACAGAAAAATATTTTGCTAAAGAAAGTAGCTGCTTGCAGAGAGATTTAAAGATGCTGTTGTTTTTTATTGCCTGTGCTGTTGATTCATAGGACATCGAGGACTATTCTTGGTGAAATGTAAGGTATGTGAGCAGATTATCCCTCCAGCAGTGTATTTATTCAAAGCATTTCTGATTATTTTCTTTGTAATTTGTTATCTGTGGTTGCTCATGATCCAGATGTGCAGCAGGAAAGTCTGAGGCTGCCCTGCCACATGACCTGATCCATCCCCTGTCATGAATTCGAACACAGCATTGCACGGGGGAATAAGATCAGTGCCGTCGCTTTTGTGGTCCTTCCTGCCAGAAAAAGGCATATCTGTGCCCAGCAGATGGGTCAGAGCAGCAGAGAGGCTCTGTGGGTGACAGCAGCCCGTGCAGACAGTTGGGGTCAGAGCCAGCTGTGTGACATGCAGGCTTAGCATGTGGGACTTGACGAATATTCCAAGACACCACAAAGACACCCAAGAGTAGGTTAAATTGCCCCTTGAAAGCCTTAGCTTTGTAGCAAATAATTTCAGGGGCCCCAAGGTGATTCGTTATGTTCTGCATTCAGAAGCAAGTGCATTTCCAGTTCTCCTGCACACCACTGTACCCATAGCCCCTTGAATCCAGGCTCTATGAATCTGAAAATTGGAGGCTGAGAAAATGAATCAGGAGGACGGAGTAATTAGAGTTGGGATGTCATACTAAATCACAGGCCCTGGTTAGCCAAGCAGCTTGCTTCTGACAGCACCAGTTGGATGCAATGAATAGTGGACAGTGGTAGAGTTTAATATTTTAGCACCTGCTTTATTTTGCATGGAGGAGCTCAGCTACACATTCACATTTAAATAAATCCGTAGTTTCAGGCAGCTTTTTCAGTGGGAGAGCTGCCTGCTGCCTGTTAGCTCACACATGGCCACTTTAAACCTCTGCAAAGCCAGAGGGGCAAGGTAGAGATAGCACTGAGAGAGGAAGGAAAAAGGCTTTGCAAAACTGCTGATGTTTCTATATTTGTGTTGGCTTTGAGGCTTTTTTTGAGGTGAGGGCACTGTTACAGCAGGCCTACTTTGCATGAACAATTAAAGACGAGGACATGGAGGAAAAGATGTAGTTTAGTTTGAGTCAATGCTGTAGTCCAGTGTTTAGGGTTGTCACATGAATCAGTGACAGGTTTAATGTTTCTTAGCTGCTGGGGCTCACAATAGACAATTTTATAGTGGACTATCTGTGCATTTGTATGCACAAGTGCATAGAATTCACTGTGTAAGGATTTGATGTGTATGAGCATGCAATAGCTTAAAAGAACAATATTGAACAAAACAAGAACAGCACAGGTTATTCATCAACAAGAAATAGAAACAAAAAGAGAATATATTGTTGCTACTCATCTGGAAAAAACAAGATGGCCATTTGCTTGTAAAAGCCCTTATGAATTTTACCTATATTTCCCTTGTTGATCTTGGACCTCATTGCCTGTCCCTGTAAATCTGTGTTCAGCCCCACTGATTGATACTGTGCAGGGCCAGCATGCTCCCTGTTCAGGTGTGCTCCTCCTGCTCCAGTGTCCTGTGCTGCTGGGCTTGGTGTCAGCATTCCCTGTCTCTCTGTGTCATGTAGGCGCAAAGTCATACAAAGGCTTTACCAAGAGATATAAATATCTGTTGGGGAGAGACCCTACCACCCCCCAAAAAGGAGCCATCCCAGCATGAGGTGTGGCAGGAACATCTGAGACTCAAGAAGCTGCTCTGGACCATTTATACCTAGGAGGCATTTCTGTTCCTACTGCTGGGGAAGAATTTGGTTGTCACAAATAAAGAAAAACAAAAAAGCTTTTTGAATTACAGCTGGGCTTTAACGTCTCTTCAGACTTCTAACAAGCAATCAACAGGATTCTGAGTTTTATGATTATTCCAAGGTACCTTTAGCTAAAGCTGTGAAATAGGATGCTATTTGAGCCTTGATTTCATCTAGCAGTGTGTAAGTAACCTACCTCACCAGCAATGCAATTGAACTTTAAATTATTAATTATTTTTGGTTACAATCAATGTGTTTAATAATCTAATAAATGTTGAGTATTAGCATTTTCAGCATTGGATATTGACAAACTGAATATGATAGGATCCATATTATTGGCTATAATGTAGTAATTGATCCAACTGACTGCAGCACTTTTGTCTTCTATTAAAAAAAGAAAAAAAGAAAATACAAGAAAATAATTCATTCATGTACAAAAATACATAGAGAAAATGCCAAGACTGTGATTAAGGCCCATAATAGAAATACAATTTGAAAATCTGTGTTATCCTACAAGGCAGTTTTTGATCTCACAGATGAGATGTTACAATTGAAATCAAGGTACCAGACCAGCAGGTGGGGGCTCGACAACATTTCTCACTGGGCTGAGTAAACAACATCTATTCAAAATTAGATGAATTCAGGTTCCAAGGGCTTTGATCAGGAAGACAATCCTAGTGCTCATGTGGGCAGAGAGTATGTACTGTACTGTACTGCCATAGAGTTACCTTTCCTACTCTGAAATGACTATTACTCTAAAACTTGCTGATCATATTCATCTTCCTTTACTCCTTCCATGGAGGTCTGTAACTGGGATCAATGGCTCAGCATCAAGCTGCTCCCTCTCCTCCCTATGCACTTGTTTCAAGAGCGTTTCCCTTCCTGTTGTTGGGTAAAGTGAGGGTCTTGAATTTCACCCATTCAGAAGACAACAGAGACTGCAAGGAATATGATGAGGTTAAAAATATAGGTTATATATAGTAAGGTTATTCAGTAGGCCTAAATATAGTCATTTTTGAAAATATTTTTGGTTTCTTTCCATTATCCCTGGCATTCAGAAGTGGAAGAATTTCAGTCATGCACTATGATACTAAAATAATAATGAAATTATCGAATTCATCTTCTTTTGTCTTCATCAGCCAGTGCAGAATGTCCTCACAATGTACTTACCAGTTAATTTAGGTCCCAGGTGTACTTGGCTGCTGATGCAGATAGGTTGTATTTATGTGAGTGTAGTGACTAAAAGCCCTAACCGTCATTCAGGATTACTGTGACCTATGGAAGAATTATTTCAGTTTTTTCTAATTTTTAAATCCCCCCTTTTGTGGTTTGTTTGTTTGTTGGGTTTTTTGGTTTTTTTGGGGGGGTTTTGGGTTTGTTTGGGGGTTTTTTTGGAAAGAACAAATATGTCTCCAATAAATGTAAACCAAATTTTCAGACACCTTACCAATATCCTGAAGACCTCTTTAGCCTGGAGTCCAGACAACCTACATGAGAATCTACCTACAAATCTCTAGAAAAATCATAAGCAAAAGGAAATAGAAAAAGGAAAAAATAATGCAGAAAAAGATTCTGGGGTTTCCTGGGAAACTGAACTCCTGTTTCATGAGAAATTTTGACAAAATGAATGTGAATCCTGAAATTGTAATGAAAAGTGTTAACAGTACACATCCAAGGATACTAAACAAGTTATTGATAATTAAGAATTGAAATAATTCTGTACTGTTGCATGATTATTAATCATGGTATTTATCACAAAAGTATTATATATGCTATAGCATACATATGACAAAATTAATAAATTAACAACTATATTACAATATTTATTCTTTTAAATAATATTGCTTGCAGTAGTACTGCTAAAATAGTGCTTCAGAGCTCCCATTTTCTAATAAACTGCCAAACTCCACAGTTTTCCACAATGTCTCATTTCAAGCCCGCTCAGAATTTTTGATGGAAACCAGAAATTTAGCAGCATGTCATGCTGTTCCATTTACACTCCTCTTTTTTAAAGGTAAAGGACAGATGTGTACACTACTGAAGCAACTGAACTTCTCAGAAGTTTTAGTTGTGCAGCCTGATTCTTGCACAGCTTCTAGACCCATACAGACTGTAAGGGGAGGGTGAGTGCAGGAGCCATTTTGTAGTATTAATCAGTCTGAATCAGCAAACACTGCAGCACCATTCTTCAGTGTCGCTGAATCACTGGACTGGGTTTTACAATGACACCTCCAGCTTGTACTTAGAAGGTGGAGAATTATCTGTTACCTACATGTCTAGGAACTAAGTGCAAGCTGTTTCTGTCCGTGATGCCAGCTGAAGACATGCATTCATTAAGCAACAGTAGATTTATCAGTCCTTTTTAACCAATTCTTTTGTCCAACACCCATGGGATTGATTTTTCTTTTGCCTAATTTGCTAGCTCTGCCTAGTTGGCAATTTACTTTCTCACCCTGATGTTTTCCAGTGTGCCATAAACATTTCAGCAAAAGAGGTTATTTTTAATCCTTCTTAAACAAACCTTGGTGAGCCAAACAGAGGTGGCTGGTTAACCTTTTGCCTTACATGTGGAGCTAGCTCAGCACTCATCCTCCAGGCACTAAGCTCCAGCGTCCTTCCTTGTCTTTTGTCACCTCCCAGGCGGTTGTGTTAATATGCAGACCATTACTACTTTACTGATGAGACAGACTGCCGAGGATCAATATGTCTCTGCATTTGTCAGCCCCGTATACCCCAGAGTTAACTTCTCAGCTCTGCTGCCAGTGCTTGTGTCCTGCTGTGTAATCGCAGGGAATTGTCGATTCCTTATGCAGCATGTCCGCACACCGAGCTTGGCTCTGCAGAACAAGTAGGAAAGATCCAAATGTCGTATTTGTTTGGCTCCCACTGCTTGAGTAATAGTAGGTGCAGCAAGAACAGCTTGCTTACGGGGTCACTGCAGCTCAACAGCTAACCATTGATGTTGTCAGGCAGACTTGGGAAAGATGCCCAAATACTATCAACTAGAGGACATTGCATTTTAATGAAAGACAAAACAAAAATCAAGATTAAAAAAAGAAGAAAGGTAAACTCCCATGTCAAACATAATAAACAAAAGGAGAGATCTAATGGCACTTTTTTTTCCCCCTTGCTGCTCACTTTTTCATGCCTTTGTCTTGATGCAGTAGCTTCAGGGAAAACAGCACTGGGATTCCTAGGAACAAGTAACACCATCTACCACAAAAGCTCCTTAATTATGCAACAAATCTTTAAGAGACTTGTTCATGATTACCATATAATGAGTTTTAACAGACAGGCAAATATCTTGAGTGATTTAGATGTGAAGCCTGCACAGAGGCTTTCTATATGCTTTGGAGATTTTTTTTTTTTTAACAGAATAAAACATGAATTTAACTTAATATTACCTTATCTTTTCTTTTGGTCCTGTATGTCTGAAGATAATATTGTGCAGAGATTTTGGGAAAATATGGCATGTATTTCATGCAGCCCCAGGGGTACTAATAGACTGTGACACATCACATGGAATCAGGGCTCCAGATTAGGTGTCTCAGGTGTTTTGTTAACCAGTAAGGTTGCAAGATCACATACATTATGCAATCTCATTATTAAATGTGTGAATGCAAATCTGGGTCATGCCACACAGAAGCGGCAGTCATTGGTGGCAGCAATACATGTTTCAGGTGTGTAGAAAGGTCACAAGGTTGAGGGAATCACATGCTTTGAAATTTCCTCTGCTGATTCGGAACTACTTTCATTTCCCATGTTTCCAGCAAGAGAGGTTCTGGTGAAATGCAGAAGGGAGAGTAAAACCATTGAGACAAAAAAAAGTAAGTGTTGAAGAAGTTAAAAAAATACTAGGTTTTCATATGTAGTTTTTTATCTGCTTTACTTTCTAAAATAGCCACCTAAAATGCAAAGAGAACCTCTAACTTTTGTTTTGCAAGAGGTGGCAAATTTTAAATGCATCTTGAGCAGCTGTCCTCATAATCCTGCTCAACTTGTACTCCTGTCAGCTTGCAGGGAGCCTGCTGAACAAAACAAACCTTTGCCTTTTTTTTTTCCTTAAACAGAGATGGTGTTCTAACATCAGGAGTATCCCAGTTACCAGGTGGTCCATCCAGCACCATATCCCCTATCTATCTATGAATCTTTGAAAAGTATAAGAAATAACAACTGCGAAGGTCTTCTCATGCCTGTCTTAGATTTTGATACATTCATGTCCTAAAGAGGTAACACAGACAGGCTGAAAGACCAAAATTGCAGGCAGGTCTACGGAAGTGACTGCAGGCAGTGGTGGACTGGTTCTGTTCAAGGTATTGCAACAGCCCCCAGTGCAGAGCAGAAACACTTCAGGCACACTTGGAGCAACTGCATTCTCACAGCACTGTCCAGGAGGTGAAAAACCGCAGCCATGAAACATCCAACTCGACTTCATGGACCCCAGCAGTCTGTGAAGCCCTGAATTGTCTGCCTGGGACACTTCATCTGAGTAGCTTGCCTTGAACCTACCCTCCCATGTTCTGAGCATCCTCTTAGACAAACTGATGAATCAGGTCATGTTTTGATGGTCACCTACCTTAGCTTCAATGACAGTTTATTTAATATAAACTTTTCAGAAACATTTTATTTATATTAATGGGAAATTTCAGATGTGAAAAATCTTCAGAGTTTTATGAAGATTTATATGAGAAAATCTTGTTCCTTTCAAAATTTCTCGTGATAAAACACCTAACACCTATAAAATGTCATTTGTTGTCTTGATATTTGCTTTCTTCTCTGATTTAAGAATTTTGTGCATACATCTGCAAACAGATCTTTTATTTTCTCCTACCATGCCTGCTCCCAAAATGAGATTATGCCTTCGGTATCAGACAACAATGCAGAGCTACCCAGATTTTCACTGCCCTGATTCATTATCTCCACAAAACTCCATAAATGAAGTTTTTCCATTGTTATAGAAATTCTCAATATAATGGCTTCAGTTTCCTTGTTAATTATACTTTTATTAATGATCTTTCAGACAGTTTTTCAAAGAGACTATAAATCTCTCAGTGAAAGTAATGGGCAGGTACTCACAGGAATAATCCCGTTACAATCAGCTGTACTACTGTTTGTCATTTGGAGTGAGGTGCTAGAGCTCTGACCCTTACTGATTTACCACTCTTCATAATTAGTTGCAGTGATTAAAACGCATTTTAGATTACACTGCAGTTTCCCTCACTTGACAGCTTTTTTACTACTGAGAACAAACTCAAGTTCTGAAGGTGAAAAATTGTCCTGCAGTATAAAATAACAGCAGAAAAGAGTAATACCCAATAAGGCTTATAAAAGAAATCAGAAGTAGAGATCCTTGGGCAAGAGGAGTTGCTGGAGGCAGAGGGGCTGTCTTAGCTGACAGAGACAGCTCATGCAGGAGCTGAGAATACTGGGTTAATGAAACTGAAAACACTGCACAAAACACTGACAGCAGCACATGGAAATAACAAATCAATCTGTTGCATCACCATCTAATTAAGAATCATTATAATATATTGTTTTTTTCCTCTAGTGATCAGAATTAGTGGAAAGGGGCTAATAAATAGATTCAAGTGCTAGAATATTATGCGTCTTTATCTAGGACTGTTGTTCTCAAATACTTCTTTTCAGTAACTCCACATCTAGGTAAAGTCTCTCTCCTGTGAGAGTCTGACACAGCCAGGATTCCTTTGCAGGGGTTTTCAAGACATTGGAGGGGGAAAAAATGAAAAGAAAAAGCTGAATGCTTGGATGCTGCAAATGTCTGGAAATTCTACATTCTACTATCCCTCTGCTACATTTAGAAATGTAGTTTCCCTAACTTTCCCTTCCTCCTGCCCCCATTCTTCTGCCTTTCCTCCTTCTTCCACCTCAAAAAAGCCCATTAAGTTGCTAAGATTCTCATTTACTTTAAGTCTCTTTTGGGAAATTATTTCACCCAAGGCTCTGAATAACCCCTCAGGAGTCAGCATTACTAAGTGACATCCTACAGCCAGATGATACATACCTTGAGAGTGGAAGGGTTTCCAGTACATTTTCTAAACTCCTGACTGTATGCACAATATATTTTATTTAATCTTGTGTATTTGTTTTATTTTGTTTCTAGTTCAGAGGGGGATGGAACAAAGGCTTCCTAGTTTGGGAAAAGGCTGTGCTATCCCTTTTTTCTCCTATCTGTTAGGGCACTTTTTCAACTGTGATGCTTCAGATCCCAGGGGAAGCAATCCAGGGTCTTCTCTGCCATGAAGAGAGGAAGCCTGCAGAGTGGAATCTCAAAGCTGTCCCTCACATCTCAGTGAAGCTTAAGGTAAAATGTTTCAGTGCCTCTGTGAGACCAGTTCTCTCCCTTGTGCTGGAGGCAGCACAGGATGGAGACCAGTGCAAGGAGGGGGTGCCGGGAACTGCGCTAGGAAAACATTAAACTGAACATCGTTTGTTGTAGGCGTTCATGGGATGCCTCTGCTGTGTCACCACTGTGCGCAGTAAAGAGCATTGTTCTCTAATGTTCATGTCTCTTGGAACTGCAAGTGAATGTACAGCCCAATTAGTGCAGCAGCTTAAAACAATAAACCCTCCAGAATCTCTGGTGGGGGAAGCATGCTTTTATCTATTTGGTAAATAATTTATTAATCACACTGATGTATCCTCCTTGACAGCAACAGAGCCAGATAAGTGATGGTTCAAAATCAATTTATCATGGTCCAATGTGCACTCAGTGACCTACTTGGTCTGTTATATAGGTCAAACTTGTACATGATGCTCTGATAGCAGAGGCACTTCTTAAAAAAACAACAACAGCAACAACAAAACTCATGGCACAATTCAGACTGTGGGACCCTGTGGTGGCTGACACTCAGCCACATGGCTTGAAAACTCAGTTTACAGAAAGGGTCAAGGACAGGGGCAGGTTAGGTCTTGTTTTGGGGTCCTGGTGAAACTGCCTCAAAAATTCCCTGCACTGGCAGGACAGCAGCAGCATCCAGGAGGTAGATCTACACTTCCTGACCTACTTTCTATGTCCTTGTTGTTGTCACACTGCCCTCTGCTATTGATAACAACCTAGTATTTCTCTGTTTTCCCCATTTCAGTCTCTACTTTTCCTGTTCTCCCTACTCATAACATCTTTTTCTTCAGATGAGATGGAAATCTACTCCCTGCTCCTCCTTGTACCTCTGCTCTGGGGACTATATGAGTCTCACAGTTTGAAGTCTTTTGTTGCTGAGCAAGACAGTCAGGTTAAGGAACTAGATGATTCTAAACAGCAGAAAGACAGAAATTAAAACCTGTGACAGAGCTTTTGAGTTGCCAGTTTGCTAGTGTTCCCTTTGTGGCTTGACAGAAATTTTGTTTGCAATTTGTTGATTGAATTTTTTGTACCATCTTTCTATTTTATTAATGCATGCTTCAGGGATTTCCACCAGTGAGTCCTGGAGAACTAAGAGATGTGTGAGAATTTCAAAAAGTATTGAATTGGTCTGCAAGCTGTATGTCATTCATTTGCTATCAGAAAGACATTTTTCCCAAAATCCTATTGGTAAACCACTGTTTTAGGAAGGTGATATAGACCTTATTCTTCTGAGGAATTTTATAAAACCACTTCTCTACAGCTGCAGGGAGCTGGGCTTGTGAGCTTTTCTCCTGTCTTCCCATTGTACATACTAGGTGATGGAATTTCCTTTTTCACTTCTTTTTTCTTTTTTTTTTTTTCTTTTTTTTTAGATTTCGATAAGTTTACATAATAACTTTTTTTATAGATTGTTAAGAAGTCCTTTGTGACCAATGCTGTGTAGTGGTATAGAGTGGAGATTTTCCAAAGGTGAGAGGGTGAACATGTATTCAATGGAGAGCATAGAAGGTGCTGAATAACCTGTGTAGGCCATCCCAGTCCTAAATTTTACTGTATTCCCTCTGATTGTCTTGCAAGTATGAGAGGGAAAGGAATTTGAAAGGTGCACATGTTCTGCATGGTTAGACCAACACAGTGGGGGTGGGTGCCAGCTGCACACAGAGGGGGTGGATTCAAGTGCAAGGATCCACCATTAAAGGAAGAGCATAGCAGAAATAAGGCAAAAAACTTCACATTGTGTTTTTTTCCCCCTTGGAATCTGAATTTTTTTTTCAGCTGTGACTGAGAGGAAGTAAAGCTTTTTACAATAGTGGTGGTAAATATAGTCTAGTCTTTCAGTTTTTCTTTGTATTAATGTTATCACTCCATTCCTGGCACTGGTTTTTCTTTTGCCTGGAAATCTGTTTCCTCCATGACTGGCAATCTGAAAAGCAGCCAGGCTGCCAGAGGGGATACTGCCACCATAGAAATTAACTAAATGGACTGCAAATTAGCCCACCAGTGTACGTCTTTGTGTAAACAGTGTATATCTTTAAGGATGTTTATAGCCCTGACAAACACAGGACAGATTCCTTAAAATTTTTCTTCCCACCTCATCAGAAGCACAGTAAATTGCAGAAACCGAGAAGGACCTCTGGGTTCATGGCATGAACTTCTTGTTTGGCCTCGGGTAATCAATACTCACCCCACCAACAGTCTCTACCAACACTGTGTCCTCCTGAGATTCCATGAAGGGCACCTGCAACCCAGGGTTTTGTACAAATCACACAATACACACACTGAAGACAGGAAACAAATCTTTCCTAAAACCAGCATCCAAATAAACAGGCAAACCCCTGACAGGCTTTTTTCAACACTTAAGAATTGTTTGTGTTTTGTTAGTGTTTAATAATTTAATTGAAGAGTGATTCAAGATGCAGGCTCAGTGCGACAAAAAAAGATATATTTGTCACGATATTTTAATACGACAACTCTTAACATTTTCCATGAGGTGTCAGCAGTTTTTTAAACCAAGGCAGAGGTTGCAACAAATGGTTTCTTTTGCTGAGAATTCAAAAGATATTCTTTAAAGTCTGCAAACTGCCAGTGAGCTTCAATAGAACAAGTGTTCTCAAGGTGTATTTATGTTGCCTGTGTAGCACTCCAAAGGATTTCTGCCAGCACATCCCATTACAAAGAGCAACGCTTCCTTTAAAAGTGAATGAACAAGACTTAGATCTTATTTAATTAAATAATCTTCTCCTTTTTTAATTATTTGCAACAGGAGACTGGCACCAAGCTCCTACTTTCCCACCCTGAACCTCAAGATATTATTGTGTTTACCTTGATAAAGGCTAAAGGGTCAAAACTTCTGTGTTATCTATTTGTCAGGAAATGAAAGGGTAGAGAATATGTAATTAAACACAGATTATGACTTCCCTCAAGATTCACTGGAAAAAAATCCCAAACAGCTAAAACTAAACCAAACCAAAAAGTAAAAGCTGTTTCCTATGTGGTAGGATATACCAGCTCTTGGCACAACATGTTGACAATGGTGGAGCAATACCAGGTGAGCTCTTATCTCCTCATTTTTATTTATTGCCCATGGTGGCTGGCAGTTCTCCATGTGGAACTCTCTTTATGGTAGATTTATCTGTGGTGTGTAAGTAGCATACTAGAATCATGAATGTCTATCTATCAAAAACCCTGGAGCATCCCCTATGAGTGGAGAAGGATGTTTTTGCTGAATAGAGTGAAGAAAGAGAATGTAAACACTTTGAAAAGAGCAAGCAGCAAGTATTATAGTCTCAAAATCAATTTGCATCAGGCAAGGAAGTGTGACAGGAGACCAAAGTGCAGAGAAGGGACAACTTCTAAGGGTCCACCTAAGTACCAGTCTCCTTGGTGGCTGAACTCCACAGACAAAAATGAATGACTCTGTATCAGTCTTAAGGAATTAGTAATTTTATTATTTATCCAGTTCTTGGCTATAGGCTTTCTGTTGTTTTTTTTTTGTTTGTTTGTTTGGTTGGTTGGTTGGGGTTTTTTTTTGACTGCAAGGTCTGTATGAAGGAATATAAAAAGAAATAGGCATTTTTTCTTAATTTTCTGTTTGCTATAGTGTCTTCTCTCTCCCATATTCAATCTGAGTTGGAAAGTCTTAAGCCATGGAATAGTGACTTTATTGTATTTTCGTTTATTTGTTATTACTATAAGCCTAAGACTTCAGGCTATACCTGAGAGGAGGGAAATTCTTGTCTAAAGAAAGAATGAAAGCAAGAATTGCACAAATCAAGTTATCTCCTCTTTATGCAACTAGAGGTGCCTTTTGCTCTTTTCTTTTCCTAAACAGCAATTTTAATGCTGTCAATTTATACCCTCTATTATTCGTTGCTGGCTCATACTAGACTTTCTCCTAGAGTCTGGCATTTATGTCTTAAATGACCCAGGCCTGCAGATGTGCAAAAATACAGGGCAAGGAGCAATCTCTTGAGCAGAAAATCAGTAAATAGAAAACTGGAAGAGATCAGACGGAATCCGCATGAAAATTAATACTCTCCAAAGTACTCACTGAAGACTTCCCTTTGCAAATGGCAGCCAAAATGCACCTTTGTATTGATATACAGCAGTCAAGATAACTGTCCATCACTTATGACTTCAGAAAATGAAGTGAATGTGACACAAGCTGGACATTCATTTAGTGACACCATTTCTCCACTTACCCCTCTTTAAAGTGGAATGAATGCTATTCACCTATCATGTAAATGTTCTGAGGCCTAATTAGTTAATGTGTGTAAATTGCTTTTGAAATGAACAGTGTTAAGTATTATTATTACTACGTTAAAATATGGCCAGCAGCCAACCTCTCCAGGAAGCTGCAGGGTAATGACAAAACTGATCAACTGCAGGAATTTATTGCTAGTAATCTGAAACAACAAATAGCCATTGTACATTTATCCAGGAACAAGTACAAACTAATAATATAAATTTAGTCTGAATGCTAGTGAACACAGAGACACGTGGTGTTTAGTTTAATGAAAGTTTTGATGCTACAAAATATTACTTCAGTTTGAATAGTGCATGCGAATTTTTTCCTAAAATTCAGGTATTTAGGTATTACTTATTCCTCAGCTGAATTTGCCAGTGTTTTCATCTATTGCTGTGTGGGAATCTGTGTTTTATAAGGTCAAGTTTCATTCTCTAAAAATTTAAAGAAAACTGAAGGTAAAGGTAGATCTCTCAGGGAATCAGACAAGGAGGAGAGGACAGGAGACAAAGTTGTGTGAACTCAGAAAAAGACACTGTTGTAGCCCTACCTACCTTACTCTAAATCCTGATTCCCAGGAAATATAGAAAAGTATTTGTTGAAATAAGCAGACATGATGTGCTCAAGGATAATCACACACATGTGAACTAAGGATCTATTTAAAGGAACACTTTTTTCAGGAGCAGTCCTATGTTTTGATCTGTCAATAGACTACTGTCCAAATCCAGATATGTTCAACACTATGGCATAAGCCATCAGGAAATAATATGATGTGATTCCTTCCCATCTACCCAGTCTATCTTAAAAGTGGTAGCCCCAGAATCTGCTTTATGATTTATTCAACCACATAGGAACATGGTCATTCACTAAAATTTATAGTTTCTGGTAGATTTTGTGCATCTGTGAAACTTATGCCTTGACTTAGTTGGGAAATTACTCTTTGGGGACAAGATATTGTTTCATTTTCTTTACACATAAAACCCAGGCAGAAATGTGATTATAAACAGCACACACAAGATTTTTTTTCTAATGTTATACCCCATTATAATGAGGAAAAAAACCTTGAGAAATGCCAGGTGGGATTGGGTATGACCTGGAAACATATCAAGCAACATTTCTGACTTTGTATCATATACACTTGGCCCCAGCCAACTGATTTCTGGATAGCTATGCCATAATCTGCATGTGGAAATAAGACCTTTAGAACTCTGTAAATAATCAATAAAAATAAAAGCCCTTCTCATTTTTTTCATGAAATTATCCACTTTCAGATTCCAGTCCAAGTACAGACTACTTCATCTGTCTTTAATAATAAAACACAAAGTTCAAGTCATTAGAAAACTTTATAGCAGGACTTTAACCCATGTATTTGGTCTTTCATTTTCATTTTCTGTCTTTCCTGTTTCCCTTCCTTTCCCATTCATTCTGGGATTTTATTTTTTTTTTAGCTACAAAATATATCAAAAATTGCAAGCGTATCTTAGAGCTTCTGATGCTTTCTGTCCAAAATTAAACTATCCTTGGCAAATCTTTCAGACATTATGCTTTTTGCTTGTCTGAAAGGAAACTGTCAAATTAATCTTGGTTTCTTTAGTCCCTGGGTCACTTCAAGTGGCAATTTGAAGTGAAAATAATTGTCCTGATATGAAAAATGATGGCATTAAGATCATATTTCTACCAAAATACAATAATGAAATGGTTTTAACCTTCAACATCCTATGCAGTCATAAAATTGTTTAGGTTGACTGGACAACCGCTTCTGTAAACATTTCAATTTTCATCAAGTCTTGCAATGCATGAGAAGACTTTATCCCCTGGAGAGAAGTTCTAACCACATCAGAACCACGGCAGGCTGTGGTCCAGCCCTGGACTCTGACCTCACTATGTATAGATTGATGTGAGCATTTTGTCCACAGGAGCTAAAGAGGAAATATATGTATGTATATATGTGTAGATATGTTTATGTATTCATACAAACATTCATGAACAACATTCGGCCACATTCATGGCCTCTTAACTTTAGTGACAAACTTTAGAAACAAACCTAACCTGGATACTTGATGACACTTTTGCAACACATTGTTCTAATTAGTTATTTTTTAAGTCAGTAGTATTGTATTTGTGTGCAAATAGTTCCTCACTTGTGTAATGACTGTCAGTAAAGTGTTACTCCAGTGTTACGGTGATATTCCACTTAACCTTCACTACAATTCAAATCTCTGAACTAAATAAATACCATCCTTTAGTGACAGATGCACTGTTCTGTAGCTTAAATAAATCATTAGGTGATATCATTCTGGATCGGTGGTTAGGCCTGCGAGAATAGTTTACAATACAGCTGGCAAATTCAATATTTCTACATTTTTGCAAGAGGTAGATTGCTGCCTACCAAAGATTTGTTCCTGACTTGGGCAAAGCCTCAAAAAACTTTTAATACCCAGCTCCCTGTGCAATCGCAATATAAGAGAGCAGCCTATATTCTGTCCTAAATCAATGGAGCAGAAGTGCTTCTGCATATCTGAAGGAGGCAATCTAGTTTTCTTGCTTTAAATTCCTTCTCACTCCATTGACCAAAATAGCAGCAATCTTTCTCTACACTAAAGAGAAACTATAAGATATGATAATTATCTCTATTAACTCTTTTCTTTCTGGTACTTGATTTTCCACAATGACTGACTGGTTTTTCATGCTCACCCAGTGACCTGGGAAGACACAGAGAGTAGGCACTGAAGGGAAGTAAATCTACATAACCTTCAAAAGGGCCCCACACTGAGATATGGAGTACCCTTAGGGAGAATGTCTTCTGGTAAATGTACAAGAACAATGTGCCCAAAATAACTACAGGCAAGGGAAAACCTCATCCTCACCATCCTTTGATGGCAAAGGCTTGTACAGCTTTGGATCCTGTCTCTAAGAATGCTTTTATTTCTTCTTGGAGACAATACAATTAAAAATTCATAAATTCTAAGAAAGACCATAATTCCAGATGAGTGTCCCAACATCTAAGTTAAAATCATCTTTCCTTTTTCCCTCTTTCTGCCAGAACAAGAAGTCTTACACACACCTGTTCATACTATAGATTACCTTCAGGTATAAAGACAAAGAGCAGTCTTAATCAGGATATCTCACAGCTTGTGGTTAGGACATATTCCAAAGAATATGCGTTCAACCCCAGTAAAACTAAATAATTAAGAAGTGTATTTCCTGGGTGAATGTCCTGACCATGGGATTATTGAAGAAGAGCTGAGTATCACCACTATTAATATGATGATACTAAATGAAGTTAACCACAGCTGTAATAGCATGTAACTTTTTGCATTTCATGGAATTATTTTTGAGGAATAAAACGTTTCTCAACTTAATCCTGATCATAAATGGGCTCTAGTTGAGGGATAAATACAGATTTCTCTAGTATATGTATAGTTGAATAAAATTAATTCCTCAGAGAATGTTTCTGGCACCTAACAAAATTAGATATTTTACAGAGATAGGCCCTTCCAGCCTGAAGAATGGGCAAAATAAATCACTTTTTGGAATATGATTGGGTTCAGGTGCCGGAAAAGTAACAATTTTAAGGGGGATTACAGAAGTCTCAAAATTTCAGTAAATATTATGGACCAGAATCACTAGAGAAATTCTTTGTTAAAAATCCCTTTCAAGTAAATTTATTATTTTTTGGCCACTCTAGAGTGATGCAAAGTACCATAAGCAGTTGGTGAACGTGATCTTGTCTTTTCAAGCAACCAAGTACTTCTGGTATGTTTACAGCTACACCACCTAATTCACAAAAATGTTAACAATGAAGCTATCTAGGAATGTGAGAGAAAACAAGGTGGAATTGGCTAATGTAATGAAAAACTTGTACCCTTAAAAAAGGGCAAAACCTATGCAAATAAGAATAAACAATATATCAATATATGGTATAAAAAGTTAGTAAAGCTATAAATATTACATTTTACCTTTGGCTAAACTAAGCTTCAACATTAAGTAGTATATCTAAAGAGAAATGTAGATAATTATTCATAAATTGTGGGAGACCACTGTCTCAGCAGGTTCTTTTTATCCTAATTAATCAATTTCTAAAGAGGTGACATAATTCCTGAGTTGTGTCACTGGCTTTGTTCTTACAAAGAGTGAAGTATTCTTAACAGATCAGGAAGATATTTTTCTAAGCCATAATGATGAAATCATTTACTTGAATAGATTTAACCACATGATGCCAGTTTCCATTACAATCCAAATAAACTCATCATTCAAATAAAGAAAATATCTGTGCTGATTGCAGGAAAAATCAGAAAGAAATCAGCCTCTGGGAATTTCCATAAGGGAAATAACATTGATATATCTTTCATTATGCTAATTATATGCTTCACTCTAATGTACATTTTTTAAAAATACATTATTTTATTACTTGCTTAAAAAATAAGAAAGTTTGTTGTCTAAAGATTTAAAAAATTTATAGTTATCTCCAAATTTTCCTTTCTACATTATGAAACAGAAATATGCTATCCGAAATTTAGAAGTTATTATGATGCATCACTGTTTTTACATCCTTGTTTTTACAGAAGACTCGTCAAAGAAAGCATGGATTATAAGCCTGCAGTAGCACTATTCATGGATGTGCAAGTAAATTGACAATCTTGTATTTGCATGTGTTTGCTCAGATTTCAAGCTGACCACAATAAATAATAGCTGAGACCACAAGAGGTTACCAGGTTCTCAAGGTTATACAGAGTAAGTAGGTTTTTTTATTGTTCTGAAAGTGAATGAAATAGCTTGATGGAGATAACGCTTTTAAAAATTGAGTATTTTCTATATATATTAGTATCAATCATAGAAAAACTGAGTAAAAAAGGAATGGTCATTTATAAAACAGAAAAATTTAATGATAAAAGGGAAAAAAGGAAAATATGAAACACTGAAATTTCTTGCTCATCTTTGTCTTTTTCAAGACTGAAACACTGAGTAAATTAGCCAAAAAACTCAACTGCTCTGAAAACGTCCCAGGGCATACCTTGCAGGCTACAGCACAGATACACTTCTGCACACCTGTTTGGGGAATATCTT
Organism: Hafferia zeledoni; assembly: GCA_035583235.1. Taxonomy (NCBI): domain Eukaryota; kingdom Metazoa; phylum Chordata; class Aves; order Passeriformes; family Thamnophilidae; genus Hafferia; species Hafferia zeledoni. The sequence continues at coordinate 11,139,681 of JAWWEV010000083.1, read as the reverse complement.
TCCCCTTTGCAGTTCCTCCAGGCCCCATCCACAGAGAGGAGAGGGCTTTACGTGAGACTTTGTCAGTGCAACATTTGATGTTTCACTGCACCACAGTGAAAAGGAGAAATCAATGTCTTCATACAATGTATCTTGGGAATTTGTAATTTTCAGGTTGTCCTGTTTTCCTTACATAGTCCTTGCAAGAAAAAAAAAAAAAAAAAAAAAAAAAAAAAAAAAAAAAAAAAAAAAAAAAAAAGAGAGAGAGAGAGAGAAAAAACCCAACCCTGGTTGCTACCATACATATTTTGCCAATTTTTTTTACACTGCAAAATAATAGAATAGTACAGGGAAAGCTCTCTGGAAGTCATCTAGTCCAACACCCTGCTCAAAGTAAACAGCAGAAGGTACCACAAGTTTCACTTTACAGTTTGAGTTTCAGGAAATCAGTTTTATTGTGTCTCTAAAATGTCAAAAATGTCCAAACATGCTTTAAAATGAAGAATATTAATCTGTCATAAGTAATGCTAATAAACCAAAAGTTCAATTAAGAATATGTATGAGCATACATCTCCACAAGACTTTCTTGAAACTTCCCCTACTTGTGAAATTAAACATAAAATTTCTTTTTCTCAGATCAGATGCCTGACTCTCATTAAACATTCATCTGAATAGTACTGTTATACACTATAAATTGAATATATTTAGAAAACATTAATTAATACCTTTTATTTCTAAATAATATTAACAGTTAATAACTTTTATTTCTAAATGAGTAATGTGTCAGTTTAAAGCTCATTCCTACTATTCTTTAATCTTATTTTACTCTTAATCTCTCAAACATACCAGGTTTTCTCTCTGTGTTTGACAATCATGTATCTGACAAAATACCAAAATTTTCCATTTTGCAAGTAGATTCATACTACTGATGTTTTTTTGACATACAGACATTTATCCAAGGTTCTGTCTATGACTGAGCTCAGTTGGTTAGAGCCTGATGCTCATAACACCAAAGTCATGGGTTTGATTCCCATATGGGTCAATCACTTAGAAGCTGGACTCGATGATCCTTGTTCATCCCTTCCAATTCAGAATATTCTGTGATTCTGTGAGATTCTTTTTGTCATGGTTTAACCCCAGCCAGCAAACAAAGCCCCACACAGCTACTTACTCACTCCCCCTCCAGCAGGATTGGGGAGAGCACTGGGTGGGGGGAAAGCTGGAAAACTCGTGGGCTGAGATAAAGACACTTTAATAGGGAAAGTAAAAACTGTGCACACACACAAAGCAAAAGACAGGCTTCCCTCAGGCAGGCAGGTGCTCAGCCATCTCCAGGACAGCAGGGCCCCATCACGTGCAACAGTGACTTGGAAAGACAAACACCATCACTCCAAACTTTCCACTCTTCATCCTTCTTCCCCCCACTTTATATATTGAGCATGATGCCATATGGTCTGGAATATCCCTTTGATCAGTTTGGGTCATCTGTCCTGGCTATGCCTCCTCTCAGTCTCCCAAGCACCCCCAACTTCCTTGCCAGCATGGCAGTATGCAAAGCAAAAAATACCTTGGTTCTGTGAAGTCCCTGCTCAGCAATAACAAAAACATCTCTATATTATCAACACTGTGTTCAGCACAAATCCAAAACATAGCTGCGTACTAACCATTGTGAAGAAAATTTTCTCTACCCCAGCCAAAATCAGCACACTCTCCTAATTATTGTTTCTGGAGAACAATTAGAGGAGTTTTCACAGAAATCAGATATGACTATTATTTCTACTTTCTAGATTTATTTTATTCCACTGTTTCTCTTTCAGTTTTTTGATATACACTGGCATTAACATTGCCTCTGCTGAGCAAACTGAGAGGAAGTATTTGCCCAGATGTTCTATGCAGCTGCAGCTTTGCTGGCTGAGAAAGGGACTGTCCCCTCAGGTGCTTCTCTTTGCTTCTACTATTAACTCCTGAAAACTTCCGTTTGTCCCTGCTGCTCCTCCTAATCCCTTTCAGCAAACACAAGCCATATTTACTTAAGCAGCTCTTTACAAACCTGGTTCATTTCAAAAGGCCTGGACTAGTTAAACAGGTCAGGGAATTACTCACACAACTAGCTCCTGTGCCTGTTCCGCTGGAGACAGTTTCTGTTGCGAAGTGGGCCTGAGCAGCAAGAGGATTTATGAAGTCTTCAGTCAAGACAGTAAAAAGTATTTGGGCAAGGAGAATAAACTGGTAGCTGCAAACCTTTGAGAGTACCTCCTTTGCAGGTTTGCTGGGAGAACTCACCATTAGCTGTGGACAACTGTAGATGTGCTTCTACTTTTTTCCCTATCCATCACTAGAATAGGAAAAAATTCATATCAAAGGTTTGCTTTCAAAGTCATACACTCTACATTATTTCCATTCCTATTCTTTGGTTTAATTTTTCACTTATGACTTCAGGTTCCTTTTGGGTTTTGTATCTTTATCCATTTACAGTATTTAAAGTCAGAAATGTTCTATGATGTGTTACAATATTTATCTTCCTTTGTGCAGACAGCAGTAATTCATGAGTTACACAGCCAGAAGTGACTTATTAGAGCTTTCTACACAAGAAAAAAAGAAGGTCATAAAGTAATTCAGTAGGTCTTGTGCTTTATGGTTATAGCTGTATTATGTGATACACTTCCGCTCCCTTACTCCCGCCCTTGCAGTTTACCAAGTATATCTTTAATCTACCTGGACTTTTGGACAAATATCTGGTGCCATAAACCCTATTTGGGTTTAAAAGTCACATTATAATATTCTTTAAAATATGCAGCTAGACTGGGAGATCTTCAGAGTCAATGGTGCTTTCCTTATTTCTAAAAGCACAAGTGCAATATCATCCATTTTGCTTATTTTGCTGTTTTCCCTGAGCACTGAGGCAAAATGAAAAGTCTTCTTGGCAGGACAATAAACTGTGGGAAACCTACAGACATGCACACTGGACACACAAAGTACAGGTGGGACACAGCGGAGTGTCTGTAACATCTATGAGTATGTATATTGTCTATGAAACTCAGGTTCAATGACTCTGGCCTGTCCCAGCTGCATTAAACACACTAACTCTCATATACACATTGTCAGGAATAATTAACTGAGGATGCTGGGGGACCTCCTTCACTGTCAAGGTTTGTGAACAGGTGACATCAAAATGCTTTCAGAGCTGTTACCAGCCTGCAGTGTAAGAAGGTCTCCCTAACCCTCTTGCTGTGATGGATCCTGTGGCCATGCTGCCAGACTCAGTGTGTGTCCTGGGAAACCACCAGGGTATGGTACCTCATACACAGTCACAGCAATTGATCCCAAAGTATTTCTGTGAAAAAGGCTGCAGAGCAGTATTTTGAGCACATCATTCAGTGCAGCAAAGGTTCATGCCATTTGTATATTATCAAACAAAGAAATGTTCTCAGGAATGCTGAAAGAATAGGTTGTTTTGAGCGGCTAATTCAGTAGAAGATCTTTTTTCAGGTGGAGAACTCCTTAGGATATTTATATGGAAATACTGTATTGTATTAGATTAATTCCTTAAAAAACCTGTGTCATTACCTTCATCACATAAAGGGATAACTTAAAGGATTCATAATAACCTGCACTTCAAGGACCTTTTCTAGTAGATTATTCTCTACAAAGTCATGTCTCAGGTCTTGCAATGTTACCAAGTACATCAAACAATATCACAGTTACTCATCATGATTCAGTAAATTATATTGAAGGACAAAGAAGAAGCATTCACACATGGGTGTGACCATTAGAGAGGAGAAAAATAATTGGTATTTATTATTTGTTCTGTCAAAGCATCTTGGGACTGCACAAATAATGACCAAATAGTCCTTGACAAAAGGGTTTACATTGTAAGAAAAATTCTTATTCTGAGAAGTGAAAGCTAGCACTGTCATAATTTCCAGTCCTCTGGGATCAGCAGGACAGATTGGGAAGGAAACTGAATACACTTCTTCAATGTCCTTTCCAAATCACTGCAAAGATTCATTGTGAGAGTAAAGGAGGTCCAATTAGGCATGTTGTGCTCCTTTGTTTTAGTTTACATGTAGCTGTGGAGTCTGTCAGGACTCAGCACTATAACTGAGTAAATCACAGACAGAACCAAACGAGTACATATTTTAAAATGCCCCTTTTCCCAGACTCATATAATTTTTTTCTGTCTTCTCTGGCTGTCTTTTTAATAGTCTGTGCCTCTGAGACATTTGGATGATGACTTTAGGAGATGCTTAGAAAACTTCCTACCTCAAACCTGATATGTGCCCATTTCTCTTTCACCTATTTCAGAAGTCTGGCATCCTATTGAAATCAGATTAATTTCTAGTCAATATCCACTAAAATACCCATTTGTACTGTCTTTTGTCTCACAGTAATTACCACATGGATGACTTCAGTGCATATTTGGGACCCTCACTGATCACATTACCATGCTACCATGGATTTCACTGCCTTTGTTGCAAGATACATCATCTTTAAATGTTGATCCCACTGGAATCAATGGAAAAACTCTCCCTGATTTCATAGGCTTTGGACCAGACCCTAAATCAGTTTCTGGTTTAGTTTTTAAGTGAAAATGACATACATATTTTTCTTCTAAAAAGATTTTATTTGTTGCATTGTGCAGCAGTCATTTAGACATATTACATACAATGACACCATCTTTGAAAGGTTTGCAATCTTCTGCCCTATCTCTCCCTCCTGGGTATTTTATCTTTGGGTCTCCAAACAGCAAAATCAAAGCTTTGCGATCTATAACTACATGGAGATGAGCTTTATAAATGTGAACATAAAAGTGACTGCTACATCCACAGACTACTGAAAATGCCTTATCTGCTCTCAAGTATTTCAATTCCATCTCAACTAATCAGTGACCAGCATGTACAATATTTTTACTGTACACTGCCTGTCTTTACTCCTAACACTGCTCCTACCCTTGGAGGCTTGGAATTCACTACAATTGCTCCTTCCCCTCTTTAGTTTTGTGTTCAACACACTGGCACAAAACCCCCCAACAATACACCTGTTTCTCACAGTTACTTAGTCCACCATTTTTTGAAGTTTCAGTGTCAGATCAGAAATGTAGTCTATAACAGCAAAGCTGTGTCACAGAAAGGTAGTTACACTGAATTATGACCTGAGCATTGGAACCATACTCTGATCCTGGTGGGAAAACCTCTGCTAAAGACCAGAAGCACCTCTGCCAGACAAGGAGCAGAGTTCTTATACAAGCTGATACTAGAACCACGGTCTCACGGGGTAACACAAAATTTGCTTTCAGTCCCTCAGTCAGTTGACAGTTATTCCAAGAATTCATCATGTGCATTTGGCAGAATGTCAGAGGCAAATGGAAGTGGTTCACTAGTAGACTGGGACTAAAAATACTATGGGGCTGATGGCAGAGAGGAGTGCAGAAATTTAGATTCAAAATTTGGAACAAGAGTGTACAACTCCTTTTCAATGAGCAAGCCTCTGGAAACTCTTCTATGTAATGCCATTTTAATGCCTTTCAGAAGGCAGGAAACACATTCTTTTTAAGGCAGTCAGAATAAATCTTATGAATTTATTTCTCTTTCTATGATGGGCCCTAAGCCTTAAATTTCTCTTTGGGTAGGAGTAAAATATAGCTGAACTAAATGTCGCTTTCAGAAATAAAGTAAGCTTTCAAAATTTGCCATTTCCCCCTTAGCTTGACATTACTGACTATTTCTAAGAAGAAGTTTTAACTCAGATTCAGTCAGTTGCTTTTTATGTCAAACCCACAATGGTGTTAGTGCACTTGGTGTGATCAAGAATGAGTGGCCAGGAATGAAAGCTTCCTCATAAACCCATTGCAGTCCTGCAGATCACCTAATCCATCCCTAGGATGTCTTTCAGGAGATCTCATCAAGCTGCTCACAACGCTTTCTATTGGTCTTCCTGTATAAGGCCAGGAGAAATGATTCTGTTGTGCTGAAGACTCCTTCAGTCCCAAGGTATTTCCATACCTCCAGTCCTTCCTTTCAAGACCTAGTAATATTTACCCCTGTGTAGATCTGCAGCCCCTTTGTCAGGACTTCTAGTTGCGTTGGGGCATATTTGACACCTTTCAGCTTTTCTTTAGCTGTTTCCTATATTATGATTCTGCCCCAAATCCACAATACTTTAGCTGAGAGGAACATCTTGGGTCCATATAAGATTCACAGACCTAGGATCTAGAGAGTATAGAGGGTCTAGATCACAGAAGTGACCTCTTTTTTCAAGGGACTGCCTTGGTGGATAAGTATTCTACATCCGAAGGAACCACCTCAGATGCAAAATATTTTAGGGACTATCCAATTGAAATTCTCAAGTACTTCTAGACTATGACAAACTCAAAACTTAGACTTCCCTCAGGGAATTAGCAGCTCAGTATTTCATTTCCCAAGAACAGTGCCCAAGAACAATGATGACTAAGTTAGTTATTTGCAAAAACACAACATTCAACCCTGTATGAATTGGTTACCTGAGATCTGTCACTGTAAGCCCAGGTGCTTTTTTATGTACAGTGATGAAAAATTACTCAGAATACACATTTAATGCATGCACACACACACAAATAAAAAATCTTGGGGTTCCTGTGAGTTATAGGAAGCAAGAAAACAAGTCACAACATGAAGCAATTTGAAACTGTTGAAACTCTTACCTTCTGCCGACACACAATCTTCAGAAATTATGAATTGAAGGACTCAAGGTAACAGAGAGTTAACAAGGCTGCTCAGACTTGCAAATTATTTTGCTGCCTTTGCTGGAGTTCTCAGAACATAATTATTCAAAATCTGAATGTGAAAAGTAAGGACATGTAAACTCAATATGAATATTCAAAGAACTCAACTGATGTTTAGTGCCAATATAGAAAAGAGAGAAGCAGCATGAGAAGCTGTTAAATCAAGCTATGTGTATGCCTGTGTGACAAATGTGTGTAATTCCAAACAAAAAGCCGTCAGGTCAGATCCTCAGCTGATGGAAACTGGCTTAACTTCCTCTAATTCAGCAGAAATCAGCTGAATACCTGATCCTATCCTACCAGTTTTCTCTTGGAAATTTATGTTAATATTTATTTTAATAGTCTGTAAAAAAAAAAAAAAAAAAAAAAAAAAAAAAAAAAAAAAAA
>JAWWEV010000083.1:11115286-11132455 GCA_035583235.1 Hafferia zeledoni | reverse complement strand
GGGGGCGGGGGGGGGAAATGGGGAAAAATTTCAGCCCTGCTCTGAAATCCATCATAAGGATTATGTAAATCCTAGAATCTCACAGAATCACAGAATATGCTGAGTTGGAAGGGACCAATGAAAATCAACAAGTCCAGTTCCTGGCCTTGCACAGGATCACCCCCAAGAGTCATGCCCGGTGCCTGAGAGTACCATTCAAATGTTTCTTGAACTCTTTCAGACCTGGGGCTGTGACCACTTCTCTGGGGAGCCTGTTCCAGTTCCCAGCCACCCCCTGGGTGAAGAACGTTTTTCTCATATCCAACCTAAACCTCCCCTGACACAATTTCAGGCCATTCCCTCAGGTCCTATCACTGGCCACCACAGAGAAGGGATCAGTGTCTGCCCCTCCTCTTCCCCTCATGAGGAAGTTGTAACTGCAATGAGATCTCCCTTCAGTCTCCTCTTCTCCAGGCTGAACAGTCCAAGTGCCCTCAGCCACTCCTCATACAGCTTCCCCTTAAGGCCATCACAACCTTCACTGCTCTCCTTTGGATGCTGTCTAAGAGCTCAATGTGTTTTCTATATTGTGGTGCCCAAAAATGCACACAATATTCAAGGGTATTCTGAACCAGTGCAGAATAGAGAAAGACAATCTCCAAAATCAAGGGGATCTTTCAAACAGCATTAGGCATTTCCCTGCTCCATGAGTTAATCAAATATTTTATCAGGTAAATGCTACAAAGTTAACACTATCTTTCTCTTAAAGAATTTTTTGCTTTCAGACCATTCAGATTACCTCTGCTTTAAGAACAGGTGATTATCTTTATTTGAAGGCTTTAATGAATAACTGGTTCTCAAATGATATAACACCTTTGGTCAATTTTGAGATGTTTGTGCCAAGAAGTCTTTGGTCTTCCTGAGGCGTTTTCCTCTGTACTTCATTAAATGGAAGTTGGACGTAAAGAGAAACTAGCATAGGTTCCTTTAAGAGACCTTTAATATCCTCCACAGCGATACTTTTTCTTTTTAGGAACATGCTAACAGGTAATAAACTGACTTTGCAGTAATAAAACTGGAAACTGTGAAAAAGGAAAGATAATTCTATTATATACCATAAAAGCTACAAGCCAATAAAACTGCACATTTCCCAAGAACCAGGAATTGAGGTATTATAGAAGTGAATAAGAATTTCTCAAATGATAGTTAATCAAAGCTAGTTCACAGAGAAGACATCTAGTTAGATTAATATCAGTATGAATGATGAGTTTCATTTTTCCTATTTTGACTATTGAATCAATATTAAGGTCAAACAGTTTTGCTTCAGAAGCATTTAAATTTGCTTTCATTTATATAGAAATAGAAAATAAGAAATTGTTTTTAAAGCATAGAAAGATAAAATGATAGAAATATGTCCTATATCTCAGGATGTATAAAATAGCTATCAATTAGAGCATATACATACATAAGCACATAATTTGCTTACTAGGGTTTATTAAAAAATTGCATATGAAACATTTTCCTATCAGAAGACAGTTCTGTTAAAATAGAAAGAACTTGTAGTGCAAGCAGTTTGCAAAGACGTCATTTGGAAATGTTTTGGTTGGGCCTTACTCAAGCGTAGCATTTCAGTAGGGCTTAGAAACTGCGAACCAAGCAAGTTTTGTGGAGCTACTATTGCTTCTATGTCCACTACCATGGTTGCCTGTTAGCAAGGAAATTGGTGTCTCCTGTCTGCACCGATGCCTTCCTCAGTTTTCACATGCACTTGGGGGAGTTACAGAGATGGAGCTGCTGTATATGACACTGTTCCCACTTTGGGAGGTGGCAGTCCAGGTCAGGACCTAAACAACAAAATGCTGCTGCAAACATGCTGGCACCGCAAAGTCCTTGGGCCTTTGAAGGAAATAGTCTCTTTCATATGTTTGTTCCTTTTTCTCATGTTATATTTCTTTTAGCCAAAAATGCCAGGGTCGGGTGGAGTTTTTGATTTGGACTGTTCCTGGGGACAAACTGAGGATAAGCAAGAGAGAAAAGCAACCAAACTCAAGAGTGCTGCAGGGAAAGGGAAGAGTCACAGCCAGAAACTGCAACTCTGGACAGCAGAGACCGAGGGACTTGCACTGAGGCAGGAGACAGCAACAAACCTCAGCAGCAATGGAAGAAGTCCTGCTGCGAGGGGACTGATCAGGGTTATCTACGACTCATAAATCTCACAAGTGAACTGAAATCTAAATTGCAAGATGCAGAGTGCAGGGGAGATTTAAATATTAATCTGATCTAGTGACTTTCAGCTTTCTCTGAAAAATAGGTATTCTCATTTATATACTAATGTTATATAAATTTGTAGGGTTTTTGTTTGCTTTTGTGTAAGTTTTAAGTGGGACTTTTTTTCCATTGAAATAACTCAGGTTTTTTTGAACAGCTCAGTAAATGAAGAAAGAAATTATAGAAGTCTGCCTCTAATATGTGGTCAATTCAGGGTATTATCATTGAATTTCTGTCAGGTTTAAAGCTAACCTTGGCTAGAAATGGACTAAAATCTTTTCAATCAAATGATTGTATGATTTTCATTTCCTTGTGAAGGTTAGGATGTTAACTTTTCATCTGAATGTGTATCAAAATATTAGAATTTCTTACAAAATGTAAATTCTATTTTTTTTTATTCTTGGTTTTCTGAGTGAAACAGGTTTAAAGTGTGCTTCCTATCTGTTGATTGTCCTTAATTTCTTATTATGGTGGCAAATTTCAAGTAATATGGTAGCATGTGATAACCAAGAAGAGGAATAGGACTTCATTACCCAGTTTCATAATAGAGAGAAATGCTAGAGCATGAACTTTTGTTCTGTTGAACAGAATAGTGCTCAGGCAAAAGAGAAATTTACATCTAGCTGGGGGGAAAAAAATCAACCAGTTTTTGATCAATAACAAAATGGAAAAACATAGTAAGCCTCATATTTAGGAAGTCTGGGAATCCAGATTTCATTCACTCCAATGCTCATGGACTAAAAATTGTTTTGCTTTGTGAAGACCTGAAAAGAAGGTCCAAATTATTGTTAAAGGTGAATGCAACTAAGTAATACCTTCATAACATGTACATACAGGAACTTGGCAGAGTATGGGTGTCTAACTGAATAAAGTCTTTTCTAAACTACTGTACTTTCTTCCAGGCTGATTTCAAGTACAGGCAAGTCTAACTGTGAAGAAAAAGACAAAAGATGGACATGAGTACGTAGGGTATGACATTACTGGCACAACAGGCAACTATTGATAGTAATACCAGTCCACGGCCAAAACAACTACATGGTTGAGGTTATGTCAGATGACCTCAGTTTACACTCAGCTGAGAAAATTTGCACCAGTTCTTGCTAGTGAAGCCTCATTTCTTATGTGGGCTCACTTTAAAACACCATTTGTCCTTCTGCCCACGGCAGCAGCCCAGTTGCAACTCTGGAGTTGGCGGGAATGTTTGCTGACAGTGCAATCACACAATTTTTACCACTTGCTACAAAAGCCATTCATTGCCCTTACAGAAATCTGCCTGTTTGCTTCTCAAAATGGCAATGTAGCATCACTAGTCTGGGTTTGTGATAGAATATTGCTGTCAGATTCCCATAAAGTTTCCAGTGAGCTTTGTAACCTAAACTATCATGAAATTGAGACTGGCGTAGGGGTTTGAATGGTTAATTTATCTGTTTTGACAGCATATGTCAAGATGTTCATAGTGACTCTCAGTTTATGAGTACATTTCTCAAAGCAGTTTCAGAATAATTTATATGGGATCTTCTTGCTAATTTTTTTTAAAGAAAAGGTAATACAGATAAAGCATATGCATAAAATATGCCTTCATATTTGGTTTTGATTGTCTTCCCAGTGGAAAAATCTCTGGAGCTTGTTCTTCCTCTGCAGCTTTTAAGCAGTGAAATAGATGATATTTGTGCTAATTAAGCCACTGATCACTCTACCAATTTTCCAGTAAAGGCTAGACCACATTCAGGCTGTTATTTCTTTGAAGCAATGCAATGTTCTTGGAAATCATGTTCTAAGTTGCTAACAGGGAAGTATGCATACTCCACAAGCAGATTACTGTTAACATGAGTAATAAATAAGAGTTTATTAGCCACTTAATACTAATAACATTTGTTGTTCAGTTTATTGAACACTCAGTAGCTCTACAAAAAAGGCCAAAGCCAAGGTGTTTATTGGATTCTTCAATTACATTTGTGGGAGAAAAGGCTTTTATATCCCTCCTGACTTTATTAGTTAAATACCTATGTGAATAAGGAACAAAAAGAAAATAATGACCTGAAAACAATTTAAATTAAAGTACACCATTTTTCTTATATAAGAATATTTATTTCCAAAGCATGAATATACCAATTTAGAGTGGAATGGTTTCTAGACAGAGCTTATTTTTAATAACCCCAGAGGCAAAATGTAAGGCATACAGCATGTAAGGTGTTTTATTTTTGGTTTTTTGTTGTTTTTTTTTTTTTTTTTTTTTTTTTCCTGTTATGGCCTAGCTGAGCTGGATTATAAAAGAAAAAGACTTGTTTTTCTCCTCCGTAGGTTTTGAGTGCTACAGTTAGGGTACAGGAACAGCAGTTGCAATGTCCTCCTGTTTTGACTGGAAATAAAACAAGTCTAGAAGAAAGGAACAAGAAGCAACTTGCATTTCTCTGACTTTTGAGACTTCAGTTTACAGTTCCTAATTTTTCATTCCATTCCATTAAAAAAAAAAAGTATTTTAATGCCAGCCTAAAGCAATGGATCAAAATTAAACTGGAAAAGTAGGAGTTAGGGTTTGGACTTTACTTACTTTGCTGATGTTTTCTGTTTCTCCAATGAATGCAAACGTCTTTTAAAAGCAAGAGAAGAATTTTTCAGTTATTGATCTAAAATTTAAGAGAAAAACATTAATACTGGACAATCTTCAATAAAGAACCTCAAGAGTTGACCATATTGTATAATAAATCTCCAGATAATTTGCCCTTGGGTGTGAAATTTCCCATTGTTGGTCTTTGACCACAGGCGGCTTTCTGTTTAAAAAAAAACACTCAATTTGTTACTGTAATATAAAAATGATCTTGAGCTTTTTTCAGGTATTACAACCTTATTAAAAAGTAGTCATGTATTCTTGGGGATGAGTAAGCTGAGCTAAAGTTTTCATGAGCTCCCATCAACAGCAGACATTAGCAGCTGAGACTGCAAAAGTTTCCAGCAATGTCTCTCACTGTTCACCCATGCAACATCTCAGCTACAGGATACTGAGCTCTGCCAGCATGCACAAGTGCATCCAAAAATGCAAAAGCAGGATTCACAGAGTGCTGGGTACTGGACTGCACCAGGAACAGCTCTGTTAGCAGTTAACTCCTTTGGGAGTGGCAGGTCCTGGTTGTATACTGGGATGTTCACTACTTTGAAGATAGTCTCATACCAGCAGTGACACATATTCCAGAGTTTGCTACCTCTATTTAAAAAAAAAAAAACAAAAAAACAATAAGCAACCTGAAACAAAAATGAAGATTTGGAGAATGTGATAAAACCAGGTTATGATTTATGAGGACTGTTCCAGCTTCCCACAGCAGGGTCATTGCTAGGTTTTGTCTGGCAATAACAAGACTCTTCTTTTTTGCCCCCATTATTGCTTACTGACTCCCTGAGTCAGAAAACTGCTGAGATACCATTGCAGCCTTTGGATGAGAAATTAGAGGAGAATGAAAGCTTGCACAGGTAGAGGGAATCGGGTCTGGGGTAATTTGACCTAGAGAGCAGTGGTGCTGGGGAAAAGGAGATGGACCAGCAAGATGATTCCATTTGCTGATAGCATCATCCTACTCCTAGGGAAGAGGCCAAGCTGTCATACCCATAGTGTAGCCTGGGTTGCTCCCATGTATCACTGCCTGGATCTGCCAAAAATATCAATTGTTACCCTAAATTCTGTCAGTAGGGGATGTGGGTCTTCCAAACAGAATACAGGAAATCCCCTATTAAGTGAGATGTCTGGTTGTCCTAATAATAGCATGGAAACCCTGTGCTTGTACAAGTCAACTTCTCAGTAACAGAACTATTTAAAGAGGTGAAGTAATTGCAGCTGCTGCAGCAGCCACGTGGCACATCAGACCAGATTTTATGATGACTTCCAAATGCATTTTTCCTGCAGCACTTGTTATTTCCTACAGCTTGAAGGATGCTCCAAGAGAACTCTCCCAAAGCAATAGAAAAAGTTTCAGAGGCACACATAGCATCATTGGCAGCTTCATCTCTTTTTATTGTAATTATCTCAATCTTCTTTTTGACTTTGCTTCCCTTAAGAGAAAAATAAATATGTTTGTCTGCCTGGATATGAGTCCATGTATAAATGGTTTTTTAAAAATTCAGGTAGACCATTCCCTTGCACATAGATTTCTCCCTGTGGAGAGGATGAGAACATGACAAATACAGGTTCTGTTGCTTATTGCTTTTCTGGAAAACATCCAGATTTTCCACCAATTAGTATAAGAGGAGCAATAAAAACAGAAAGGATGCCTCTGCCACTAAGGGAACACAATCTTCAATCTTTATGTTTAAATTCAAAGTGCAAATTTTACCAATCCCATTTTTAAAATTTATTTAAGATCAGACACCCTGAATGAGATGCAGCTCCCACAGAGAGGTGTGTGCTATGCATATCTAGGCCAGGTGGGACAGAGAGGCAAACACAGCAGTTCACTGTTGCTGAGTGGGGACAACCCCCTGCTCAGGTCACCCACTGCCCCCCATCTCTGCTCTGCACCGCAGCACTGGTGTCCAGTAGGAAATGGGTTCCCATTGGTGCACTGGCAGACATCTGGAGACAGGAAAAAATGGAAATAGCTATTTCAGAGTTAGTGAGCTGAATTTTCTTGGCAGGGGATCAGAAAACCTGCAGAGCTGGTACAGGACTGGAAAGAAAGCTGGGAGAAGGAGAATGGCAGAGGTGGAACGGGAGAAGGAGAATGGCAGAGGTGGAACGGGAGCAGGAGCATTCCTGTTTTTGAAAGCCTGGAGCTGATATCAACCATTTCATATCATCCCTCCTGGGCAGACAAGCTGTGCCTGGGAGAACATCACAGCCAGATCCTGCAGCTGTCTTGTCTCTTCAGGAATGAGCCAGGGATATGCCTGGTCCCCACACAGGGCACAACAGACCTCATTGCGTGGGTGGAAAGGGGGAGTTAAACTGTATCTGGGAACATGCAGTTGAGACCTTTCTTTGCCTATGGGCCCCATGACATGGTGCACTCCTGAGAGAGATCCTGAGAGACACTCATAGCTATGGAAGGCAGAGGGAATGGTGAGGAACAGTTTTGTCGAGGGAAAACAAAGGTTGAGGGAAGTGCCATTAGCATTACTGTAATTTTCTGCAGTAGCAATGCATATCTTATTTGAATGCATGGGATTTCTTTTTAAAACAACAAATACTTTTGCCTTCAACCCATAACCAGAATAATGGGAAAACATAAATATCTCTCCAGGCATAGGTTGTGGGCAATAATTCCCTGTTTGCAGGTACTAAAATGGCATAGAAAATAACAAAATAAGTTCTGCCTGGGGTTAAACCACCATAGTATTGCCAAATATCACATGAGTGTGTGTTTCACTTTTTATTCATACATATTATATAAATAACAATATTTAATCTTTGTTGAGGGAATATTTTCCTCTGGGAAATTATCTCCCTTCAGTTATTATTGACAGTGACTTGTTTCAATTTTTACAAGACAGAGACATATGTGTGCTGCAACTTGTGATTGACGTACACTGAACACATTGAGTGCTTCAGCTACCTGTACTCTGCTTACACATCCAGTGCTGGCAAATCACTGTTTCTTTTAGTTTTCAGTCAACCTTTCAGTATTTCAAGCCTGATCATGTTAGGCCCAGTGAAAGCTTCATTTCCATTGCTGTCATCCACTTTACAGGAATAAGTGGGAGATTTCTCTCCTTTCAAGGATGGCACATCACAGAATCACGGAATGGGTCAGGTTGGAAGGGACCACAGTAAAAAAATAGAGAGGGGAAAAAAAGTCTTTCCCCTTCCTGCAGGCAGGGCTCCTTGGTTTAAGTGATTTGAAGAGTTCAAATCCACATGGTCATGTGGGGTGGCAGGATCAGGTAGCATCTTCCTGGAAAGGAGACATCAGGCTGAACCATGTGGCAGCTATTGGGTTACCTCATCATGCCTTGGCACAACTGTTAGGGATGCATGACGCAAGCCAACCTAGTCCTAGGGACTATGATCAACACAAAAAGACAAGGGAAACCTAAGAGAGTATTATAAGTCATTAATTGTTACAGCAGCATCACCTGCCATTAGAGGTTATTCCAATTTTCAGTCAACTATGTGGTATCCCCTGTCCTGATGAGAGAGAAAGAACAAATATGAGTGTGACAGAGTGAAAGAAAGAGTGTGCATGAGCTCTACATGCTCAGACTTGAGAGAATTATCATCTGGTCTTTCTATAAGGTCAGTACCGATGCCAAACATTCAACTTAATCAGACAAAGAAGTTTGCTTACAAATGCCAACATGCATCGTCTTTCATAACTGCTCTGGCCTTGTAAAATGGAGTTCTAGGTATGTCTTTTTAAAATTTAATCATATGCTCATTAGCTCTCCCTCAATAGTTGCTATTGTTTCCTACTTTCTGTATTACAGAAAGAATGACTGGAAATATTCGAAGCGTGGTGGTAACATTGTTAAGAAGGAACATCACTCCTACTAGGTCTGTAATCTGTAAGAAAGAATAATTTCCTGTGGTAATACTAGGAATTTACTTCTTTTTTTTTTTTTTTTCCCCCAGTCCGTTTTTCTTTAATGTTCTCTATAGGATAATCCTGGTGTGCCTTTCCTCATACCATGCAAAATATCCAGGTGAGATCCACGCAAACAGTCATCAAATTTCTTTAAGCCTTAAGTAAAAATTTA
Source organism: Hafferia zeledoni (assembly GCA_035583235.1). NCBI lineage: Eukaryota > Metazoa > Chordata > Aves > Passeriformes > Thamnophilidae > Hafferia > Hafferia zeledoni. Next base: position 11,123,527 of record JAWWEV010000083.1, on the reverse strand, counting down.
ACAAATCAACACTTCACACATCTGAAAGGCTGTACATGTCTTAGAGCAAACAAAATGGGTCCTCATCTTATTTTTATGCTTTATAAAATCTTACTCATCAATTAAATTCTTGAGTGACATTCCAGTTAGCAGCCAGTCAGGAAGCTGGACTAAGAATTTATTTCAGCTGTCTCTCAAACTTAAACAGAGCTGTAAGAGCCGTATCTGAACTATCTGAATCTGGGTGTTTCTGAATAGTGAATTCAAGTCCAAATCTTATGCAGTTCTGAACTATAAATTCAACTCCAAGATTTGAAAAGGTCTGTTTTCTTATATAGTTATGAATAGGCCTGAAAGGGACAATAATGTCACTTTTTTTAAATGGAATTATTTTAATTTCTGTCATGGGGAAAAAAAAAGTTCTTTCCATGTTGCAGTGGAGGCTTTAAACAGATGACATGTCACACAGATCTAATTTAGATGGGGGAAGCCCAAGGGGTAGAAGAACTGAACAGTGCAAAATGAATCCCAAATAAATAATAGATTAGAAAATACAATGGAATTGCAAACTCAGTCTAACTGATCTCAGCACAAAACTGCTGTTTGCAACACAAGGAGACTTTCATCACTTTTCTGTTTCTTAATATGTCTTTCTCCATTCCATTGTAATGAACAGTCTGTAATTATTTTGTATGTTAAAAATGATAAAAATCTTCTGTTGAGCCATACTTCTTTCTCCTGCAGACAATACCTACTGGACTAATGATTAAATAAATTCTGTTGGTCGTTGAGGTTTTGGCTCCTTTTTATAGTTGTCCCTTAATTTTTTTCACATACTGCAATGAATTAATAACATCCTGGCCAAAAAACCTCTAAACTCAGCTGATTTGTCAGACCCAGTTTATTCTTTTACAAAAGTTCAAAATATTCCTTCAGGTCTTTCTGCATTTTTATCATAGTATCATGTTCATTTTAAACTATCAAGTTAACTGTAATTTTATTTTCCTGACTTCATTTATTTTTTAGCTGACATTCCCATTTCTCAGGTAAGACAGCTAACAAAAAGAAAATTAAAAAGGTAACATTTTTGATCATTGTTGCTTAATAAATTGTCATTAAATGTAACTGAATTCTTCCTCAACTTTGATAAAGTCATAGATTCTTCAAGGCCTTTTATTGACAGAAGCACACTACCTTTATTCTGAATATCTATTACTTTCATTCTTTTCACAAGTTCCTTCTACCATCTTTTTAAAACGTGCTTTTAACAGTACCTTTTTGGAAGGAGGGAAACAATCCCATCAAGGTCCAAGGCTTTGAATGGTAATGGTAAAATATCAGTTATACATACATCTGTGTATATAAAGCCCTTATCTTTACTAAACTGTTATCTTGACGTGTTATGCTTAGAAGAAAGCACAAACTCTTTTATAATGCTTCTAATCTGAAAAGACAAAACAAAATTTTTGGAATGATGGATATTATAGATGGAAAGACAAACCAGCAGAGTATTAGGTATATTTTAATATCAAACTGATTCTAACCTATTATTTTAGCTTTTTCTTAAGATATGAAGGACTCTATAATTGTATTTAAACAAAGTTACGTGAAAAGAACACAAGTCACACTGGAAAGAAAATAAAAGATATCCTGATTACTTAACTGTGTAAATAAATATTTAGATAAGGAAAGATGGCTTTGTGAATAAAGGACTATACTAGGGTTTGGTTTCAATTTCTTCTTGCTTACTCAATTACCCGATCCAGTCACCTTGTCTTTCTTCAGTGTCCCTCTGGTAATTAGAGGATAAGACATTTCCATTACCCAAAAAATTCCTTACACATTTTAAACATGAGTTCCTATAAGCTTAGGAATTGTTAAGTTGTGAAGCAGGGAGTAGATGATCTTTGTTTACCCTCACTCTCTCTGCTGACTGCTTAAGAAGATATCCCCAAAGGCTGGAATTTTCCATGGATATGTTTTTTCACAACCCTTCTGACAGGATTTTCAAAAGCCCAGCGCAAAGGGGAAAGATATAATAGCAGTGTATTGGTTTTTTATTCATTTCATTGGCCAGAACAGGCATGGAGATGGTGCTATATTTAACCTTCCACATTCACGTCAATCCTATCCATATATAAGATACTCCAAAGTCGAGAAATGACAACTTAAAGTTGTCCAGGCAAAGTATAGACCTTGGTGCCAACACACTGGGATACAATTCTTAATAATATGACCATGTACGGTTTTTAGCTCCCATTGGCAGTAGTCTTGTAGTTGGGTATTCTTTTCTTACTCTTCTTTTCCTCCCTTCTTTCCACTGCCCCTTCCTAACATGTATTTGATTATTTCCAGAGTGACTTCGTTAAAATAAAACAGTACTAGTCAATTATCCAATCAAGCAACAACTTCCAGCAATTCACAAATTCTTCCAAGGTAGATAGTTATTTAGCAACTGAAAATGCTGAAACCTTTTGAATTACTAACTCATACGACCTTGCATTTTCTGCAAATTTGTTTCTAGTGTATATTAGAAGCATTCTGTAGTGGACAGAGCATCAAAAGCTCCACCAGTCATAGAAACATATTTTGCCAGAGTGTGGATCTCAGAAAAAAACCTAAACAAAATGTCGTTCTGAATTAATTCAGCTGATAACAAGCCAGAAGATTCCATCTCTCAATTTTTGTAATTAATTAAAGAGCACTAATATGAAAAGACTCAAAATTAAAAATTCTTGTGGTGTGAAGGTTTTGTCAGTTAATACATAGAACCCACAGCTGGGACCATTAACTACCCTGTTAGTCTCTTCCCTTTCCAAAGGGCTGACTCTTCAGCTGACATAAATCAGTTGTGATTTAGCACATCTTTTTCAGGGTAAGGAAATGGGCCGAAGTGTCTTTGGTAGTGTTTTGTCCCCATTTACATTAGGTGTTGTTTAGTCCTCAATTGATATGTGTTGTAAACTCTGGTAAAATTATAGGATTTCTGACATCATTTCATATGTAGAGCATGGATATAATTTCCATGTAAATTGTGCCAAATAGATGAAAAACTTAAAAGTAAAAAAGGTATTTCTAGTCATATCTTCTTTCTTATTATTATTTTTTTCCCTACTATTATCAAGAGCTTTTCAGCTTCTTCCATATGAGAAAAATGGGGCATCTGTTATTTCAGTTAATGTGGCAGGTCCTATATTCTTTGTTCCACAGTTTTACCAAATGATTGTGGTCCCTATCTCTCTTGAAAGTGCTGTCTCCCTGCCCACATCTGCACACATTTATAACCATGATTCTTCTGGTCCCCTGGTGTTTTGCTTCCTGTTTTTAATTATTGTCTTCCAAGTTGGCTTTTTATCTACCTAGCTACAGAATCATATTATCCAAGTCTCATGAGGGGATTTTACTGTCTTTCTGATGAGAATGTCAGGTAAGGCATAACTGTAATATAGGGGTAATATCTGGAAGATCAGGAGGTGTCCCACACCACATAGAGGTGTCTAGGATTGACCTCAGCTGTGGACAGCCCTGCTGGAACCTGTCCTTTACAATTGTGGGTTGGATACTAATAAGTCTTCGTTTAGAATAGACTGACTTCCTTAGCACCTGCTTTCCTTCCTGGATCGCTTTTGCAACATTCACACAGCTGCCTCCTTCTGCAGTGGTTCCACTCTGACCATTATTTATGAACCAGCAAATCTGAAGCCACTTGCACAGGTCTAAATGAGCTGCAGCCATTACAGAGACTGTAGCTCAGATACATCCTAAAGTGCCCTCTAGGGGAAAACGCAGAGTTCTAATACAAAGGTTAAGAAATCTCCAGGTGTCAATGATTTTGGTGCTGAGGAAAAACAGTGGTGTGCATCCAGGGAGCGTGAGTTTCCGGAAGTATCCTAAGGACATCTGCCAGGGCGAAGTCTGGCTCCCTTCTATCTTATCTTTCTGGTCCCTTAAATGACTCAGCTCCTCAAAAGAGATGTTGCATTTTTATTTAATCCCTTAAATTGGGGACTCACCTAAGGGAGTTGCATTCTTTGGGCAAGTATTCTTGCCACTTTTGCAACTTGGGCAACACTTCTGCCAGTGCAGTATTAAAATCAATTTTATCTAAGCCCTACCATGACACGGATTCCCTGTATCTTTAAGACAGCCAGCTGCAACTATCAGATAAGCACTATGTCCAAGCAGGAAATATGTTCTGAAATACATTCGTTCTTCAGGACTTTGAACATGCTGGCTCAGTGTGTTAGCAGCTGTGAATCCCTATGGAAGATCTTGACATTCCTGTATGTGCCGTATAATAAATGCCTGGCATCTAAGTCAGCCTTTTTTTTGCTCCTACAACCTGAGCTTTACAGCACCCAAGCAATTTTCTTGAATCGAAATTACTTAAAGTCTAATTTCAATAAATTCTCTTTTTAGAAGGATTATATATGTGGAATGAACAACCAAGAAAAGTGGCCTGCAGAGACTGACCTCCTATGACCAATAAAATGCAACTCAGAAGGTGTCTCAGGTTCAAACTGTTTTCTCTGAAAAATTCATGTCCTTGGAAGCAGATGCATGTCCTGAATAAAGAAATCCTCATTGTAGGTTATAATCTTTGGTGATTTATACATACCAAATTTATGAGCATAAGACAGGAACTTATAAAAACTGGCAAAATATGAATCTCATGGACACATGTTCAGTAGGATACTGAAGGAACATAAACCACCCCACCATGAAAAGGCAAATATAACTGAAAGTATTACCCCAATAGAAAACCATGTGCAAGGCCACATTCAGGTATTTTAATGAAAACTTACAGAAATTTCAACATCAGTGTTAAACAGGTAGTGTATAAAAGGTGCTGGGTAATACTAGCTCTTAAAAAAGCAATTACACCCAACCCAGAGGAAAATATTTCAGGAGCTAAACAAGATAAGAGTAAGCTAATAGTATATTCACTATTAGTGGAGTAGATTATATAAGTGCCTGTTAAAGTCAACATTTAAATTTAATTGTGGTTATGCTTTTTACTTCAAGCATGTATATGTCATGTCTGTGTAATTTACAAAAGCCCCTTATGCTGGGTCTTACAGTGGGACTTTCAAATTTCTGAGGTTTTCAGCTCCACTGAGAGAGATTTTTAGATTTTCCAGTACGCAATTTAGTACAAGAGCAAAGCACAGTATTTTATGCTTGCTATGTCAAATACATAGAATAGAGTGAAATTTCTAGAATGGTAAATTCCAGGTAGTAATTCTTATGATAATAATATATTTCTTTGTATATTTAACTTCAGCATGAAATCATCCAACACAATTATTTGTGGAACCTATTCCAGGAGCATGGAGCAGCTATCCTGGCATTATCTAGCTATTTCCTTGTGTAGCAAATGGAAAATATGGAGATATGCAATTAACCCACTCCCTGTTAATGTTAAGGACAAACTATAGGGACAAGATTGCATATGTAGGCAGCCCATTAAGTTTCTGGAGTTAGAAAGACCAGTGCTGGGTCTGGAGCAGCTTACTTCCAAGAATACCAGAGTAAATCAAAACAGTGCACTGACTTGCCTTTCTGCTCTCATGCTTGAGTGCTGAATACGCTGTTTACAGGCATAAAGCTGTAATGAGTTTAATTGTAACATTACAGTTATATGTATGTCTAAAGAAGTTTTGGAGAACATTCACACATTAAGCTTTTCCTCTACGTCTCTTTTTTTGGGGGACACTTATTACAATTTCTCTTGCTGTGTGCTGAAATTCCACATTAGTTATTCTGACTTTCCCTTGATTTATAGGACTTCATGCAAAGAACTTGAAACCTCTTCCAAGGTAAGCCTGGTGAGTGGAATTTCTGAGAAATCTTGAGTAATCTAAAAGCCCAAGTCCTGTTGACTTTCAATAAAACTGGAGTGCTTGAGGGCTAGGCTTTTAAAACATTCAGTTACTTAAAGGTGAAAACAGTTGTCTAATGGGATTTACTAAAGTGCTGCGATTAGACTGAGACTGTTCTTTGCTTATCTGCTCTATTTGTATTGTTTACTTTATTACTTCCTGCTTAAAACATGTAATAAATTTTCTTCCATGTAGTTTTGTTGGGTTACTTTTGCACAGTTTTTTCTTCCTGTGGTAAAGTGAGACTCAAGAGCTTCCCCAAGTAACCACTTTCTATGGAGTTCAACCTTTAGCATTTATTACTCACTACCCGTGCAAAAGTTAACTTCTGTAATTCTTCTGCTTCCCCACAGTTCCCTTCTGTCAGCAGTGAGATCCACACTCATAAAGGAAATTAGTCACTGCCACGCTCACTGCCCCAGCAAACACTGGGGGAAGGGTGCCTGCATGGATGATCAGGCCCCTCAGTGACTAAGAGGGATATCTGTGAATCACTGTGGTGGGGCAAAGCTCCACCTAAAGTGAAGCATCAGTGTCTGTTTTGTACTACAGCTGCTAAACACTGGGAATAAAGTTCCAGTCTCATTTTAAAGCTGTGAATCCAAAGTACGTCTATTGACTTCAGTCTGGATTCATACTCCTCATCCTACTCCCATTTGGAAAGTTTCCGCTGATTTTAATGAGAGTTGGACCAAACCCGGAGTTATTTATATTGCAAAAATCTGTTTACCTTATGTCACGCTTCCTTCTCAATTGTGTAAAATTCACTAGTGAACTTTCATTGAAATAAAATTAAGTGTCAAGCTGATCATTTATGCAGATTTATTCCCTACACTAGCAGGAAGTTAACATTCTTTATGTCAAAATATTAATTTTCAGTTATTTCCAGGGTCAGTTTCTAGTAATTGATAATAAGCATCTAAACCTTGAAATCGAGTTGAGCCCCTCAAAGTCCCCATTAAAAATATTCAAGACGTATATGCTAATATCTTAGCTGAAAGATCATGATTCATAGGAATTTCGAATGATAAAATGCCAACTTGAAGCAGTATTAAACATTTTTCTACCACTAAATGGGACATATGAGCATTGGTCTGGACAGTGCCTTGCAGGTCACTGAGTCCACTTCCCTGGAATGGGGGGAAATAACTTTAATCAATAGCAATTTTATAAGGATCCTCTTCTGCACAACACAGCTCTAACATCATGGACTTCAAATGTTCACCATTAGGCTATAGGAAACATTATCCCTGAAGTAAAAGTCTAAATTCCCAGCTATGAATTTCTAGAGAAGGAGATGAGGCAGGATTAAAAGCTTCACTAGTATTTGTTTTATTATAGAAATCTTCCAGGTGACGCTAGGAAGGAAGTCCTATTCCTGCTACAAAAGAGAAAAGCAGCACTCTCCTCATATCTGACTTTAGGGAGACATTTTTCCCTCCACCTGAAGTGGTGGTTGCTTTAATCCCAAAATCTGAGGGAATCTAATGTCAGTAAGTGCACCAGGACATCAACTTACAGCCTATTTCCAGATCTTGCTGGTTTCCAATATTTCAGAAGACAAAAAGATAAGTAAAAATCCCAGAAGCTAAATTATTCAGTCTGTGAAACTAAAGTTTAAAATAATTACAACCTGAGAGGATAAAGTTACATGTAGTGCATCTGAGGATGCTAGTGGGAATCCGTATCAGAGTACTCTGAGGTGGAGAAGGCACAAGGCCATCCTTTTTCCTAATTATGGAACAACTTGTATCTTCAGTGATTTGAAGCATTCTGTCCATTGTCTACCTCAGTCACTTGCAAAACAAGATGGAAGAAAATATTCCCCATCTGAGTATGCATTCTTGTTCTTTTGTGGACTTAAGGCTGCTCATCCAAATAGATGAGCTGAGGAACATCTCCAGGTTTAATCCAAAATGTCAGTTGTTGAAAATACATTCAGTGCAGGTAGCTTGAGGTGCAGCTGCAGGGTGAGCTGCAGGTTGAGCTCTGGGTAGTGGGAGTCTGAGGCAAGAGGCTGTGAACTGCTGAACCTTTGCACAAAAAAAAAGTCACAGTGACCTGTGTCTGGCCAGATGACCGGACACTCATGTATTCACAGAGAGATGAGGCTCTCAAAACACTTCTCTGGCCTTTGGAGGCAGGTCAATTTTTTTCTGTAATCCCCCCTAACAGTTACGTAGCAGGGTAATCAAAATATCAGTCCCGTTTGAAAATAAATAAATAAATAAATAAATAAATAAATAAATAAATAAATAAATAAATAAATAAATAAATAACTAAATAAATAAATAAATAAATTTAAAAAAAAGTATGTATTCTTAATTTCACAGAATCTGTTTCATGATTCCATCTTCTGCCATTACAAAATGGCAGATGT
>JAWWEV010000083.1:11027341-11115186 GCA_035583235.1 Hafferia zeledoni | reverse complement strand
AAAAAAAAGTATGTATTCTTAATTTCACAGAATCTGTTTCATGATTCCATCTTCTGCCATTACAAAATGGCAGATGTAAGAGGCAGGGAGCATGATTGCATCAAACCAAGATTGCTATGCAGGATGAAATCTCACCTTCTTTTTGACAGGAGAAAGGTTTGTGAGACCACGCTGCAGAACTGAGACATCAGCCTGGATCTGAGAGTCAAGCTGCATCCTTTCTGGTGGCACATCCACTGGGATAGAAATGTTGTAGTCAGAACTATCACTTACGTCTGAAGAGAGTTACAGTCTCCCAGTAGGCTCCAACATTCCTCAAAATTAAAGTGATGGAAGGCCTGTTATATTAACTCAATTATTAACTGGGATTACATTTCTGTCTTCATTTTATTCCAGTAGTTCCTAGGAGAGTATTGCTTGGAGAAAGTATTATACTACCCAATTAAGGGAGGTGCAAGTCCAATGTCAGTAGTTGGATACAGCAGACATCACTCTGGAATAGATCAAGGACTGGGCAGCTTTTTGTATGCTCCAGGAAAAAATCCAACTTTAAAATTAAAAGCTTGTTGTGCTGTTTGTTTGTTTGTTTGTTTGTTTGTTTGTTTTCTCATTTAGACTAACAGTGAAATCAGCAGGATTTCTCTAGATTTATACCAGTATGGAAAACTGAGTTGATTGCTTTTACTAGATATACTACAAACTACTTAATCATCATATTATTCCTGCTATTAAAAGATGCTTCTGGCCAGAAAGTATAATTCAAGAATTTATAGCAAACCCAAAATATTTACTTTGCATTTGTTCTAAAGATTGTTGATATACTAATAAAAAAGTATTGGCGTAAGTAAAATCCAGTGTTAAAGTTTGAGATAGAATATCCTCTCCAAACAATAAGGAAATATTATTATTCAAGGCCATCCTTACTTGGTCTTAATAACACCTTGTGGCAAAATTCATTTACTTTTAAAATTCCAGTTGCCATAACAACTTGGTGCAGCAGTTCGTATGACTTAATGAGATTCCAAAAGAACTATTACATGAAGAAAAAACCCAGATGAATGGAGATCAACTAAGAGATGGATGTTTTTTACCAATTACTGTATTAAAACATTAATGCAGAGGCAAAAATACTTTTAGATTCAGATCTACTTTACTCCTTCTACTATATAATCCTTGGAGCCTTCAGACTTTGCAGCAATAGTGACTCAGTTTGAGACAGCTGCATTCTGTACATCAGCTCAATAAGTAGTTGTCTTTGTACTCATTACCCTTCCCCTAAAAGGATGAGTGTCCACAGCAGTCTGTTCCTTAGCACCACAAATACTGTGTTGTTGAGAACTGTTGTCAAGGAGGAACCACATAGCCGTGTAATGCAAAAAAACCATACTGTTGTAATAGTCACAACCATCATCCACTTACCTTCTATTTAATTATAGACAGACAAATATACAGATCAGACCAGGGCAGCAGACCAGAATAGGTGTGCAGAAGAAAGGAGATGTGGCCTCACCGCCTGCCTTGGCCAGCATACCTGCCTGGACAGGTGTGACCAGCATCATGGTCCCTCTGCTTGGCTGGGTGCAAGGAGCTCACTGATCTTCCTCTGCCCAGAAGGACTTCTCTTGTGGCCTCCAGTCTGTACTGGACCTCACCAGTCTGATCCAAAGACCTGAATATCCTTGGGGAAGAGTGTTTCATCATCTGCAACAGAACAAAAATTATTTAAATACCTCAAAAATTAACAATAATAGCAAAACCAGCCACTGTACTAGTTCAGCATGTATATCTGTATAAATACCAGTCTCAAAGAACCCATCATGCATCTATGATAAGCACAGAACTATCAGGACAGATGATCTATGTCATACGCAATCTTGAGTGTCCTGTGACAATTTTAGGAAAACTTTTCACTATGATCCTTTTTCTTAACAGTGAAGTATGAGCCTTCCTGTTAGGCTGCCTACCAGTGGGGCCACTTGCTAGTCCCTGGCTGTGACTTAGAAACCTGTCCTCTCTAGGTTAGACCAAGAAATTGCTCAAGTTATGCCTAAGTTTTATATCCCAGAGGTCATTTACAGTCAGAAGTATTCTGACTTTTTGTCACCATATCAAAGAGTTGGATCAGAGGTGAATGGAAAGATATAATATTTTGGCATCAGTCTGATTTGCCCAGGAGAAAAATGATATTACAAATCTCATTCTGGCTCATTACTGCTTCATGTTAACTAAAGCTGATAGAAAAAGGTGGAGGAAATAATTGATAATGACAAATTAGGTTTCTTTTTATGTTTGTGAATTATCTTTGAACACTCTACAATTAGTTTTAATATATTTATTATTTCAAAATAATTTGCCAATAATTCATTGGCTACTGAAGTTTCAAAGAACAGTAATGGTTATTTCACATTCAGAATCTCAATTGTGTGGTTAACATTGGTTGAATTCCTAAGTAATGGGATACTGTTTTAATATGAATAAATGAAAATAGTTTAGGATGAAAATATTTTTTATTTATTAGAGACAAATTTGCTGATTGTTCATATTCTCTACAATTAATGTTAAGGGCACAATTCTTGCAAATATGACTTCTGTAAAATATGAATGGGCATATACTGATACCTCATGCAGAGCACTTTTAGAGTAAATTAATTCAATATTCAGTTGAATTGTCTTAGGCAAATAATTTCAAAAATTACCTAAGTATAACTACATTTACTATCAAAACTGGAATAACACCAGAACAGTTTCTTAAATAATAATATAAAGAAAAGCATTACAGCAACAATAAACAGATCAAATAAAGGAAGAAATTCACATGAGGATCATCAGTTGTTCTGTTTATGGCTGTACAAATATATTTATTATATCTCTTTTTCTTACCACACTATTCTACTAACAAAAAGTTAATTTAATCAGTCAAATAATATTATCCAAATGTCATTCTTCCAGTTTTGATTTATGTTGCTTTTTAATCTCAAATAGCTTTCTCAGTAATCTGCTTTTCTGGGAATTTATCAGGTTTTTATCTATGCCCAATAACCTATCCAAATTATGACTCTAATTTTGTTCTTATTGGCACATACCCCATTCTGACTTTCTATTTTCTCTTTTGTGTTCTTCTATTCTAACTTTTATTAATCTTCTGCTGATCTCATGTGCTTTTCTGCTGTAACAGCTGGGAATTTAAGCAATTCTCGATGCTTTGAAATTTGTCACTGGTAACATGCCAACCAGGACAAAGATTTTTCAGCTGTCTTTATTGTAGTGTTTTTTGGGGTTTTTGGTTTATTTGTTTAGAGGGTTTTTTGTGGTGTTTTTTTTTTCCTCGGTAAAGATGTTTTCATCTTACATCTGACATTATGTACTGGTAGTACAATCTGTGTACTATTACTGCCTCATGTTTCATGAATATGTAACAGAAATCATCACAATAAGCATTAGTAAACAAGATGAGGATTAAGTACTTAGTTACTGCATGTTTGCTTTAGGCCCTATTCTGATATTTTTACCCTTCTTGAGTAAGTAGTCAATGAAAATTAGTGTGACCTCTTAATAACATAGGAAGCAACATGCAGGTGTGAAGAATCAGTTTCAAGGCATAGTCCCCACCAAGAGATTTAAATAACAACAGATAGCAAGCTGAGAGGCTTGGAGTCCAGTGAGGGGAAATGGATGTTGCAGACAGCCTTGACTAAGCAAAGGTGGTGTGTTGTCCTTTGAAATTGTACTTGCTCAGTGCTGATGTGCATAGTGGGATATTTTTTTCTTTAACCTACTTGAAGCTTTTGGTTGGTTTTGTGAAAGTTTAGCTATTTTGAAGGCTTGTTATTTAAACTAGTAGTGGTAGTCTGGAGCTGGAAAGCAGGCCAAAGTCTCATTACAGGAACTAACAAATATTTGTGTTTGTGGGTATTTTTGTCTGCTTTTTGTATTTTTTTTCATGTTTTTTTCCTCTTTTGGCAATATTTGGCAAGGTATTTTTCATGCCTAGTGCTCCTGCTGGATATCATTGCTGAGTTTCCTTATGCAGCTGCTGTACTGTATATAGGGATGGCTGCACACTGTAGTAGGATATTGTAGACTTTTATTGCTTTAATTTAAGATATGGGGCTATACCATAGTATGATGTCAAAAGACTTGTTTTATGGCAGTGCAAAAGAATGTTTGAATTTTGTCAGGTTTCAAGAGAACTTTCTATTTGTTCTGAGCATTTTGGAGATTCTTAAAGTGTGTCAAATAAATATTAAAACTACAAGAAAATGTTTTATAATCATGCATGGAGGACATTATTTGAAACAAATATATATATCACATATATATATCTAGCCTTTTTTCCATCAATTGTACATTGTGAATAAAAAAATCAATACTGTTTTCAGAGCTCAATTATTTATCATCTTTCAACTCAGTGGTTGAAATTGTCTATGTTAAGTTATTTGTCTATTCCTGTTTATCCTCCTCAGCATTGTGGTACTCCAAGTGTGGTTACCTGAGTAGGCTCAAGGCAAAGCAACTAAGTCATCTTTTGCTTGTGCTGGACTTGGGAGAGTTCAAGCCACTCTAAGTACCTGTGGCACTGTAATACTATTACAGCGAGTTCAAGTGCACAGGTCTGCCAAAGTTCTGCTTTGCAGGCTGTCTGTCCTCCAGCCATGTCTAGTTGGGCTATATTAGCTCACTTTTGTAGAGAAAACTTGCTCTGTGTTAGTGGTTTGCAAAACCTTTTATAGCCAAGCTGGGCTAGTAATGTGTAGAGCACTGCCAAGATTTTGGGGGCTCAAAAAGTGGTTACACAGATATGGATACAGAAAGTTATAGTTCTTGGCTTCTGTTAGAGAGTAAACAGATGCTTCTTTAAAAAAATTTCATTTTTAAAAAACAGATATATGCATAACTTCCTATATCCCTCAGTTAAACTACTTTATCTGACTCTCTCTTCCAGCTCTAAGTAGGGGACGAACCCAAAGCAAAGTAAGGCATCTCCTGTGGGATGCTCTGGCCCTTGTTGCGATGGGCACACCTCTGCCTCTCTGGGCTTCAGGCAGGTCAGACAAACTGTTCCTTATATACCTGTGAGAGACTGGGCAGAGCAGAGTCACGCTGGGAAAAGGAGCATCAGGGCTGACACCATGGGGTGGCCGGTGGTGGAAATGCTGCAGTGCCCAGAGGTTAATGAGAAATTATGAGGAAAATGTGATGAAAATAATTGGATTACTTGGGAGAGGGAGCTGCAGGGCTGGGCACCAGGGTAGCAGGTCCTGCACTGTTCTGTCATTTCTGTGAGTATTGTTTAACAGCAGGATGGAAGCCTTCAGTTTTTGGAGAACTGTTTAGAGATGTCAGTTATGCAGGCAGATCTCTGACTGTGAGCCACAGTACTTCCCCGGCTGTACTCTTGGTATTGTGGGTGCTACTCATGGAAGTTACAGAAACTAATGGTTAAGCTCCTGTGAGTTTTTAAAAGAAATTGTCTGTTACTACATTAACATTAAACACAAATGAAACAGTGATGAGGAATGTCACTGAGCTGAACCAAAGAGAACATCTAACTTCCCTCAATCTTCTTCTCCTTGGTGGGAGAGGATAGAAATGCTACACTCGTATACGCTATATAGGACTGGCAGTATGCCTATTTCCAGAGTCTTATGGCCTAAAGCAGAATGTAAGAAACAGGATTATAAACAATGAAAAAAAGCTTTAACAATAGCTATCTGGTCTTAGGTAATAGACAGTTGTGGGCCCACGGCCTTTTTTTCTATTCCTAGATTGTGATGGGATTGGAAGAAGGGGTGGTGTTGCTGGGATTTATTAAGACAAATTTTCAACACAGATTACCAGAAAAAGTTGGCAAGTGTGAAGCTCATCCTCTTGATTTCCCAATCTGACAATCTCTGATGTCATGCCAGAGGAAACAGATTTCTGTAACGTCAATTGTATGTAATGTTCAAACTGAAGCTTTTGAATATTTATGATTGTTGGCTTGCTAAAAAAGCCTGTATTGCATGTAAGGATAGACCTTTAGATATGAAAATCTGAAATCTCCTTAAAAAAAAAGATTGTACAAGGAACTTAAGATCTGAATTACAGTGTATCTTGCATGACAACTTTCTCTTGACTGAATGTCAGGACTGATCATAGAATCACATACACAACCCTCTGGAAAATGCTGAGAAGCAAAATAGAGCTGTGGCATCCTTTAGGCCAATTGTCAATGCCTGTGTAGTTTGAGATTTTTTTGAATCAGGCTACATATGTAGCTTGTTTCCACACAGGTTTGATTGTTTGAGACGTTCAGGTTTAGGTAAGAAAATGAGTTCTTTATGTTACATATAGACAGGATTTTCAAATACTTTTCCTGCTGTTCCTTCCTTCCTTCCATGCCACTGACCTTTTTGTCAGTGGCACTGTTGGGCTCGTATTTCCACTCTGCAATTCAAGTGCCACATCAGAATTATTTTTAAGGCCTGTGGCAACTTTGTGGCTTCATATAGCAATCCCTTATTTCAGGAACCATAAGGGTAAAATTGCTTAAGACCGGCAGCATTCCTGCTGGGCACTTGGGCTTTACAGGGGGATTCATACAGATATTTTCTTCAAGAGAAGGATCTTTGGATGCATGTGTTCATAAGACAGTGTTAGTGCAAACAAAGACAAAGGGCCTCCCCAAAGCCTTGGCCTCCATGTCCAGAGGAGCACTGACAGAAATAGAGATGAATTCCCAGTGGCGGGGGTGTGTTTGTGCTCTCAGGGATAACTGCACACTTTGAAAGTAATGTTACTGGTGTCAGGTGCAGCATCAACACAGCTAATGCAAAAAACCTCACTAACATGTCTTCCTAAATCTGGATGATAATCTGAGAAGGAGATTTTTCTCTGCAGTCAAGAACTGTATGAACTGACAGTCTTCGGTGTTGTGGAAGGACTCTCCTCACAGTTATACCGGACTTGCTCTTAAGTAATATGGTTATGCTATACAGCTATATTGGAGAGAGACCTCTCAGCTCACTGATCATTCTTTTAATTTCTCCCTGTGACTTTGTTTCTACCCTCTACCCACAAATTTTCAGCAACATAAGAGCTAAACATCACGTGTTGCTCAATAGACACATAAGGAAGGGTATAGGAAGTCAAGAAAAAAAATCAATAGAACAGATAAGGTAATGTACTCCAAGTTTATTAAGGTTAAGTTCTCCTGAGGTAAATGGCTCAAACCAGATTGTCAAGATCTTTTGGAGTGCATAGACATGACATAATAGAAAAGGAACTGTAAGCTAGTTCAGACCCTTTAAACATATTCATTTACAGACAAATAGGCTCTCTCAGGGACTCCCTAAACACCTAATCTCTTCCTCCCAACTCCTGTAGCAGCTACAGAAACGTTATCCTGGCTAAGAGAAATGCTTCACATCTTCCTTGTTTGCCAATTGCTTTTATGAGCAGTTCCTCCTTTGTCACCTGGAAACTTGCCTCGGGCAAAGCAACAATCCTCATTTTAAGAACAGCCCGAAGAGCTGTGTATGCAGTGATGATAAGATACCTCCTTCCCCTACCTGCGTGTGTTACCAGCCAGCTAAATTGCAACCATTGCTGTCTCCTCGCTCTTGCCTTCATTATCTGCCTGTTAACTCTTGTGCTATTTTTTTCTTTGAATTAATTTTGTACATAAAATGTTTTATTGAAACCCAGTGAGATTAGATCTATTCTGCTTCCCCACCCACCGTGAAATGTTTTATCTCAGGTTTGTGGCTAGGGAATACAAAATACTGGCATCCTGCTTTGCTTTCCTTTTGCAGTTGCAAACTTGCAGCTTTCTTCAGCTCTGATGTGTCTGGCTGAAGAACCAGCTGACTCGGTTTGCTAAACTCACAGCTTAATTTTATCCCTCTGCTCTAAAAAAGGAGCCAAGTGCCAGTTAAGCGAATTGAAATGCTTTATTAATTGCTCAGAGCAGTGTCAGTGCCAGTGCTAGGCAGAGTGAGACACTACTTAGAGATGATAAAAAGTGTCCTTATGTTGGCATTTATTAGCAACCAGCTTCGTTTCTGGTAAACTCAAGAACTGTTTTGGTTTACTCTATTTCCAGTTTCTCAGTCTCAAATCTGCTTTTCAAAATGCTTTTCAACTCTACAGTCTTTTTCCTTGTATCAGACTTGTCTAATTCATTTCTTCCTTTGTTTTGTTAGATATCTGTACCCCATTTATTGTTCTTTAGGTACGTGTTTACTAGTTGATGCACTAGATGTGTTTTAACTAATATAGTATTTTACCAGTAACATGTAATATTTCTCTTTGAGAATGCAGGATATAAATTATCTTTCTTTCAACTGTAGTACAATGTCCTCTGAATTTTGCTTTTACCTTAAACATAATTCTGACTTTAGTTGGGTAACTTGCTCTTGTTTATACTCTTCACAAGATTGTTCCAGTCACAAACATTAAAACCATGAGAATTGTCAGGAGACAGTGAAAAATGAAACTGTATTGCAGCATAATGTAGCAGGGAGTATTGCCTTTAGAATGGTACCTTTTTAGTCTGAACAAGAACAAGGTTCTCTAGAAAAAGTGACTGAGGAATGTGGTGATAATAACCAAAGTGGTAAATGCAGCTTTATTCAAATGCTTGTCCTTTGAACAGACTTAACAGATTTTACATGTTTTCATAGCCATGGCACAGGTTCACAACCACCATGTCCCTGAAGAATTTCTCTGGTAATGGGGAAAGTCATTAATGCAGTGGCTTTACCCCTTCGTCTGGGGAGTACTATGAACTTCTATCCAACTTCCAAAAGATCCTGCAGAACTACTGGAAATGCTCCATCATCTAGGATGAAACTGAAGTCAATGCCAGAAATATTTTAAACAATATTTTATTATCAAAAGTTTGAATTCTTTGCATGTGCCTCAAGGCTAAGCAAAATGGAAATTCAGATTAACAAAAACACCCTGAAGCTATAAGTCAACACTTTATCTCAAAATGCAGACTACTTAAAATCACGCAGAGTTTGTTGTATTTGGGATATGTTGTCCTCCTCTACTAGGATCTATTTGTGTGGACCTTGCTCAAAGTTTTTTGTTTTGTTTTGGTTTGGTTTGGGTTTTTTTGAGAAAAGCAAAAATGAAAAAAGTTCTTGGCGAGAAATCAAATAGACACAAGGGACTAGCAAGGAGTTTTTTGTACTTTCATACCCTCTAGCTGAGATTTGCCTTCATTTCACAAGTGAAAACTAGGACCTTCTTTTAGCATGAAGAAAGCTAAGAAAGTTGAAATCACTCAATTTTGTGGTGAAGTTTTAGAAAAACCTTTTATTTTTCTAGATAAAGCCTGAGAGAATCTTATCTTAAAATCTTAGTGAATTTATGCTGACTTTACAATTTGGGAAGAAAAAAGGCTTTTTCTTCTTTCCTTGCATAGAAAAAAAAAAAAATCAAATTAAGCTCTTTTCCTTTCTCCATGTGAAATGATCACATTTAAGATTCTCTTATCAGTATGACAAAAGACAAGGTCACACCTCTACCCTTTTTTTCAGAACTAAGCAGTGGTTTCATCTTAATACTTCCTTGTTCTAAGCAGGATGTGCCAGTTTGGAAGACCTCTGGGCACATGAATCTTTGTAAAATGCTTTTATGGCCATCAGACAGTAAGCATTAATGAATTTTAAACTGTTTAAGTATGTATTTACTTTATTTGTAGTCCAGTGAGAGACTTCCTATGGAAAGAAGTATTGAATACTTTGGTGCATTTTTTGTTTTTCACTCATTCATAGTCTGAATCATAGAATTGAATTGCTTGAAGTTCCTCTAAAAGAAAGACATTTATTTTTCAACTGCACAGAAACTTCTGAGAAATACCCTTTTAAATTTGTTTATTTATCGATATCAAATTAGAGTTTTTTAAAAATTTCAACCAAATTAAGAAAAAAGAAACTCTTTCAAAGATATACTTAAAAGGGAAGAGTGTTTATATATATTATATTCTTTAAATAAAGATCAAAATAAAATTAATTAAAAAAGTGCACCTATGAAGTACACCTATATTTGGTTGGTTGGTTTGGGTTTTTTTTGAAACAAAATTACTTCTGAATTAGCTTTATTACTATGGTGATTGGCAAGGTACTAAACTGCTTCCAGTCAGACCTTGCTTTGGTTAGACTAATGATCCCCAATACTAGACTAAAGAAATATATGGGACTCATGAGCCTTTTAAAAACAAAGTTGGAGAACTACAATAAACTCTTCTGTTCCCAGTAAGGGTGACATTTTCTCTCTGTTTTCTCCACAACAAGTCTTAGAAAGGTTATACCTCAAGGAGCTATGATATATTCTCTCTTGCTTTGTGTGGCATGAGAAGTTTTCCTAAGTCATGGAAAGCATAAAAAATATTCCCTCTCTGCCCACAGCTCTCTGTCAGCTGGTTCATTCCTATGTATTGGCATTGAAGTCTTTTAGACCAGAAACCTTAAACTTTGCACAGTCCTTAAACCAAAGTTTGACATAATCCTAATTTATTTTTAAATGCATGGACAGGGTTTATTTCATATAGGGCTATATAGCCCAGTATATTCTAATATTCACCTTTAATTAAACTTCTACACTTTCATTTAGGCACCGATAAACTACAACCCATGATGTAATGATATTTGTTTTGCTTCCTCTCACTATGTGTTGAGGAATCGACACATAGAAGTTATATGCTGTACTAAGAAAACTTGGATTTACAATTCAGTGTGAATTGTCTAATTAAGTGTATATTCAAAGCACAGGTCAAAAAATCCTTTTTTTTTTTTTTTTTCCCCTGTTTTTCCTTGGTATCTCGTTAACTGAAGGAGATTTCAAGGCAAGGTTCCTCTTCTCCATTATCTAATTTTTCTATGCTTTACATATAACACTACCATACTGATGCAGCTATAGGGTACTTATGACTATATGAAAGGAGAAAAAAACAACCAATGGCAGTCAAAAGCTGAAATCAATATCAGATTTTAGAGGCCCTACCAGTCACAGGGAGTTGCTCTGTGAAATATCTTCAAACTTTTAATTTCCATGATTGTTGTAGTTGTTGAAACATTCTTTCTGCATGAAATGCTTGATTAAATTACCACATTTCTAATTTCTTAATTCAGGGCCAGACTTCTCTTTACTTTTGGGTTGCCAAGCAAAGTACAGATTGTCCAGAGGCGGAAGGAATGAGCCATGTATATTGCCCCATATTACTGCCAGAGTGTGACATGATAACAAGTGTTTTGTTTCTTCACTGTAGACAGAATGATGTCAAAAGGGACTGATTGCATGCCTCATGTTATTCTGCTTGTCAACCATCCTAAAGGAAAAAAAAAAAAAAAAAAAAAGAATGAATGACAGGGCCTGGAGGGTCTTCAAATGATGCCATACCAAATATCTTTGATACCAAACCCCTTTTCTAGGCTCATCCATGGGTCATCTTGATCCTTAGGAGCCAGTATGAGTTATTGGGATTGGGAGTCCTTTGCTGTGATTACAGGAGAACCTGAATATGCAGAGGAGGCTCATCAGTGTCTTCCAAACCAGCAATACAACCTCTGCTCTTTCCTTGCTACTCTTGCTGGTGAACTGTTTGGAGAGGCAACATGCTCATGTCAGGACAGTAAAAGAGAAGGTAAACTAATGCTCACTAAGAGGAAGGAACATCAGTTTTTACCTACAGAAGGTGGGAAATGGAAAGATGGCTTTGCTCATTGTGGCCTAGATGAAGTCAAGACAAGAGCTTCCATAGTCTGAGGCACAGGAAAAAGGAGAGGAGACAGTGGGCAAGTCTAGGTGAAAAGAGAATTAAGGGAAATCTTACTGTCTCCTGATGGGCCCCAGAAGACCATGTGAGTGGTATGCCATAGGAAATGCAGGTTAGCCAAGATCAGGCTGCAGGAGAGACCATGAGCATCAAGTCAGCATCTTCCACAGAGCATTTTGTCACCAGAAACTGGCAGTGTCCAAAGCTGAGCACGTAAAACTTGTTGGTTCACTTCAAAAAACCAAAATGTTTGTTTAATCTGCAATAAGACTATTTTCCTGCCCTTGGAGTAAGAATACATTTTCACAGAAAATGCAATTTCTTTTTAAATAATTTTGAAAGGAAACTCCTTGCAATTCAAATACTACATATATTTAAGCAGGAAATTCCTTTCATTAAAACATATTTATAGATTTTCTAAAAACATGTGATATTGTTATATGACTTAGATCACAACTGTAAGCAAAAGACAATTCTGCTTTTCAAGAGGTGAAGACATAGAGGGTAATATTTATCTGAGGTGGTCACCTTGCAAGTCTAGTCAATATAATCACTGTTATCAATACTGCTCAGAAGACAGTTAAAATGAGTTGGATGTTCATTTCTCATTTCAAAATTAACATATTTCTCTCCTTCCTATGAAAAGGTTTACTCCACTTAGTGGTGGAAGAATATGATATTTAATTTGATGAAACATCACTTTTTTTTTTTTTTTTTAATTAGGATTTCTTTCTGCTCTCAAAAGTTCAATGTCTCCATAAGTCAAACTTTGCAGTACAAAAGCACTTCTCACCCCGTATGAACATGACACCAAAATAAAAACACTCCTTGAACTCTGCAAGGAGTGTCTTCCTGGGTGCCAGTTGTGTGTTTTGTTGATCTGGTACAGGTTTAAATCCTGTCCTGCTTCTCCCAGACCAAAACTTTTTCTCCATCTCAAGGGTTAGTTGATGTGTCGGCACTCACTGATGAAAGTGTTCATGTGTACTGCTTAGAGTTGGAAGCCGAGCCCTAATTTTACTGGGGATCCTCACACTGTGCGGTCCTGGCTGTCCTGTGAATCCAAGCACTGGGTCTGCTGCTCTTCTGCCTAAGGAGAAAGCACTTCCAAACAACCCCTTCAATGAGTGTTGGCTTAGGTTCATACTGCAGTGCAATTTTTCTTTCCATAGTGTTTATATGCATCCATATATTTATCTTAGTATTTTATTGAAAGAAAATAGATCAGCTGAAAGCATTCATAGCATCTGCTGTTCATACATGTATGTATGTACATACATAAGCACACAAAAATAATAGTCAGAACTATTACCCTCGTACAATATAGATTCACTTCATTTTTCTTTTTATAAATGTCATCCACAAGCAGAAACGTACCAGATTCTATTGTGAAATGATTTTAGGTTTACAGTAGTCAAGTTACATTATAGAAAAAGGAAGAAATAATTGAAACCTACTGAACATTTTGTGCCTAATTCTTCTTTCTTAAACCTTCCTTATTGCACAAGTAACCACAGAGTATTTGCTACCACAGCTGTTTCTCATGCATGATGTAATTTAAGCATTATTTTCTTTTTTTTTTTGCATAGATCAGATTCCATTATTACTGTGAACGCTCATTAAATCATACCCTGTGCCACTCTGTGGCTGGGAATTTAAAAAGTTCAAGTTCATAGCATTGATTTAACTCCACAGCAGTGACCTAAATGGAAAAGGCTCCCATTCATTCCCTTGCCATGTTTATAAACAGTTTACAGCACTGTGTGTAGACAAAGATGGTTATACTAACGCTAAGGATGAGTATAACTAAGTAATACAATTTTGGAAAAAAAAAAAAATGTAGACATGACAGGGGAATATCTCAGATATTGTGATAAGTTAATGATGTAAAAATCTAGCAAAATATTAATTTTAGGTAGAGTAAAATGTTCCTGCAAAACTTGTTTATTTCTTGAATACTGACAGAATACAATTTGGCTACAATTACTTTGTACAGTTTTAAGATGGCTGTTGGAGTCTAGAATCATGCTAATTAAAATATGCCACTTTCAAATGACATTCGATAGCTCGTTGTAGAGAAATCCCAATACTAAGCTACCACACTGTCAGGATTTGACAGGCACAGTATTTATAGGCTGTGAAGAAGAAAATGGCCCAGGACATAGCAAATAATGCTATCTGTGTCCCCGTATTAATGCTTCTGGACTACAGAATAGTCACATGTGCTCACTTGAAATGCATTAGCATGGTTAGCGTACTTGTTAGTCAGCATTAAGAAGGCTGTCATGTGAAGCCAATTTTGTTGAGATTGTATGAAAATACTGATTTGCCTGTCAAGAGAAAACTTTCAAAATCTGTCAGAGGAAATGGATGAGGAAACACTATAATGTATACAAAGTACATGTAAAAAGGCAGATTTTGACCTTTTACTCATCTGTTGGTTTGTTGTTTTTCTTTTTTTTCAAAGTATAAGCCAAGGGTACCCAATGGCATTCATAAGCAGTTAACAGAAATACTTTTTCACACAGCTCATGATTTCCATGTGGAAGTCATTGCTGCAGCCAGCAGTGGATTGTAAGCAGGATTGCAGAAAGCATTGCATGTTTTTATGAACAGCAAGAAAAATCTACTTGATTAAATGTATCTGGGGAATTATTTTCATATCATTCGGACAACAAATCAAATTATACTGATTGCTTCTGTTGTGGATGGGCTATTCCATATCTGCTACTGATGGATGGCTTGTATCTTATTCTCTTAAGATTTCTGGTCCCTTTCCAACTATAACATACCTCCTTTTCATCTGACAGCCCAGTGAAATGCAGTCAAAACTTGTTAGGTTTGCTTTTCTGCCCTCTCCTATGAATTCCTTTTTCCACTATCAAGTGAAAATGGTTTTGGAAGCTGTTGTAGATGTTGTTCCCAAGCCATGAAAGAAGTCTCCCAGAGGATGTAAGAGTTTATAAATGGGGAAGGGCAGTGTGTTTCCCTGGCTCTGTGATGTGGTCAATTGGCCCCACTGGCTCCAGGGTGGTGTGGAGCTGCACTGAAGGGGTTTATTTGAAAAAATGGCAAGAGCCATCCTCCAGAGCCTCTGTCACCTGCCACTCACAGAAGCAGATAAAGGATGAGCTAGGATATGAGTCTCAGAGATTTTGACATTGCTGCTTCTCTCCTTGCTGTGTGTTTGTTAACAAGACAGATCTACCCATCTACCACAGCTAGAGACAGAGAGTTGAGTTTATGAAAATCTCATGAAGATCAACAAGAAAAAGTGCAAGATCCTACATCTGGGTTGAGACAATCCCAAGTAAAAATACAGGCTGAGTAGAGAATGGATTGAGACTAGGCCTAGAGAAAAAGACGTGGGATATTTGTGGACTACAAGATCAATATGACTCAGTGCTTGCAGCCCAGGCTGGGCTCATCAAAAGCAGCAGGACCATCAGGCCAAGGGAGGCAATTCTGCCCCTCTACTCTGCTCTTGTGAGATCCCACCTGGAGGTCTACATCCTGTCTTGCAGCTCTCAACACAAGAAAGATATGAACCTGATGGAATAAGGCTAGAGGAGGGCCATGAAGATGACCAGAGGGCTGGAACACCTCTCCTGTGAAAACAGGCTGAGAGTTGGAACTGTGCAGATGGAGAAAAGAAGGCTCCGTGGAGACCTTATAGCACCTTCCAGTACCTAAAGATGGATTACAGGAAGGCTGGAGAGGGACTTTTCACCCGGAGATGTGGTGATAGGACAAGGGGTAATGGCTGCAGGAGGGTAAGGTTAGATTAGATATTAGGAAGAAACTCTTTACTGTGAGGGTGGTGAGGTACTGTTCAGAGAGATTGTGGACTTCCCATACCTGGAAGTGTTCAAGGCCAGGATGGATGGGGCCCTGAGTAACCTGGTCTAGTGGAAAGTTCCCTGCACAAGGCAGGTCCCTTCCAACCCAGGCCATTCTATGGTTCTATGATCTGTCAATTGATATAAGGTGTCTTGTGTAGCCAAACTGGTGTGCTGACAAGATTCAATCTATTGCTGTACCTTCACATTTCAGCAGTCTTGTTAAGGACTTTTCATGATGTGGTGCAGAACATACTGAGTGTTGAACTCATGAGTACATAGAACTACATGTGCAAATAAAGATGCTTCACAATGTTGTAAAACTTAAACCATGTCAGGCACTAAGCTGATGCTGCTGAGTTGAGAGGGATGGACAAGTAAAGAAAGGCCTTGGAAAAAGACACCTTCTCACCAGGGGTCTTTTTGCTCTTTCTGAGCTCATGTTTTGTGGCACTACAGGTTCTGTCAGCTTATTCTCTAGTCCTGGAGAGGCAAGGTGAGATTGACATGATGAACCAAATACTTCTCAGGGGGTTCTCCACTTAATGAAATCCACAAGTTCAGTCACATACCTGTACTCTTTGCTGGTACATAAGCAGTTGTCCTAGCCACCTTACAAGGATGTAGAAAGCTAACTAGAAAATACATACACAGCCCACTGAGAAGCAAAATAGAGCCATGGAGCCCTTCAGGCTAATTTCTGCTGGGGCTGAGCCTCAGTACAAGAAAATTCTGCTTAAAAAATAAATAAGTACTCTTGAGGGAAAAATAGCTTACTTAAACCAAGAGCCATAGCACTCCTGAAATGAGAGCATGCTGATAAAGTGATGTTGCATTTCCTAGTGGGTTCACATGAATAACCAGTCAATCAATCATGACTGGTTGTTTTTTAAATTTCTAATGTATCTGACTTGAGTTCTTTACCCACAGAATACAATTTTCTATTTCTCTGTCTGATTCAATAACAACTTATATGATAGACATATATTCTGCTTGGATAAAATGAAGAGGGGAGAGTCGCAGCAAGATATTTGAAACCAATTTTTCATAAAAGGTAGAAACCAGGACTATTTTGGCTAATTACATAGTGACAGCTTTGTCAAACAATTTATGTGCAATAGTTAAAGGACACACTAGGAATCTTACACTTTCAAGTCTACACTGACCCACTTTATAGTCTTCGATGAATCATTTATTTCTCTTTGGTTTTACAATCATTCAGCAAGATGACTCTGGAAATGCAGGAATGGAAACCTTTTCTTTAGCTCCATTTGTATTTTTAAGGGGTTTGGGTGGATTAATTTTTTCTTTTATGGGTTGCATACTGGGATTGGTAGAAAAAAAACAACATCAGGTTTGCAGTGTATTATGACTGAAGTATTTGTTCAGTGTACTGAAAACCTAAGTTCCTGGAACCTTTTTGATTTCTCTCTCCTCTCCAACTCCCCAGTATCTGTGAAAATATTATGGACATTTGTCCTATCCAAAGATTTTCTCTGCTTAGGGGGTGGTCTTCATTAGCCCCTTCACAACATGGTTTTGATTATGAAGTTTGTTATCATTCAGACTCTTGGTTTCCATGATACCTCATCACTCCCCAGCTGTCTCTACTCCTTTGATTTGCATACCATGACTGGGCATATGACAGCTATAACTTGTTGGTAAATATACTGTCTAGAATATGTCTCTTATAATGGTCTCCCTGAATTTTGGTCTCTTTCCAGACCAGAGAAGTTCTGTATTTCTTCTTTCACATGCGAAAGGCCAACAGTGGCATTTCCTTATATTTTATTAATTCTTTTCCTGAAAACACTTTGCGATGTACTCTGTTTCTACTTCTTATTTATGGAATATCTTCAGTCACTCCTATTTAACTTCCTTGCTTCTCCATTAAACTAATACAGAAAACCCAGTGTGTTTTCTGTCATGTCAGCAGAATGGCCAGTTTCACATTTTCCAGTATCCAAAGGCTGTCTGAAGGATCAGATCTTACCTTGGAAGCGTGAAAAAATGAGATGATATCTACACTAATCTTCTTTTTTGTTTCATTCTCATGTACCTCTGTCTTGCAAACCTCTCTGGACAGTCTATAATCTGGTAATACCATGTGGAAGAATATTACACATGCAAAGTTGTAAATCACACTGGCAGCTTCTGCTTGTTTTTTTTTTTTTTCTCTTTGCTGGAGACTATCTCATATAAGACTATTGACATCAAATGAGTAATTTACTACCCTGGAATAAGTGAGGAATCTGCCTTCAGAAAATTCAGACACCTTTGTGACAAAGGTATGATATAAACCAAAATAAATGTCACATCCAGCTTTTTTTCTTTTTTTAACTCACTTTTTTTTTCTTTTCACATGTGTACTATGTGCCAATATTTGGCTGCAGTATCAGTCTTAGAATCCTCAGCTTTTTATTAATCATGAAAACATGTGATATCTTTCCCTCTAGAATTGGGCAGTCTTTTTCCATGGTATGAAATATTCTACTGTCCTATTCTTGGCTGGTTGAAATCTGTCCCCTTTTTACAACATTCTGTTTTGTCTGTGCTCCTACTCAGAAGTATTTTACTAGCTTATCTCCTTTCATTATTGTTTAAGGGGAGAAAGTGTTTCCAATTGCCAGTTGATAAAATAAGAAGTGAATGGCAGCAACCTACAATTTTATGAAAGAATCTGGTTTTTAAATTTAAATGTAGCTGGTGTCACTTATCTTCATATAGCTTCTGCCTATGTGGAAAAAAAATCTCTCTTTTTATAACTGCTTGTCAGCTGAATAATAGAATGGGGGGAGCCAACTTGAAAGACATGGCTGATTGGTGCAATTGAAAGGGGCTTTACAATTAGAGTTCTGGCAGAACACAAAAAAGAAATTGTCTGGCCATGAAGAACGGAGCCTACTTTAGAATTCCCTTTTCTCAGCCAGATAGCATGCATCACTGTTCATGCATTCTCTTGACATTGAATAGAGGACTTCAGAACTACCACCCCAAATTATCCCTTACTGTTTGGTTCTATTTGTGATATTTGTTTGGGGGAGGAAAAAAAAAAAATCTCTATTACTGACTGTAATGGCATGTGGCTAAATTCCATTCCATTTATGCACTTAATCTCTTAAGCTTGTTTCCCCTCCCTCCCCTCCCTGATATTGCAACACACATTTTGCTTTGATTAACTCTTTTTAGATTACGGGAAAAAACACAAGAATCTTCTTATTTTCATCTTCTTTATCTTCCCTTCATTTTACTTCCTTTTTTATTTTCACTCTGCTTTTCCCCTGCCAAATGGTTGTGTATGTGAATCAAAAGAGGAAGGAAGCCCTTGCAGGTGTGTTTTGGATTACAGTGATAGAACAATAGGGCAGCCTTCAATTAACTCCATACCTATTCACGGGGAATATTTGTTCCCTTGTCTCCAGCATTATTTAATATTTGAAACTGCCACTTACTACACAATGTACCTGGTGATGAGAACAGGCTTTCAATTCCATTTGAACTCTTCTGTGCCACACAATTAATGCACTGATTTTTTTTTTTTTTTTAATTTATTCTTAAATGATGGTGCACATGAGTGTCTCTGGGCACAAAGGAATAACAGAATACGTACAATGGTGAAGTGTCTTTCACCGCCTTGAAGACAGTGGTGGGGGAGGGAAGGAAGATGCTGGTAATGACATGCGTTTGACTCCTTCCTACATGTAAAATCAACATACTAAATATTTATTTTATATTTCCATAAATCTTACAGATTTGAAAGCACCCCTGTCAAGGTAGTTTTCATCATTTTTACACTATATGTTTTAAATTGCTGTTATATATAACAGCCACTGAAAGCTTAACAGTGACATTTTTTTCTGACTGAAATACTTGCTGTTTGTAGTTACAGAGCTGCTCATTAGGACTATTTTTATCCTTTCTTTTAAAGAAGTACAGGAGAGCGTGATGCTCCCAAACCCAGGCAGTAGCTGAAGAAGGGGAAGAGAAGAGTCAGCCTCAGTTCAATTCTTTGTTCACCACAACCAAACCTATTTTATTCAGAAAATTCATATTACAACACAGTGGGTTTGGGTTTTGTTTTTTTCTTTCTATTTTAAAAGGGAAAAAAAATCACAGACTATCCTGGCAAAAACCAGTGGGTTTGTTAAAGGAAATGTCACAGATCTTATGAGCAACATCTTGATTTGCTGCAAGAGAAAACAAATATTTAATGACTGGGGGGTGGGGGGAGTGGGTGATGAAAAAGAAAAATTTTCACATGAGAGAAAAAACATTTTTTTAAAAAAGCTCTCCTCATGAATTCTCATGACTTGCTGCAGCCCTTTAAGAGAGTGTGAGATGGCTGGCATTGCTGGCTATGTTCCCTGATCTTAACATTTCCTATGCAGCAAAGATTTGAGAGAGGTTTACCAGTGCTTGAATATTCAGATTATGCTGTGGATCTTTTGTGGAAAGCCTTAAAACTTTGGCATAATTTGAGGACAAGTCTGGATTTTGAATTGTGGCAACAATAAGACAGATTCATCTTTTACATTTTTGAACAGGGACAACATGATTTATCTGACAAGAGCCTCACAGAGAAAGGAATCTTATTATGGAGGCATTTTAGCCTTGCTCCAGTGTCACATTGAAGGCTTTCCCAATAAACCTGGCCATATATGAGTTAATAAATGAGAAAAAAGTAATCTGAACTGAGAAGACAAAGGTGACACAAGTATTAGGTATACAACTTTTTCACTTGTGCTGTTGGCTCAGATTCTGGTGTGGCTTTCTTGATGTAACCTGCTGGGTCACCTGTTCTCACACAGACCTTGGTTTTATTTTTCTTTCACAATAGATGAAGTCAGTCTGAGAACAACTTCTAGGTCAGCAATAATGATGTAACTTTAATTACCTGGTGGCAGCATTCTTTAATGCATCAGCTTTATGTTGTTCAACCCAAAATAGCTCTGCACTAGACTTTCAAAAGTTTGATCCCAGGAGGTTTGCTCTAAGGTCTGGTTATCCACTCCTCACTCCCCCCTCCTTACTCTTTGGAATCTAGGTCAGCCCAAAGTGACAGAAATGCAGGCAACTGGAATTGCTACTCATTTTGCAAACTTGGGCTGGAGTGTGTAATGAAGGATGATTGTGCTACCTGGCATGAGCAAGGGAATTTATCTCAGTGATATGTTATTCTCCTTGGTGCACAGCTCAGATTCCTTTGACTCACTTCAAATTCTGAGTGCTTCCTATTGCTCTGTGCACTATCACTGGGCTGCCTTCACCTTTTCAAGCGTGTTTTCTTAATGCAATAGTCTTGTAAAAAAATTATCCCCCATGAAAGTGGAGAAGCAGATAGGTACAATAATAAGTGAAAATCCAAAGGCAAGTCTAAATCTTCATTCAAACTCACCATGAAAGTGACCTCTGCTCTGATCTGGAAGTCCATGTCTCTTATCTGCAAATGGTATTTCTCTGAAGGATGAGGGTGCTGTTTAAATGTATAAAGATTTTCACTTAACAGTACCACTTTTATGCTGGAGCTCACAGGAAACTTTAATCCTTCTGCAAAGCTTTAAATCCTCTCCCTCCTATGTAAATTTCTTCACAATTTAAGCTTTCCTTTCACAGGCAGAATTCATTTTTTTCTGTTTGTGAATCAAAAATAGTATTTCAGGGACCTTGTGAGGCCAGCTAGTTCAGTTTCTCCACCAGCTCAAGCTCAGTCCCTGACAGTGTTTTCAGGCTTTTAAAAAACATCAAATAAGAAGACATTGTAATTTTCTTAAGAAATCTATTTATAGAAATATCCTTAAAACTATAATGTAAACTTTTTAATGTCTCTTCCAAATCCCTGCTGTTGCAGTTTGGCTTCTGTGTGGTACTACCTCCTCAGACACACTGGTCCTACCAGTCCTAAGGGACTACCTCAGCTCCAAGGAAGAACCAATCTCTCCTATTCACCACCATGGAGAGTCCTCTCTGAAGCTTAATTGGGTGCTCAGTTAAGTGCTGATGCTTTAATGTCTTCAGTTCTGCCAACCTGGGCCAGATCATCAAGCTAAGCCCTTTGCCTTGGGTTCTTAGGTGTTGGTGATGAATGGGAATATCAAATAAGCTGCAGTGAAGTTGGACTTTCTCCCACTTACTAATGTTTTGTGTCAACCTTCAGCTGAGGGGCTGTTTACATTTTCAACCTTGGAAGATGAGTGAAATAATTATGTGTTAAAAAAAAAAATCATTAAAAAATTGGCATATTTCTGAAAGAAGCTTTAGGTTTGAGGCAACACCCTTTTTTATGTGTACACAAATAAACCCACTTTGTTACCATAATGCCATTAACTGTTAATTATCAGCATAATCAAAGGAAGTGAGATTCTTATTTTCTCTGAAATAATTTATCCTTCTGAATTCCAGGCACAGAGCAGTTTCTAATAAATAATTTAGGCTATTTATGTATCCTCCAAGTTTTGATCTCCTCCTCACAGATTCCTATTCAACATCTTTGGGGAAGTTGTGGGGTTTTCCTATATTACACGGAGAATGTGCCACACTATCGATCATATGAATATTTAGAGAAGTGGAAGGAAAGAATGGAAGCTCTCCCTAATTATTTTACTTTCTCACTGTAAAAACCTTTCAATTCTGTTTATATATAATACAAGCGTTAAATATGGGTGTATTAATACTGATTATTGTCTGAACTCGACCCAAAGTAGAACTGTCTGTCATTAATTTGAATTACTTCACTTGTGTCAGCACTATTTAAAAGGAATCAATGAAGGTTTCTGAAGAAAAAGCCTTGTCATCTACTCCCAAATGGACTAAATTAATTAAACTGCTTGAGCCAAATCTATGACATGTTTTATATATTGTTACTTTTTATGGATTTACTGCCGACATTGATTGAATTGAGAAGATGAGCTTCTCTAATAGGACAAAAAGGAGATTTGCTGGATTAGGTTTTGTTTGTTTTTTTGTTGGTTTTTTTTTTTTTTTTTTTTTTTTTTTAGTTTTTTTAGTTTATTTGTACAAATTAACGTGAGAGAGAATAAACAGTAGGACTGTCCCAACTAAGCATGTCAAGACCTTCAGATCTCCAGAAGAAAGGTGAAAGAAGATTTATTTTTTTATTTAAGCCATCCATTCCCAAAAGCACAACTTGTGGAAGAAAATTCCCTCAAGCAGTGTGTTAGTGTGCTGAGAAATCAACCCCTTTTTTGACTGGTGATGTGCTCACAGACACAGCTTTCCTTCACGTGAGGGACTGTAACAAAAGTCCGAAGAGGAGGAACTGTTGTTAACTGTGTGTCATGGTTAATAGAGAGGAAAAATATCTATTAGCTTAAACTAAACTGCATTGCAAAGCTGCAGGAAGTGATACACAAAGACTAATGTTTGTCCAGTGAGGTTAATCTCCCTGGGCTCCTTTCCATAATAAGTAGAGAGAAAGGTAGACTGAGCTGCTGCCTGAATGAGTTCAAGTCAATCTCATTCCCTGAGCATCCTCTTGCAGACCAATTTCTCACCTGAGCAGTGTGGGTGAACCCCTGGAAGGGTGGTGTCATAGGTTTTAACTATCATTTAAGAATACACACATGGATTCCCCCTGCAGGAGTAAACTATCCTGCAGCTGATCAAGGCTTAGGCATAAGCAAAGTTTCCATCCAATATCTTATGCGACGAGAAGCCATCATCTTTGCTGACAGATGACTGGATCTCTGTGAACCCAGTGTACAGTCTCCACTTTACAGCTGCACAGTGGGAAAAGATGAAACAAAGACCTCCCAAATAGGCTTTGCCAATGGTTCCTCAGGTGGAGTCCTCAATCCCACCTGGATAAAAAGCTTTGTAGTGGCCCTCTCCTTGCGCTTGCTCTACCTGAGCATTCTCAGGTGCAGAGCCAAGCTGGTGGCCCTTGCACATTCCAGTCAGCAATATATCTTCACTCTCACATAGGTTGTGGAGTTCAAGTGGAAAGAGGAAGCAGAAGCTGACTGGCTGAACTGCAACAAGTGTTTCCATTATTCTTGCAAAATCATTATCTGTTTCTAGGTTATAGGCATAGGCGACCATTTGGCAGGCAGCCAAAAACATATGCCTAAATCCCCATGTCTGTGCAGAACACAGTAGAGTAAGATCTTGACCTGTGACTCAGACACTTAAGCAAAGCAAACAAATAAAAAACTTGAATAGTGACTAATAATTGACTATATAAGAGACTTTGGATCTTATTCCAATTTACAGTAAAGATGGCTTAGTAAAGATTCCCTGGGTTGCACCAAGATCCTATAGCTTAACCAAAAGGAGATTTATAGCCTCCTGTAAAATTTTCCCAATGTACTTTCTGAAAATGATTTTTTTCCTGAGTTTTCTTTAGGGGAAAAAAAAAAAGTATTTGCAGCCCTGGAATGTCTTGCTAAAGATGACGTGAAAGAAGAAAAGAAGAAAAATGAAACAGACTGTAAATGTCCACTTTAATTATTTCTGTATCTTTTGACTAGATAGGTTTGCACAGTTAATTGCAAAAATGATTAAGACAAATGCTATTAGTCACCATTTAAATCCTTTTTAGAATAGGAGAAATGTTGATAACAGGAATAAGCTTATCCCAGGCCAATGCATTTTACCAATAATAGATTTACTGACTAGAAGGTAAATGAGGGAGCAAAAAAACTGAAGAGCTGTTAGAGAGTGGCAGTCAGAGCAGTTCTCCCAGCACTCGGAAGAAATGGGGCAGAGAAATACGGGTTGAAGTTTCCTGTGTTTTCACCTCTTTTTACAGAGTAGGAGTTGTGCCTGGAAGAAATGTTTACTTATTTTCTGATATAGTGTTAATTTTCAGATGAAACCATATTAACAAAGTGATGGCATCAGTGCAGACATCTAGGTAAAGAGTAGAGAGGAAAATATCCGTTTCCAGTTTGGAGAGAACTGAGGAATAGTTTTGCCTGATGCGGATTCTCCTGTTACCCATGATATGAAATGCTCAGTGTTCCTGTTGCTCTTTAGTAATTTCTTTTTTTGGCTCAATGTACAGTGAACCTCAGGCTGGGTGGTTTTACAAACACAAAATGCCAAGTTGTTCAGGGACAATTTATCATTGCTGGTATCGAAGCTGTGGGTGATATCGTATCAGGTAGGGAAAAGCACTGCTTTTTTGAAAAGCTCTGGGTGGGTGGTTCTCTGGAGTGTGATCCAGGGTCTTTTAGCTGCAACATGCTATCCAGGGGGGTTACTCTCCAAAACATCCTCTCAGCATCTGACCTGAGTGACCAAAGATCAAAGTACAAATGATAGTGTCTCCTCAAAGTTAGTTACTATTTCAGTGTCTGCTTCTTTGACTATTTTATCTTTTTTTTTTTTTTTTTTTTTTTTTTTTTTTTTTTTTTTTTAATTTGAGTGGGTTGGTATCTACCCAGAGAAAGTCTTTAAGATTTTTTTTTTTTTTTTTCAGTCTTGTCAGCTGTAATTTGGTCATGTTGATTTTCTCCCTAAGGCCAATTGTAAATTGAATTATTGCAAGAAAAAAGACATTTGTAATGTTGTAAATACAGTAGGATCCTGCTTAGGTTTTCGATTTTGATTTGTTTGTTTTTTTTTTTTTCTAGTTGCTTTCACAGGTTGAAAATTCAGTTGTTGTTATTCACTGCTGTAAAAACTGATTTAAATGGACCTATGAGCTGCAGGGGCTTTATTTTGGCTTTACAACTACAGATATATGTCATTTAAAACACTAAAGAAATCAGTGGATCAGAGATATAAGGCTTCAAAAATGTATTGAGTGCTTTTAGAGGTGATATGGAATAATAAGTAGATTTTATTTTCTATTCTTTTGGGCATCATATACTGTGACTAGGGTTGTTTTTAATTAATGTTTATGACTTTTGGCATTCTCTAAGTAGATCAATAACATCATGCGGCTTTTAACATTATTTCTGGGAAAGCTGCTGACACTTTCAGGACATTCCAAGGGAGGAGTCTGTGTGTGACCAGGTTGTTTGTCCATTCAGTGTGAAGTCAGAGAGATGAAAAACAAGAAAAACTTGACATTTTTGGAGACTATTGTGCTGTTTGTCTCATAGAGAAAATGAGGTTGACATTTTAAAGCATTCAATGAATGGTATGCAAGTAATGCTGTGCCACTGATTTACTGTGCAATCAGCCAAAATGATCTGTTTGAATTCACAAAGAGCAATTTCTGGAGATGTGGGCAAGGCACAATAAAATGTTCTCACAAGCTAATAGGCTCTCACATATGGATTAAAATATTAGGGAAATTTTTGTAGGGCTGTTAACTATCTTTCTTCCTTGGTCCTAGACTGCCAATTTAGGAAGAATATGAACAATATGAGAAAAGCTCCTTTATGTATTTTGTCCTGAGCATGTAATGTCCTTCCCTGGGAAGGAAGGTGTATGGGATCTAATGCCACTAAACCAGCCAGCAATGTGCCAGCCAGCACCATGGGCTTGTTCATGATTGAATACATCTCCTTCATTCTGTAAGAATACCAACTTAAATGCCTTACAAGACCCACTACCTAAGAAATACTGAAAACACCCAGTAATGACTAATCTAGATTAATGCCCTCCCACACAAATGGAAGCTTCTTATAGCAAATTTTGTCTCTGCTATGTCAGAGAAGAAGGGATAAGGAATTTTTTTTTTTTTTTTTTTTTTTTTTTTTTTTTTTTTTTTTTTTTTTTTTTTTTTTTTTTTTACTGTTTTCCCTTAGACATACATTTTCCTCATGGGGGTTTGTCATAGATTTTCCCACTATGGTTGCTTTTGCTGGGAAAGTGTAAAGTTCTTATTTCTGCTCCTTTTTCATTTTTCTCTCCTTTGTCCTGGGATGGTGATTATCATGAATGGAAGAAAGAGAAAGAAGTAGAAACTATACCATCCATGTTATTTAGAGTACCCTTCTGTCACAGCACTTTCATTTAGCCTCTGGAAAACAGTACAGGCAAATCCACTGGTAGTGACATTTCTAGGCTTGTGACTGTGTGTCTTTGTGAGCACTCACTTCCAGAAGGGAATTTCCTTGTACATTATGTGGGAACTGCTGTGAAAAGCAGTTCAGCCGCAACACCACTTCCTACTGCAGCCTGAATTCTTGACTTCAAGTAACCCCACATTTTGCTCCAGACCATGCAACTGTGGTATCATAGCTTTTCATTATCACTCTGAGAGTCACTGACACATCTGAGATTGAAAATCTGTGTTAAAATTCTTCCAGCCTGGTTTTTTTTTTTTTGTTTTTTTTTTTTTTTTTGTATTAAAATGTGGGGTGTTAGGAAACATTATTATCAGCTTCTTCCCTCCAACCAGAGCCTTGTTTGTTAGTAAGAAGCATGAATGGGTTTGAATTCCAAACACATGCCCGCCCACACGTGCAGAGAATCTTAATTAAGGAGTATGCTGCCAGCCCCTATACATTTATTTTTCCTAAATATATCCCAGAAAAATTTGGTAGGTTTATAAAGATTACCATGCCATTAAATCATAATAGTAGAACAGAGTTTTTACTGAACCAGAAAACAAGCAAATGAATAGAGGCAGAGAGATGACAGCCTGCTGTGAAACCAATGGATACAAATTGGTTTCCTCTAGTCACAGTTGCCTTTAACTGCTTTAGATTCTCAGGAGCTTTTCATTAAAAATCTCCGTGTGACCTTTTAAAAAATAAAGTGTGTGACCCCTTGATTTTTGGAAATGCAGGCACAATGTGTGTAATACCAGCTTGAGATTGGTAAATTGGTAGTTTGTTATTTAATGTCTTTTGGGGACCAGTTTCTCTAACAGGGCTAAGTGGGTTTCCAACAACATATGAATAAGCCATACAGGGCAGTTATTTTTATTATCTTTATCCAACTGTTATTAGGACTGGTGGTTTGGCATTTTAAATATTTTATAAGGTTTTGTTTGTTTTAGATTTGTCCCCATTTTTGGTTTTGTCAGATAAGATCCCTGAGAAATACCTGCTTCAAAAAAATGAAAGTGCTGTGGTCTCTCTTTTTTTTTTTTTTTTTTTTTTTGGGGGGGGGGGGGGGTTTGGTTTGGGTTTTTTGGGTTTTTTTGATTGTCAAAATACAGAGAATAGTCAGATTGGAGTTTTCCTATGTTTTGTCATTTAAGTTTACATGCTTTAAAAAAGTATTCTTAGTTCATTGTTTTGTTTTCAAAATCAGCTTTTTTGCTTTTGTCATTTTTCGTAGTACAAAAATTGCTTCCTGATAAACCCCAAGAACTTTCTTTTTCACTATGAATCAAATACCATATTTAAAAGCATTTCCCATAAATATCATCACTGATGTTAAATGCTGCCTAGGATTTGGATCTGGCCCAGTTATTGTTCTCTGCTATTCAAGGAAGTGCTAATACGAAGAATTTTCAGTGCAAAGAGCATTGTCACAAAAAGCAAGTAATCCTTCATTGCTAGAAATAGCTGTTACTCAGAGGTTTTCCCAAAACTCTGAGGTTAATTTTTGGTTAAAGAGCCTCAGACTTAGTGGCTTACCTAAATAAGTTCATCCTGGTGTTAGAGAAATTGGACAGTAATACTTAGAAGTGAATCTTTCATCCTTAGCAGGATTTATGGTATGGAAATTGCTGAACACTTCATAGTGTGCTAGTTTGTGACCTGGGGTTCAGAAGTACAAAGGAATTACAGAGATATATGATAATACAGGACAATAGTTTAATTTCTGGGGTTGTCTGAGAAGCTATAAAGTTAATATCTCATTTCTGCTTCCACCACCTACTAACCTACAAGAGCAAAATGGGTCACGTAGTCCTGGAAATAAGGAATTGCTAACAGTTATGGACTTCATTCCCCAAAATTATGGGGAGAATAAGGCTTGAAGAGATAATGACATATGTGATAGATCAGACACATTTCTAGTTCCTAGTTTGGGCAATTAGGCAATATTTGAGCCAAGCACAGAACTCTCATCACTTCCAGCTAAAGGATTGACCTCCTTTCTGTGTATTGATTCCACTTTGGAATTCAGTATTCTGTATGAACAGAATTCATGCAGAATTTGAAATGTTTTGGCCCAGGATTCCAGCTGATATATGTCTATCTGGGTAGATCTTCTAGAGGAAACACCAGTTTGTATCTGACCATGTATCTTCATGTCAGCACCTGGTATTCTGAAAGTGAATTTAAGTTAATAAATAAGCCTTTGTGTCAAGTTTCACTCACTCACATTGATTTCAAGGTGTTTTGGACACCAGCTGTATCAGTCAGCCCTACAAAGAAAGGAAAGTTAATTCAGGGGACATTTTAGAGCATGTGGATGAAGCCTAACTACCTTGAGAGCTTGTCCAAAAACACAATAAATTGATCTTTTTTGGGTGTGTGTTTGCCTGGACTTACCACTATTGTAATTGAACTAACATGATCAGCAATTTTCTGCAGCAGCTCTAGCTTGACAGAAACCCAGTACTGTCATTGAGATTTTACAGCAGAGCTGCTCTAGGGATCTTAATGCTTCCCTGTATTAAGATCCTTGTTATCTCTGTTAGCTTTTATTTACCCCACATGCCATAACGCCCTCCACTAGGCTAAAAGTGCGAAGGACATTCGGAGCTCACAATGCTCTTTTGTAGTCTTGCCTGGTAGGGACGTCAGGGTAAATCTTCAAAAGTACTGTTCAAAAGAGAGGCTGCTAAAGAAGCCTGAGAAATGTAAATCCTATTTAAATAAGGAAATGATGTTCTTCAGTGATCTCAATAAGACCAGCCTGAGCAAGCCAGGAATGCAAACGAAATCAAAAGATGTAAAATGTGGCTTGACTGGCAATAATACTGTTTGTGTCGTGGAGAAACTGTAAATGACAATGAAGCAGAATGCCTTAAAGTTTTGACATGAAAGGGACCAGCAGGGTGTGATTTGGTTGAGGATACCATTGGTTCTGGGCCACTGAGATTAGTTAGGAAATGAACCATGCTGCCAGAAGGGTTTGTGAGTACAAGCAATGCGAAGTCAGAAGGGAAAAAACAATCCCTGACATTTATGCCTATACAACTACTGTATAAACTGAACTCATTATGCCATCATAGGGTTTTTTTGTTGGTATGGTTTTTGTTTGGGTTTTGTTTTTTCTTTTTTATTCTCAAAATGTCTGTCTTTCTCATTCAGAACAGTCCTTTGAGGATTGTTACTTTATTTATCCAGGCTACTGGGCCAGATGCATGAATTCCTACTCCCTCATCAAGAGTGTATAAAACACTGAATGAGAATGGGAGGAACCAATCAAATAATGTGGGCAGAGCTGGAATTCATCCTAATTTGCTACATACCCTAGCCTAATTGGTGAAGAAAGAATGGCAGAGGATCAATTGGTACAAGAGGATACCAGTGAAATGGATTAATATCTCTGAGGCAGTGTCTGCATTAATAATCCAAACACCAACAATTACAATTCCTACTGTATATTATCTTTCACTGCTTATCTATTATAGTTGTACCCATTTCTGAATGAAAGGCCCCATTGTGCTAGGCAGCACACCAGTATGGATCAAAGAAGCAATTCCTATCCAGACAGTCTGATTTCCTGCAAAATGCACTGTACACAGCAACTGAGCAAAGCAGACATCAATGGTTTTGATATACAAGGGCTAAAGGCTTCTTTCACTTGTAATAAAAATGTTTTTCCATGCCATTATATGGAAAAAATCCTCTACATATAGTAATTGAAAAAGACAGCATATTAACTCATATTTCACTACCCAGTTGGTAACAATTTGTGATGATATATTGCACTCCTTAGTCAAGTACTGGTCTAGTTGGGAGGGGGGAAATTGTATCAGAAAAACAATCTCAGTTGTTATATTTTCATAATATTTTGGTAGCTCTGATAAAAATAAAGATTGCACACTGTTTCAGTATCATTCTTGTACACACTTTAGCAGTAAAGATGTTTGCTTCTTCTTCCTAATTGAGAAAAAACAGAAGAAACTTAAAAGATACTGAGATGCAGTAGAATTTCAAAGTCTCCATCTGTACAGTTAAACAACAAGTGAAACATATCACTAATGGCTATTTTAAATTCTAATAGAATTAAAAACTTAAAAAAAAAAAAAAAAATTAGTAACAAAACCCTGGAAGATTGTCAGATTTTAACTGAGAACCTGCTCCATGTTCATTGGCTTAATGGTATATACTAAACTGGAAGAAAGCAAAAATATTGTGCACACTAATTTTAAAATATTTGATGATAAATGTACTGCTTTTTAACAGGGCTTAATGCAGGTATGCCCATTATGGAGGCATTCTGATTACTATAAGTATCTTTAAAAAAGATGTGTATCAATTTATTCTAGCATTAAATCCTAGATTTACTTAGATCTTCACAAGATCAATTGTGCAGCTTTCTAAGAGGAATGAGTATTAAAGAGTTGATATCTCATACAGTGCCTGCAAAGATTAGAATAGCTTACCAGTGTACATCAAAGATTTATCCACCTTAAGCTCCTACAAGAGAAGTTATTTTTTCACACTTGCACATGCTACGCATGCATAAGTGAGTAATGCTGAGCTGAGATGAAGGGGAGGTGAGGTACATCTGATGCCAGCAAAGACAATATAACGATGAGTAAAAGCTATTTTGTAGCTTCTAGCTGCCATTTTCACAGTTAACAAATGTAGGTGGTAACATTTCTGTCTTAATACAGGAATATTTATTTGGCTATTTTATGTTTCTGCCCTCCTTACTGACCCTAAATGTAAAAATCATTGTATAATAAGGTGACATCTTTCTTCATATGAAAACAAAATTCTCTAAATTAGTTTTATTTGTCACTTATTGCATTGTGAAGGATTTAAATTAAATTAACTGTTAACAAAGAGTATTTAAAGTGTTTTTGAACACAGGATATTTAGTATAAAATTGGTGATGGATGGTTCACTGCTAAGCTTATGTAGCACTTTCTCACTTTGGAAAAGGAATGCTTCTTGTAAAAAGAGAAATACACAGTTGAGAGCAGAGTTCATGGAATCATAGAATATCCTTAGTTGAAAAGGACCCACAAGGACCATTAAGTCCAACTCCTGGCCCTGCAAAGGACAGCCCCAAGAATTCCAACATGTACCTCAGAGTATTGTCCAAACAGTTCTTGAACTCTGGCAAGCTTGGTGTCATCATCACTTAGCTGGTCCCTTCTGTGTTTTAGTAGTTCCTTCTTCATCCTAAAGGTTTTCCTAACTCTCTTATAAATGGAAATATTCCAGATGAATCTACTGAGGTGGGGCTGCCTCCCAAAGAGGACTCACTGCCTGGACACTTACAGAGCTGACCTTAACACCTGGGGAGATGTGTTTTTTATAAAAGCACCTGAACTACCCTTTCCTATGGAGGCCTTTTTGTTGCTTAGCCCTGACACAAATACAGGCATTTTTCACAATCAAGTTCAATATGATGTCCTGGCAGTGTCATTCTCATTGTGCTGAGAGACAATAGAAATTATGGTTCTAGATGTCTCTATCAAAAAATAAAGCATAAGTGAAGACTTGGTTGATTTTCCCTCAGTTTCTCTGAATCAATTCTTTACTTATGTCCTTTGAAAAACATGTTGAGATGTATGGTGTAAATCATGCATATAAAATACTTACTGAATTTTCTATGAACTCTTTCCTGCTCCCATGCATCCAAACTCGGGGTTACATTTTGATCAGACAGCATTTCTGTAATATTAGAACTCAGGAATATACTAAAGTCCACTACTGCACATCCTAAGGAAAAAACTCACTTGATAGCTGTGTAACAGCAGGCAACAACTACTGTTACAGTCTGTTTCCAGACGAACAGCATTGTTGGTGGGCATTAGGTAAATGGCAGTAATGGTGTAGTGTCAGCCCATGATTTACCACAGGACCCGGCAAAGATTCTTAGACAAAGGCAGCATCAGAAAGCAGAGTGAGAATGGAGGATGGACTGTATTGTTTGTCTGCATTTTAGAAATTTGGTATTAATTTCTGGAAAAGAAAAACAATTTTAAAGAGGCAACCAAGCACAGCAGAAGACATGAGCAGTCTCTCCAATATTACAACAGCTTAATCATTTAAAAATTGTTATTCTTAATATATTATTTTTCAAAAACTGGGGGCAAATTGCACCAATGTTGTTGTGACTCAATTGCACATCACTAACCTTTAGGGAAAGAAAAAAGTTATTCCATTCCATCTTTAAGATAATTTATTGCAACTGAGCTAATGAAAGTCTGTGTAAGCAGAAGTTTGATCCTCGTGAAATGTTCTTAAATCTCAAAATTCACCTATACTGAGAAAATAATTCAAATTATTATTTTATTCTGTTCAATGTTAACCACTTTGTGACAGCATTAGAATTGATTGTTAGCAACGATGTGTTGTGATATGCTTTTGTACATCATACAGATTTCTTAGAATAGTACAAGATGAACCAGTTTCAGAAAAGTTATTTGCTTTCCATCTACTAGAGATGGTTAGATATTGAGCTTCCTAAGTAGAGGTTAGGTATTGAGCTTATATAAACACCTGACTTTTATACTACTGAACAGACATCATGGCTCTCAATGTATTTCTCAAGGCTGTGGAAGAAGACGGTCTTTGGATATAGTGAGTTATTGTACAAAAAAATCAGAATAATGTCAGCATACATATTTTAATACACAGAGGTACACCAATACCTTGGAATTTTTCAGGCTGCCTGAGAGCAAATTTCAACTGTAGAGTAAAAATCTAATTTAATTTCAGTCAATGAACATTTTTGCCATTTCCCTCAATGCAAACACTAAAAGATAGAAAGCACTGATAGATAAGGATTGCTAATAACAACTACTGATTGTGGTATCACTATATAGCAAATTGCCACTCCTTGGATAAGCCCTGGCAGCTGACAACATATATCACTTTAGCTGAACCTAACAGCGTAGAAATAAAACACATCAGACTGAATTCTTTAAACCATAGTAACCCATTAAGCTACAGTAATAAGCTCTATCATGTTTATCTTTCTATACTAAGGAAATAGGTTGAGTTAGTCTTGTTGACTAAAAATATTTAAATTGATTTCTTCTCCTTCAGACAATCTTCTTTACCACAACGTTTATCTCTAAAGAGAGATCTATTTACTTATCTCAGTCATCATTTTAGATATTCCATTTAGGGAAAGAAGATGGAATTCTAAAAATCTGGCTCAAACTGAGCATGTCACTCAATAATTTGCAGAGTACTGTGTAGTTTACT
Source organism: Hafferia zeledoni (assembly GCA_035583235.1). NCBI lineage: Eukaryota > Metazoa > Chordata > Aves > Passeriformes > Thamnophilidae > Hafferia > Hafferia zeledoni. The sequence goes on along the minus strand of JAWWEV010000083.1, from coordinate 11,081,368 downwards.
GCTAATATAATATTTTGCTTATGAAACTTGATTGCTTTTTTCTTTTGAAACATCAAGATTGGCACAACATGTTAAGGAAAAAAAAAAAAAACAAACACAAAACCCAAACAAAAAAAAAATCCTGTTTCCTTCAATAGTATATTCATTGGAATTGTAGAGGAAAGAAAAAGAAAATAATGTTTCTTCCAAAATTATCTTCATAGGAATTATAGAGTGGGGACAGTTTATGGCCACCCTCCATTACTAATGTAGAAGATCTACTTCATACACATGGATTCTACTTCGAAAACAAGAATAGAGCTTTTAATAGGGCACAGTTAGCTTGTGGCTTTGCTCGTATATTTTTCATTAGCAGTTTCTGAGTGTCTCAGATCCATTTATCTTAATTTATTGCTAAGTATTTCTGGCAAATAATTTCTAACATATAGGTGGGTCATGGGAAGAGCATAGAGGAAATACAAAAGGAGAGTTATGTGACATTGTTTTCCTTGTTGACTCATGGGTTACAGGGTATGGTCACTGGTCTTGGGATCAGTAAGTGTAGCTGCTGGAAGGGTATTGTAGATGGTAATACTTATTGAGCTGAAAACTAGCAGTTATTATCTGATATTTGCTTGAAAGTTATCAATTTACCTATCCTTCCCTAAAAAACTACAAGCGCAAGTATTTACAGAGCAGAAATGTAACAAATAAACTCAAATATAGAAGAAATACACAGATTATTTTAATGCCTCTTGTCAATGTAAGAACATGACTGGAGAGTAAGACATAACCTACCCCAAAAAAAGAAAAAAAAAGAAAAAAGATTTTTTTCATCTAAATATTAAAAGAAAAACACCAAATATACTGTGAGTTTTCCAAAGGTGCTATACCAACTAAATCTTGAAAGTTATTTCTTGTGTCATGGATAATATCACAGAAGAAGAAAGCAACTACTACTGAACTCAAATACCTTCTATTGTCTTTGTCATGCAGTCTGTATCCAAGACCATCCAGCCTCAGCATCACAGCAATTAATGGCACTTGCTTATTTCTGTGATTTCCTGTTGGTAATTGTGGCACTCTCAAAAAGAAATAATAACATTCATCAGATTTTTAATTGAACTGGCTGTAATACAGAGCTGGAAGAAATTCTCAAGGGAAGAGGTATATGTGGTTCTAAGTGAAAGCAAGCAGAAGAGGCCAGAAGCTCTTGCATCATCTGCACAGCCAAAATAAAAACCTTTTATATGACAATGCAACTGACTTTTCATAGAGAAACCCACTCTCCCATTACCTTTTTAGCAGCCTGTGCCTTTTTTCGCTTAGCAAGCCTTGTCTCTCCTTCCCTTCATTCCCCATTCCCTCATGCCTCTCACTTGGCTTTCACTTTTTTGGATTCACAGCAGTGTTTGCAGATGTGCTCTTCACCTATCAGACTGTGTCCACTATGGGAAGTAACCTTCCAGCACTCTCCTCAGTTCAAATGCAGAAATGCAGGATTTCATTACAAAACAAATGTAAAGACCCAAGTGTGAAAAGAAAGTAATATGCTTTCCTCCTGCTCTCCATATTTTTTTCCTTTTTCTCTTCTTCTCTCAATTTTTAACTCTCAATAAGATTGTATAAATATTTGTAGTAGGATAGGCTCAAGGAAGAACGATACAGACTCTTAATAATGTTTTATTTAGTCTGACTTAACATTTTTGAAATGGGGTTTTGCTACACAGGACATAAAAACATATCCTATTCAAATCAGGACCAAAAAAATCTACAACCCACCACAGTAAAAATTCACTTTACAACTATCACCAAGTCAGATGCTTTAATCTTGATATCTCAGCACCTTTCTGCTCATTTATATTCCTCACTCCCCAACTCAAACCCCATTGTAATTGCTAGTATCTATTTTCTTATCAGGGTAGAAGGTTCATTTGTAAAATCCTCACACTAGGGAAGAGTGATCAGAATATTAGAACATGAGCCTACATGTCTGCACTGGAATCAGGGGTGTACAGCAAAGTTTTGACTATGTAGGTTTTATAGACTACATTTGAAACAGTTTAGCAGGAAAATACTAATTATCATGATGTTCTGTAAATAACATCAAGCTTAGCATTTCCATGTTGAAAAAAGCTACCCCATGTAACACAGAGAGCATCTGATGTACAGAGTGGTCTTGACTACACTATGCAGTGATCTAAAGTGGAGTGAGAATTAGGTGGAAAATTTAATGTGCTGCTAGCATGTTGCTGTCATATCCATAGATCTGAATTTTCCTCTGCTCTGGGAGGATGTACAAGATACTTAATTACTCGTTGCTCATTCACCCTTCACTCTCAAGCATTTGAAGTTTCTGCCCTCAGCTGTCCATGCCCTGCTAACCACACCTGCCCTACATTACACTTAAGGGAATGTATTTTTTTGAATATTTATCACTTAAATCCAAGCAAAACCAGACAGCTGAGCTCAGACCTTCATGTATTTTATCCACTGATAAGAGATGAACAAGTGTAAGTGAGAGATAGTTTACATACAGTCTTGCACAGCTCTATTTAAAGTAATACAGATGCCTTCATGGACATTCTTTTTGTCAAACGTGTTTTCTTCTTCTCCAGTTTAAATGTAACTGCAATCAAATGATACTTGGGCAGAGGAGAATATGAATTTGCTGTATAATCTCTAGCACTGGTTTGTCTAAATATGTTGAAATGTTCTAGTATCCAGATTAAAATTAGTTGTATCATTTACACCTGTCAATTTAAGGAAACAAATTAAACTGCTATAATTTGAGCTTTAGTCAGAATGAGAGTTTCCACACATGGTTTTACAGTGAATTAATTAAAGGTCTGTCTGTATGGGAAATTTGACCAGAATAGTTTCCTTGTCTCTTTGTAGATATTTATATTCCAGAAATGCCTGTTTGGTTTTGTTTGTGGGGTGATTTCATTTTTCTTGTTTGGTTTTATGCCCTCTTAGTTAAGGAGATCTGTGCTTCAAGTTTAGAAACACTTTACTTTAGAAGAAAAATATCCAAGCAGACAAAACCCTTGATACATCAAAAACCACACTGTCACTTAACTCAAGGTATAAGGCAAGGCCTGGAGTGTTTTTATCTTCTGTATCTATTTTGCATATCCAGAGTTTGACCATGGAAAAAAAAAAAAATATTTCAATTGTAATTCAAAAATCCTTTAACAGAGAGGAAAGAATAATTTATCGTGCTGTGCTGGCTGATTTACTGTACACGTAAGCTCTACTTATCACTTAGGATTTAATTCCAGACCACATGAATGAGCCAGTCTTTTTCTCTTTCCAGCTTAGTTGTGAGATGCTGCCATGTGACAAGTGTGCAAACTACAGGGCATCACACGGTCTGAGAAAATCTAACCAAAAACTCAGAGCCACTCCTTTGGGAAGAAAATTCTTGTAGTAAATTCCGCATATATTTTTGGAAGCTTTTTAGATTCAAGTAGTCACAAGGAATTTGTAGAAGAACAAGATGATTTTGAACAGCTGAGGCTGCTTCAAACCAACTGTGATGGAATGTCAAATTAAAGATGATAGTCAGAAATGATAGTCTGATATCAAGAACCGCCTTCTCAAAAGATAAATTCCTGCTGTCAGGGAATAGTTTTTACCAGAGTTTAAAAGTGAGTCAGAGTAAAGTTTCATCAAGCTCAATATTCTGTTTCTGACAGCAGGTAGTAGGGGATGCCTACAGAAGAGCACAGGAATGAGGCAAACACGGTTTTCCCAGAATATGTCTTGGGAATATGTTAGTATTCATCTGACATCCACTAGTTTGCTGATTAGGGGCTTCCTGAACTAGAAATGATTTCTTAGTAGTAAATTGCCTTCACAGGATTTCTATTACAAAAATGTGTCTATCTGAGCCCACGCTAACCTTTGGCATTTGTAACCTGCAGGAAGGAGTGTCACATCTTCAGTAAAATTTGCATGATGAGCCACTGTCTTTGTTTTGAACCTGCCACCTGCCACTTCACCTGATACCCCACAGTTCTTGTGTCAGAAAAGAGAGATGACAGACCTCCGTCTTAATGCCTCATGGCTACGGTACACACACATTAAAAATCAGCATGTTGGTTTGTATCTTGCTATTTTAGGATAGAATTCAAACTAATATAGCTATCAATTTCTCCTCTTAACTTTATGAGAGATATCTAAACAAACCCCTCCTCTTAGCTGTATAAATACCAGAGTCATTTAAATTTTCTGGCACAAACATTCCCTACTGAGTTAAAGGCTTATTTCTGTGCCTGAAGTGCAGACACTTTGGCTTGGCTGACTCTGTAAGTGCTTGTTTAGGAGAGCCTATATCATCTTTTCTTAGGTCAGAAAAGTAGCAAGACCTCTCTCTTCTCCCTGCCCTCAGCAACACAATTTATAAAGATAAATTGCTGCATTTTACAAAAAGACAAAAATAAGTCCCTGTCCAGAGACAGTAGAAAGCTCCAGCAAGGAACTATTCTGGGATGCAGGTCTGTTCATGGTCCAGTTACTCTCTGGACACCACATTGCCTAATGGAAAGTAGTAAATCCTCCTATAGCTGCTGTCTGGACTGTGTTGTCCTGTCCTTTTAGTGCCTAAGTGAGATGCAGACTGTGAACTTTTCCATGGGAAATTTTGTTGGATGTGGCAGGAACGCAATCAGTCAGGAACCTTATTTGAGCTGTTTGAGCAAGGAAAGGAGCAAGTTTAGAAGAGCCTATGCATGCACATGTGGTCTCAAATTGCTCGCTTCTCTGAACATTGCTATCACAATGGTTGCGTTTTTTTGTTGTTTTTAGGTTAGTTTCCAGGTAGATCAGTGAGCTCATCTGCCTCATTCTGCAGCCAATCAGTAGTGATGGCACAAAAGACAGAATAAAAATTAGAGAGGAAAAAATGGGCCAGGGGAAGGCCCCTGATGGATCCCATCTTTCCTGGGACACAGACATCCTGTAGTAGTTTTATTGTGTTTTGAAAGTACATCCTAAAACTGTTCAGTCATCACATTAACACTTCTGTGAATCTCTCTGCCTTTGGGCACACATTTTAGCAAACATCTGGCCTTGTGTTAAAGACTTTAAAGCTAGACAAGCAACTATACTCCAAGAAATAGCAGTGTAATTTTTATTTGCATTCAGTGTTAACTTTTTTTTTCCTGACTTCAACTGCAAAAAACTGAAATCTGATCACACTTCTTTCTGCTGGACTAAGAACCAGCTACAGCCTGGTATGCTTTGATTTGTAGTTACATCAATAATCAATCTGGCAGCTCCTGGGTAAATGGTTAGCAAACTCTTAAACACCTCAGTCTTTCCTCATACAATCAGCTTTTCACAACTTGGTAGCATCCTTGTGCATTGTCTGAATTACCAAGTTGGATATAATTTTTTCTGCAGTGTGGACACAAGGCCCAGCCACTTCACTGTGATATCTCATAGAGGAATATCAGCTTCACATGCCTGTTTGATATTCTGTCTTTACACAAGTGCCAAAGCTGTTTTGTCCTGTTTGCTTTAGCATCACACAGAGAGCTCATGTACTGCTTTGGTACCACAACTGCTTTGAGTGCTTCTGCATTACAACTCTTGCCTCCAAGTTTGCATTCATGATCTACCTACTTCTTTCCTAAAGGTGTGTCTTTTCATGTGTTTCAAATGAAAACAACTTCTCAAGGAATTACCGAATTTGCTCACAGAAATTAATCATCCTCAGTATTTACTATACCACCCATACGAGTCAACTGTAAATTTTACTAGGAATGACTATTCTGAGGACTACAGATAAGGAGGTTGTATAGCATTTGGTCAAGAACAGATTGTACTGGGACTAGCTCCATAGTATGATGATTCATTATTATTTACTTTTGAGATCTGTCAATTAAGTAAGAATTAATTAGAGAATGAAAGTCTTCAAGATTGGAATCTTGGATGATTTTTATACTTACATGGATTTTATTATAAAAATATTTCCCCTACGTTTCTGAACAACAACCACCAAAATTCCAGGGGAAAAAAAAACCTGAAAAATTGTGAAATACATTAAAAAGCAGAGATAACATCAAAACTTAAAAAAACTTCTCACAAAGGCTGTAGTTTCGGTAAGCTATCAATTGCCAAACTGTGTTAATTTTAATACATTTAACAGAATTTCACTGATTTTTGAATGTTGATAATTTTATTACCAGGATGTCATACAGAACTACGTCTGATAAAGGACATCAAGAAGACAGACACTCAGTGAACTGATCAGATACCTGATGTGTCATTTATAGCCTGAAGTTCAGGACAGGCATCCAGTAGAATTCAGATTATTTTTCCAAATCCTCCAAAATGTCCTGAAATTTCCGCCTTGCCCAACTAGTGCAAATCAGAAGATCACTCTTTTTCCATCTTTTCTTTTGAGTTTCAACTGTTTACTTTTCAATAGTGTTTTGTTTAACATTCCCCAAATCAGTGTTTGGTGTTTGAGATTCCTACTGGTAAGAACTTAGCTCCTTCCCATACAGAGGTCTACCTGTGCCTTAAAAATGTGATTTACAGAACTAAGACTCTAACTTTCACTATTTTTGCCCTGAACAACACTTCTAAATCTTGTTCTGAATTACAACCCAGCTATTGTACCAACACTCACCTTTGACAACTGCACTTTTAATACCATAAAATCCCACAATATCTAGTTTGTCTGACAAGGACTATTTTCTACACGCACACCTGCCCTATTTTTATTTACCTTGTTTGTGTACTACTCTGTAAATCTTTATGTATACCATATCAATTTTCTTGTGATTATGCGCAAGATTAGTGCTGGGATTAAAATCATAATGTTACTTAGTTACCTTTTTAAAAACTAGTTTAACACTTCTGTGTAGACAAGACCTAGAACAAATTATATCAGTGTAAGCTGGTTGTAGCTAGATTTAAAAATTAATTCCAAAACCATTCACAGCTTTGCATAAATCAAAATATTTCTCATTCTTTCCTTGAATTTCTCTCAGAAATGAAACACACTCTCCATGCATGAGAAAACTAATTCTTCCATGCAGATGCTCCCAAGGAGAAAGTTGATTATTTCAAACAGATCCACAAAGCAAGAAAGAATGGCTCTGTCCCAAACATGAGGAAAACAGAGTATGCTGCCATGTGCTGGGTACATCCTGGACACATTTCAAATGCAACTTAACCCATAGGTTTGAGATATTGTGGGCAGCAGAAAAGAAACCTTCAAAGCCTTGTTTTGAAACTGATAAAATTCAATGACAACATCTGCTGCCTTAGAGTCAATGGCATCATACCAGGAATTAATTAGTTTAGTAAAACTAAAAGAAATTCTGCACCCTCTGAATACTATCTGGTTCCTGTGATGTCCCAGGACACCAATGTAAATATCTTGTAGCATGAATGTATTTACCCTCACAACATGCCTGTGAGGTCGGGAGATATCAATATCCTCATTCTACAGATGATTAAATAAAGTGTGGAGAGACCTATTTCATATCCCTTAACAGACTTCCTGAGTAATAATCTATAATATGTCTACTGCAAATACTATATATTTTATGACTTTATGCCTTAATACAAGTTTATGGCTCTTACTGGACTCCAAATATTCTATTATGACAGGCTCAGGAAGGAAATATTCATCATCAGGAAATTAGGACATCTCTGATTACAACTAAGCAAGTGCTAGAGCAATATATTGAGCTTTATTAGAGGCCAAAAGAGAGTAAAAGTATTGGTATATTGCAAATTTTTTAGGAATTATTTATTCATTATCTTGAAGGGTAGAAACAAGTGAAAAAACAAGAAAAATCTGGGCCAAAAATGAAAATTTCAGTTTTTGAAATGGATGGATAATTTCCAGCATTCTTCATCTTTCCCATCTAAACTGGGACTTCTGGTTACTCTATCATAGTTAAAAAACTAAACCTCAGAAAATTGCCTCAAAACTTAGTATATTCAAGCTGAGTAAGAAATCTTAAACATGGATTAAGTATAATTATAGAACTTGGAGATTTTCATAAACGGATACCCAGCATTAACAAGTGTTTTGTGTCTCTTTGTAGATGAGAAGCTTTTTCATACACAACAACCAATGTCCATGCAGAGTTTATCCATGAATACAGAGAAATGAGAAATGTTTCAATAAATCTAACAAAAAAAAAGGACAAAGATACAAAGAAATGAGATATCTCTGCTACAACGAGTAGTGCCAGGTGCAGTGGCTGGCAGAAAAACACCTTGTCACCTTCCTCCGTTTCTGATGCACATGACTTTTTAGTGTGTGTTGATTGACAGAAGGGCCATGGCTATGTACCAGTGCCTCACGAAGGCAGTGTCTCAGCCATAAGTGGGGCAGAATACAAATGAGGTGTTGTCTGGTGCACTTTATCTAGCCCTAGATACCTGCTGTTGTGGAATGCTGCTGCCACTTCACTGAACATCTGACTGCCTACGGTTTAATAGAAAATGTGGCAGAGAGCAAGGAGTTCCCATCAACAGAAATATTGCAGAAAAAGAATCTGACCTGAAAAATCTACCTGAAGGACGAGTCAGAAAAACCTTACAGACAGTTAGCAGATGGTGGTGTCCTCCTGGATATGTTTTCATTGTTTCCATTGCTGTTTGTGTTAGCTACACTCACAAACCATTTTCTCCACTTTACATGATCTTCTATTGAAATCATAACACTGAATTTGTGACACCACAATTATTTCCATGGCAACTGGCTACTGTCAAACAGAGGCACTGCGAAGACGGCAGCACAGGAATGATACAATCAGCAATTTTAGTCTGTCCAGTGAATTTCAAGCTGCTGGAGAGGGCACATGGTGGCAGGAAAGCCAACACAAAAACCCCTGCACTTATCAGACCTGCTTGTAATGAAAGTCAAATTAATGATCTTCAGTCATCTGCAGCTAATGAACACTTCATTTGTTACATGCTTCAAATAATAACATATACTAAAAAATCCACCTTGAAACAACAGTAGCAAGCCTTAACAAAGCAAGTTTTGGATTCCAGCCCATGGAAATATGAGTATGGGGAAATCATGCTTCTCTCCTTGTGTCATGTACCAATCAACATCAATTCAATTGGAGACAGATTTAAGCAAAGACAATTGACTTTCTGTCCATTCCAGAAAGAATTCTGATCATTTATCAAGAAAGTACCATTCCAGGATTTAATAAAATACATTCAAATGCCATTCACATAATAGTGAAAGTCCACAATTTTTCTTTTTTTTTTTCCTTTTCTTTTTTCCCCGCTTTTCTTATCTCTTTAGTAGTGTTCTCCATTACAACTATTTGAAAAATAAATGTGAAATAGAGCACAAATGTGAGAGAATGTCAGTGAAAATCTAAGAACTGTGACACACAACTTCAGGGAGGTTTTGTAGCCACTTAAATATTAAAAGTACATAATGAGAGAAGTGTGATTCACTTGGTTATACATAATCAATTACCAAAGGCCAGAAAACAAGATAACAGCAAGAATATTATCTTATTTCTTCTAGATATGTCATGCAAGTGTCAACTCCACACCTTCCAGTCCCCCCTGCACCCATCCTCAGAGTGACGATGATCTAAAATACTCAAAGACAAATATGTGAGCTGTAATTTGTGAGCTACGTGCCCTTCAAATGTTCTGTAAACTATGTAGTGGTCCCTGCTGCTGCTGTTGAGCTTGAGAGTTTTTGGTATTTGTTGGGGATTTTTTCCTACATGTGCCAGAAAACTGCCCACTAATTATACTTTGAGTACTGCACTTGGTGTGTTAACAGCAAATACTTTTATTTGGAACCTGACTGTGCTTCTGCGTTGCCTTTGTGCTGTGTGACAAGCAGAGCAAAAAAGACACAGACACTACCTTGGTAATCAAGATCCTCAGCAGGTGTAAGTGGATGTCATAGCTGAAGTTATGCTGGTTTACACCAGCGGAGGATGGAGCCTTTTGACCTTTACATTTTTATTAGCAGATTTCTGTCATCCCAGTGTAATCTAGAGGCTCTTATTCTATCCCTTTGTCTTCCAGGAATCATCTGAAATAAGCATCACGCTCTCTGGAGACAGAGAAAAGACTTTTCATCATCCAAAGCCCTGTCAGGTAGCTGATTATCTGAGAGTGTATGTGAGAGTGTATGCTTACGATGACTTGCCTCCATCACTCACAGCGAACATGAGGACAAATGCTGATCACAATTCACTGCGCTTTCCTGCTTCCAACTGTGGGTAACTCTGAATTTAGCTGATATTTCCAGATTAGCTGTACTCCAGTGCACATAGCTAAGCCTTGTTAGTATAAGGTGATACTTTGAATGTTTGGAATCCTATTGATAATTCCAGCTAGAATCTTACAACATTTCAGATTTTTAATTTCCCTGTCTCTCTTATCAGATAAAAGAATACTTGATTCTCCTTCTAGGCAGGACTGAGTAACCTAGATTGCCTTTTCACCATGATTTTAGGCTCAACTTCATTTCGTTTTTTGACTTCCCACTAATGAACTTACAAAATATGCTTCCTAGATTTAAAAAATAAACAGCATTACAACTCAAATTCTTGTCTCCTACTAACAATGTCTCCTCATTAAAATGATGTACAAAGTACTATTTGTTATTTTAAAAGCATGGCTTTTCATAAGGTTCCTGTCATAAATAGGACATTTAATATTGGATTCATTGTTAAACCAGACGGCATGCAGAGCTGGCAGCATTTTGCAGCAAGGCACACAGCCTGTTTTATCAATGAGTTCACAAACAATCAATAAAATCTTGGGAAGAAAAGCACTCCTTCTTGCCCACAGGAATTTTATCTGTGGATATGACTATGCTCCTTTCATCTCAATCAGCTACTAAAACAAAAACTCACATTGTCAGGTGATGGCAGTGAAAGTTGAAAGGGTTGTTTGGAAGGTTTTGTTATGACTGCACTACACTGAGAGATAGGAGCTGTGTTTAAAGAACTCATTCTGAGAAATGTTTTGGTGTGTCCAATCAATGGCAGCATAAGATTCCAAAGAAAATATGACAGATTCCTAGTAGATGGAGCAAGAACTCTTTGCAGCAATGTTTTCCTCTCAGGTGCATTCTTTGTACGCTGTTTCTTATGAGTCTTCTTTTTCAAAAGGACTGTAGTTTATTTCTGCATCTGTTATTCTGGTTATTACTTGAAGCAGTTTCAGATCCAATGGCACTCCTTGGGGAAGCATCAGAACCATACACATCTTTCTATCCTTAAATCTTCAGCTTCATCTGTATTTCATACCTGCTCCTACTCACAGGATCAAAACAAGCAAAATGCCTTAGGAAAAGAAAAGTAGTTTTGTCCATAAAACCCATAAACCATTTAGCTTTGTGAGGCATTTTGACAGGGTGACACTGGAGATGTCAGATAAGTGTGAGTTCAAGGTTCAAGCTGACTGCAACTACCAGATCTACCTGAAAGTCACTGGGAAATCTGCATCCATATCCCCAAGCCTGAGGACTGATGTTCTGAGCCGGAGAACCCACACACAGCAGTAATCATAGGATCATGTCCTCATTATTGTGGTCCTGAAAATCAAGCTGCAGAGAATCAAGAACAGAAAGGTGCAGCTGAAAGAAGCAGTAGAAATTTCCACTGTGAACCCTCCTTGGCATGATGGGTTTGTTTTTAGGTCAAACTCACCAGCCACTGGCCATTTAGCATACGAATAGAAAAGATATGCAGTGAGATTTTGCGAGGAGACACCCAGTCTTGCATGATGTCTTTTTTCAGGATAGACCAAAGGAGGGATGATGGAGGTTTGTCTCAAAACATGTACAGAAGCAGATCACATAGAAAAGTTGAAAATGATGTAATTCAATTATCTTTATTGGAAGGCACAAAGATATCTTTTGGAAAATTGTATAGGAAATGCATTGAATTGAAGAAGTGAATTGTCCAAAGGTAGAAATACTCAGAAAATTACCATGGAAAATCCCCATGAGTTTTGGAAAAAATAGATAATTCAAAAATTCTGGATGAATAATGAATAATTATTTCACCCAGAAGTTCTAATCATTTCAAATTTAAAAATGTGTTTTCAGTTGATATTTTTAATAAAGAGATTTTCTTCACTCTAGTTTTGACTGGATATTTTTCCAGTGTTTTCTTGTTCAATCAAAAAGAATGGAATTACTTTTAAAGATTAAGCAAAATACAAATTTTTGTTTCTTCTAAAAGTCCATTCAAATTACTTTTTCTCATTCTGACTAGAGACTTATAGGTTTGACTAAAATTAGAGTTGTTTCTAAAAATTATCACAGACTAATTTTGGTAGGATTTTTTTTTTTAATTTTTATTTTCCTGGGAAAAAAAGATTCTGATTGCCACTTACAGCACTGGAATTTCTTGAGCTTTTTTACTAACCTTCACCATTGACATGCTATTATTACTTATGCAAATCACTTAGCTTGCTTCTACTTTAATATCTTCTTAGTGAAATAGTACTAATTTCCTAGGTCAGAGAAGATTTCTGAAGAATATTTATTAGATACTCAGAACACAAAGAGCATGGCTTCTCCAAGACTGGCATAAAATTTATACAACAATATTTGTTTCTTGGCATTATTCTCGATACACACCTTACTAACACAGATAAGAATTAGACCTTTACAGTGGTAAACACTGCAATATTTATTATTTGATTCATTCCCATCCTCCTAGTTACAGCTAGTATTTGTGTTCCCAATATGAGCCCTGAGCAGTGCAATTTCATCCATATGCATTTGGGCTTTTAAGTCTATACAAACTCGGTGGTTTTTAACATTTGCAAACCATATAAAACAATCTTGATTGAATTTTGGTTTGATTCTAACACAGTTTTAAGAAGGCCCCAAAGGAGATTTTGTATAAAACTGACAAATCTGTAACTATGCTCAAGATGTATTTTTTCTTCAATTTTTGTACCTGTTGGTACAGTATAATTGCAATTCTTCCTCCCTGGAGGATAAATCAGAAGATCATGACAGTACAATTCGAAGCAGTCAGGCATCTTCCGCAGATTGATATGTTTTGCTTCACTCACTCTTGTCCTCCTGCTGCTTTCCTACGTTTATCTCCAGATTTTCTTATTCTGATTGCTTCAGACTATACACTGTGAGTGCGCGATGTCAATGGTATGCCTCATCCATAGAAATCTTGTAGCAGTCAGTGAAATACAGCTTGACAGCATTCCTCAAGTTTTTCTCCATGCCCTATTTGATGAAAGACAAAATAGTTATATTAGCCACACCTTGAGGCTTGAAGTGCCAGCAGTAAAATGCATGTTTTTCTGAAGACTTAAAAAAATTTATGAACCTTATGAACCTCTTGAATAAAGTCTTTATAAAGAATACTGTTAAAATGCATTTGTAGAACTGCATCTTCCTATTCAGCAAACTAATTCCCATGGTACATTAAGTAACAAAACACTATGTGTCAGATAATAACGAGTCACTAAGTTACTGTACAATATAAAATTGTTGGTAGACAGATACTTTTGGAAGGTGACACCTTATTCTGCTTCAGTCTAGATCAATTACAAAATAATATTCATTAGCTTAAGCAATCGTTGAAATTATTTGGTAGGACTTGTACAGGTTATCTGATCAAAAGAATACATTAAGCAGCAATCCTATCATTATTAATGTGGATGAAGTTTGTTCAGTAGTGATAAAGCAGATGAACACTGACTTTTAAATTGGTTAGCCAGTAACTGGCATTAGAAGATGAGTGTATTACCCATAATTTCTATATTTTAATAAATTCTCCTTTTTTTAAGTTCTCATAATTTTCATAACACCCATAACTAGTAATGGTCAGACAAATCAGTGTGAATAACTAGAAGGCAGCAGTAAGAAAGTGATAAGTATGGTCAAAGGTATGGAGCATTTGCAGAAGAGCAGTATGCTTTATAATGGAAAATAGCTGATGGATACATCTCTGAAGATCCTCAGAACTACAAGTATTGAAAATATTAATAGAAAGCTTCTTTTTTTATTTTTTTAAATTTTTCCTCCAAGGCATGCATTAGGGTGCTGTGAATGAAACTAGTGCATATTTTCAGATTTTAAAAAATAAACTGAGTTTCTAGACCATATGATGCTGAGATACAGAATCCCATGTTTCTGGAAAGCTTCTGGTTAAAATAAAAAGAAACGGTGAGTCAGTGACTGTTAAGACCTGGAGCTGCAAGAACTCAGTATTCCTGGGAAGTGTGTCACAACCTGCTTGCAGTTTCTTATACTTTCCCCTGTATACTTATGACTGGTAATGTCATAGGACAAATTGTGCACTTTATGAAGCTCTGATCAGAGTCAGCAGACCAGTCTTATATTTGCTTACATACCAATATACTGCATTACTAAACCCTTTATTGTGATGTATTAGACAGACAGAAATTGTAATGACAATTAGTTAGGCATGTGTAAAAGTTTTTATGAATGTGGCCCATTGCATTTATCCTGTTTGTAATTACCAGGCTAAAACTACCTCTTTCTGAAGCTGAGCAGAAGTGTTCAAGACTTTTGTTTCCTGATTGAGAAGACCAGTAAAATTCCAATTCAAATTAAATATGTGTTAAGCAGGCCCAGGACATACAAAATATATACGTTTTTTAGCAGGCCTGCAGTGTAGGATGGTTAAGCATCACCAAGTACCAACACAGCCAGGGAAAATGGAAAATAGCAGGTGTATATATTATCTTTTTCCTGAACATAATCACACAAGCGATTCACAGCAGATTGTAGTAGAAGTGGCTCTTTCAGAGGCACTGAGGATGGAAACAGCAGGAAAGTGTTTCTAAGAGAAAGTCAAGTAAGATAACCTTTGCTGAAAGTCACTGCAAGCAAAAAGGTAGGGGGAGAGGAACAAGACGTGACAAGTTCAGATCATGTGCAACTTCATAAGAACTTAAATTGCTTTTCTATGACATTTCATGGGCATGAGTGTATCTTTGTGAGTAGACTGTAGGAGATGATAGAGAAACAGCACTATCTGGAACTATCCAACATCTATTCAAGCCAAAATCAAGATTACCTGATTTCCATGGGATGAGAAGCCCATACTAGAGCCATCTCTGCCTAAATTATTTTTAAGTCAAGTACACCTTGTTTAGCCACACGAATAATTATACACATACATAACAATCCCATCGTTTTAAAGAGGTGAATAAAAGGCTAAATGCAATCAAATATGAAAAACTCATAAATTCTTACAAACACACAGGAAAAATAAAAGATAATAATAATCACTTGGTTACTGGCACTTTAGTCTAAAATTTATTCATTTCCAGGCACATGTTGCAAACAAGGATAATATGACTGTTTCCTTTTTTTCAGTATCAAGCAATCTATTAAGATTTAAGTACCATGAATAGCTTGAAAAATTTGATTCCCCAACCTGTGCTAACTTACTTTGCTAAATTTACTCACTAATATAATGAAATTGAATAAAAGATCACCCACCCATGTTAATGCTAAACATATCAGAGCCAGACTAGAGCAGCGTCAAGTTTGATTTGTGCTTAAGATAATCAAATTTGAAAGTCTAGAAATGATAGGGTTGTTTATAACAAGTTCATCTCTGTAAAATAATTGCATCCAAGTTCCCATAAACATAAAAGAGAGACATTCTGCTGCAGCTGGTTGAAAGGATGGTTTGATTAAGGAATACAGATAACATTTACAGCTTCAGAAGAACTTCAAAAGACTATCAGAGAAATCAGGGATTTTTAAAGACAGAATAGAATTTCAAAACTTAAAAGCATTATTTTTACTCAGACATCTAATTTAGATTATATAGCAGAAGCCTATAATAAACCTCCCACAAAGAAATAATAGCACATTGCACACACTGTGGTTGTTCAACACCCCATTTAAATACAATATTGGCCCTTTGCCAGAAGCAAGGAAGCATTTATTTCCATAACAACAGTAAGAGAAAGGCCAGGATAATATTTTTGCAGCAAAGCCTTCCTTTAAGAAGGATTCAGGATTACATTGTGGATTACATGCTTTTGAAATATGGCACTTCCAAGTTAAAATTCACCTGGAACATCCCCCCACTTCCCTTGGGATTAATTCTATGGGTTTGAAAAGCCTACACCTGGCTCCTTAAAAACCATTCCTCCCCAGTATTTAGGCAGAATAGAGTTGCTTCAATTGCTACTTTAGCAAGTGTGTAAATGAGAAGCAGCAAATGTTCTTACTAATTCATTGAGAATAAACCTCAGGATGTATTTAATTAAAAGCAATGAACTGAGCTAATCTACCTAGTTAATTTCATTGGATTTGGTCTAGTAAGCAGCCTTTTTGATACCAAAATATTTAAAGGATGATGTATTGTTGGTTTTTAGCTATTTTTTAAATCTTTTAAAAATTTGTTTAGTAGTGTTTGCCTGTTAGTATGAAAGCTAATAGATTCTTTTCTAGCATTGTTTTACATTCTGTTAGGAGCTAGTTAGCTATTGTGTATGACTGCTAAACTAATAGCATCTGGTTTGAGGATTAAGCTTGCAAAAACATAAGCAGATGAGTCACTTTTATCATGTGAATGATTTCATTCAACTTCTGTTAAATGCTTTGAATTACAGTCTCCCTCAGAATCATAATTCAGGGAGAACAATGTTACTAGTTCAATAAAATGGCTAAAATGGATCAAGTAGCAAGCATAATTGAAAGCTTTTAAAAAGTCAACATTTCTTTTAGCAGTTCAATAGTTTGTGAGAATGACCTGAATAATTTTTTTTTTTTTTTTTTTTTTTAAGTCCCTTAAGAAAGGCAAAAATTTCCCCAAACTGAAAAATCTTCACTGGACTCCATGTAAACACATGGAGAGCTGTTATTTCATGGTCACCATGCTATTCAGTTTGCTTGGGGATATCAGTGTTCATGGATTCATAAGCATAAATGCCTGCAAACCAAATTTGTTAGGAAAATACTTGCACAAAAGAGCCTGGAAGGTAATCCTGAATGTTCACGCTCATTCAGGAATATCCAATGGATTCGACTTGAGTGGATAGGGTTGAATGACAGGATTGTCCTCTAGTCAAGGGATTAGAAGCATCACTTATGATCCCCAGAGGCTGTAGAAACCAAGAATTTTACTTCATAGCCTGAAGACACCCTAGTACCAGACAATGTAGCTAGAGAAGACATTCTCAGACTCTGGCAGGTGTCTTTTCTTCCTGAATTTTGTTCCCTGACCCAAGATCAGTTTCAAACACAGGGTATCTGGAGGAAAAAAAAAAATGGATGTTTCAAAGAAATATATAGTAAATACAAAGTATAACACTTTTTGTGAGAGTAGCAACCATTAATAACACTCTCTCTTTGCTGTCAAAAAGAAAGGTACTCAGAACAAGTGACAATTTTCTTTACATACTTTAAATTCAGTTTAATTTTTTGTTTGTTTCCATAAAAAAACCCCAACAAATTCTGTGATTTCTACATTTTATTTAATAAATTGTAAGAGCTATCTTGAAGACCAGACTCGGCTGGGGAAGGAAACACAGGAGATGTTTCAAAAAAGCATTCCTAGTGTTTTTTCTCTATGTTAGAGAAGGGTCTGTTGGTATTAATGTGTTAGTGAAGTAGTCTTAACGAAAAGCATACGTCATGGAAGGAAGTGTTCACAGTAAAGCTGCACTATACCTGATGGATTGGCCATTTGATCTCCTTCAGAAAATCATATTATCCTGTCATTCTTGTGAGAATGAATCTTTCCACACCCTCTTTTTAATTTTTTGGGGGTCACAAGAGTAGACAAGGATGTATTCTCAGGAAATCAGGTGGGGACTTTGAAACTGGCCCTGCACACAGCAGCTGAAGGAGTGGTTATCACAGCACCCTGAAGGTTAGAAAAGACCTCCAAGACCAGCAAGTTCAACCTTCCATCGAATTTCATAACTAAACCACATTTCAAAGTGCCACATCTACTTGTTTTTTTAACAATTCCAGGGGTGGTGACTCCACCATTTTCCTGGGAATCCCATTCCAATGCTTAACCACTCTCTCCCTGAAGAAATTTTTCCTAATATCCAGACTGAACCTCCCCTGGCACAACTGCAGCCATTTTCCCTTGCCCTATTCCTAGCTGTATCTCATATGATGCTATCTTTTCTCACAGATTCCTTCCCCTTAGTTCAAAAGTTTCCTGGGATAGGGCAAATGTTATTATGGCATGTAAAAATGACAGTTTGATAGAGTAAGAAGTTATGTAATTCTAAATAGAGATTCTAAATCAATTCCATAGATATGAAGAATAATAATCTGAGAGGTTAGATTCAATTTTAAATTAATTCCAAACCCTCCGACTTGAACTTTAAATCTGTTCAGTCTAACAGCTTGTGGAAAGCTGGATGTGCTTTTAAGTTCAGTGGCAATGAATGGCACTCAATAACTCCCAATCTCCCAGTCTAGTATAGGCACCACAATATTGAAATAATTTGGGAAACCTCCTTTTGCTTCCAGTGGCATTGGAATGAGGCTCAGTGTAAGATTCAAAATGAATAGTACTTGATAGTCCTTGTGATTGCCCTCTTTTCTCTGGGAAAAAAAAAAAAAAAAAAAAAAAAAAAAAAAAAAAAAAAAAAAAAAAAAAAAAAAAAGAAAAAGAAAAAGGAAAAAAAGAATACTTTGAATAGATTAACTGAGAACTCAGCAAAATGTGGGCAAAAAATAGATCAAATCTGGCCTTTATCAAAGATCTAATGTTTATGCAATGTCTTAAGCAAATCAGCAAGCTTTAACAGCAGCAAGCTCAAATCAGTGAGTGTTTTGCTGGAAGTTGCTGGTCTAAGACTACACTGCTGGATCCACAGCAAATACTGCAGCCTCAGGCTTTCCTGATTCCACACCTGCAGAGGAAAAACAGTCCAAAGGAAGCTGCTTTCCACTAAACCTAAAAGATTTGGGTAGCACTAACTCATCTAGAAGATTTATGTCTGCAAAGGAACAATTCCCTACACACGGCACAGCAGAGTGCCTTGCAGCAACTTGTTTTGACAATGATGCTAATTTACCTTGTGCCCTCTCTTTCCTACTAAATCTGTGCCACCCAGAAAAGCCTTTATCCCATACTTATTGATCTAATTTTTCTTACAAAACTTTTCCAAAACAGAGATTTTCATATCAACTTATCTTTTGCATGAACGTGTCACACCTTTGCCACCTGAACTTTTAGTACGTCTAACCTTGAACAGAGTTGAGTTTTTCAAGTTCTAATTTTTGATTCTGAAGTAAGTATGAGGTAACTATTCTCAGTATGTCAAGTCCTTGTGCCATTCCCCAAGAAAAACAACGAGAAAAAGAAATAAATACAGATTTATCTGTCAGAGTTAATAACTACAGATATTCCTATTCTTAATTAATAAAGCTCAAAACTTAATTTAAACACACACAAGCAGCAATAACAGTCTTGTTTAGTGAATGTAACACAAGAGACGTATTCTGAAAGGGTCTTATTCTGAAATTAGTTACACATCAAGTTCCCTGTTTCTGATTTTAATGCAAGTTTAATGAGAACAGTTTTAACATGAGCCTCTTGGTTAAGGTACAAAACAAATTACAGTTTTGTCATCCAGAAAATATGTGCATATTCTCTAGTATTGGCTACAGAAAGCATTCATCTAACAGGATGTTAGATTTAGTCTATTACACGCAGTGAATTTTAACATGAGAATGGGCCAGCAAAAAGTCTGATCCTGTGTAAAATCAAGTCTAAAGACACTCTTTAACAAATCTTATTATCTCTGTCTTCTGTCTTGTCCAACATTTTTTGTGGACTCTAAAAGTGCCAGGGAGAACAATCGCTTGACCTCATTAATCAGCCCTTTTTCAATACATTGACACTCAGCCATGCAGCTGA
Organism: Hafferia zeledoni; assembly: GCA_035583235.1. NCBI lineage: Eukaryota > Metazoa > Chordata > Aves > Passeriformes > Thamnophilidae > Hafferia > Hafferia zeledoni. Next base: position 11,061,509 of record JAWWEV010000083.1, on the reverse strand, counting down.
GATCAGAGAGTTTTGACAATAATCCCTGGGTAAAGAATCTAGTCCTGTCTTCTAACTCTTCCATGAGATCCTTCTTCTGCCTACTGCTGGTGCATAGGGACAGACTTAGAATGGATATAAAACCTAAGTTTTCATCTGCAACCAGTGCAGAGAAATAGGAGAGGTCCTACAGAATGGAGCAGCTGGTCCTCAGAATTAGGTGTCCAAGTGTGAGCATCTGGGTTTTACTGTGAGACTGGTCCTCTGCATCCAGCAACCATTGTGTTTACAGTACACTAGGTGCTCTCTGGAGCACAGGAGCTGAAAGCAAGCCTGTTCATACATATGAAAGCATGTCAAGAAAGGATGATCAGGAGATTCACATAAAAAAATACATCTAACATGGACCATGTCAATGCAGACATGCTCAAAAGGACCGTTCACAGATAAGCAGGAAGAATTCACTCTGCATAGTACAAAGCATGCAGTGGTGATAGCTCTGGTGTGGTCTGCAGATTAAGTCATCCTCAAAGCTTTTCTCATCTTATGTATAGCATGATGGATGGAAACTGGATTTAGTTTCCAGATTTGCTACTTACTTCCCCTTTTGTCAGTAAAAAGTGAAGAGGAATGCTAACACAAATAAATCTGTAGAAGTACTTCCCTTGTTGAGTTGACACCATAGTTTGTCTGCTCCTTATGTTTGACTTAGTGTTAAAGTTGTCTTAATGGATTGTTCTCAATAAGACTTACTAATGGAGGGTTGTGGAGAGAAAGGAAAATAGTCTTTTATTCCTTAGCTTACAATATTCTTTTTTCTCTCTGTCTTGTAACATCTGTGGTGACACAGGTACCTCTGTACAAGCCATAGTTAAAAATACCCACCAGTATTGATGAGTCTTTTTATTCCTACCAGTACAAGTGGAATCAATAAAAGACGAGGGAAAACAGAGATCAGCTAAATTATCTAATGTCTAACTTATTAACTACAACAGTTTTAGCAGTGTTAAGAGTCCGTATTTGTTTCCTTAGGAATGGTTCATGAATTCTTAGTTAAGAAAATGTGGGTTTTTTTCAGTTTTCAAATACTTGAGAAAGGCAATCAACCAAGAATTTCTGGTGTTTCTTTGCAATACACTACTTATTTTAGGAGAACAATACATATAATTTAATATTTTCCTTTTTGAATGGTCTTCAGCTTTGCTATCAATAATGAAAAAAAATCTTATTGCAGATTTTCTGATTTTATTGAAGATAAAGAAAATTGTTAGTAACATAACTTATTTCTTTATATAACCAGTAAAGGAGAGAGTGACAGATATACAGTATGAGGAAATCCAGCAAAGTCAAAGCACTGTAAGTTATGGGTTACAAAAGTATACTTACAGTTATTATGAAAGTTGCATCAATGATTTATTTTTCACAACTTGTCCTTTTTTTTCCCTAAGACAGTTGAGCTGTTAATCTAATGCAGGCAGTAATTCATGGGATTTTTTTTCAGTGCCTTTACTCTTGACATCAACATTTCTATAGTGGTTATTTGGTTTTTTGCAGCTATAGTAATGAAATTCACTTGCTGGAATTATTATCAAAGATTCCAACAACTCTTCCAACTTTATTTAATTTCAATAAATCAGGAAGATTCCCTAAGTCCATCACAAATTAGAATTTGGCAATTAATCAATGAAATAACTTGGGTACTAATTTTCTATAATCTGATTTTGTAGTCTTTTGACAGTTTCCTTCTGTAGTGCCTTCCACAACAGCTGAGATAAAAGCCAAAAAGTGCTGGCTAAATTTTTCATTAAACTTGCATTACAACTCTAATATTAAAGACCAACAAATTTTGTTTTGATAGCAATTTTGACAGATGAAAAACTTTCAGCCGTGTCCTCAGACTTCAGTCAGGGAGGTGTAAAAACTCTCAGGACATTGAGGATTGGAAGTCTCTGAATTCTGCCAGTTTCCTACAGTGGAATTTAAACATTAAACGCTCATCCAGTGGGGAATGCCAGTGAAAACCTTTCTGTCATGATTATAAAGCCTGTGCTAATACAGCTGTGTATGTCAATTAACCTCTCATCATCTCTTGCTGGGTTAGATATTTTGTAGTCTCTAAGGAAAGTTGCAAGCACACCCAAAATCCACAGCACCATAAAATATGCAAAACTACTATGTTGTATAACATGTAATCAATGTTTATTAATGGCCTTACTTGGTTTGCAAAGGCTGATAACTAAAAATAAGAGCACCTGTGGTATTAATCCCTAAAAGAATTCTGAATGACATAGTTTACTACTCCCTTGGCTAAATAGTTATGAAACCTAGAGAGAAAGTCACAGGCATTTGTACCTAAAGTGTACCTCCAAGGAATAGTAAGTGGGAGATTTTGGAATAGGGGTTGCTCTGGAGACCACAGAATCCACCTGGCAGGCTGGGTCCCAGACCTTTGGAGTCATGACTGGCCACAGCCATGCTGGTGAGGGACACTGAACGAGCTAAGCAAGGGAGCTGCTGTTAAAGTGGGAGCAGTAATTTTGCTATATATTTATCCTACTTACAACCTTTTGCTTGGAGTCTTGTTACTAAGGGCTCAACCCTGTATGTTAGTCAATATAGCCAAGTTTTGGTGTTACACCTAGAACTGGGAGTCAGGGAGACTCAGAATGAAGCTCTGTGCTTCATCTTCCCAGAAGCAGAGAAAGCAAAACTGCCTGTGTATTCATATCACCTCCAGGGACATGCACTCAGAGACATATTTAGGAAACCCAGGAGTGGAGAGCTCTCCCTCCCAAGCTGCAAAGAATCATGATGGCTACAGGAGTGCATGCACCTTACAGGTCCTTGGAAACCTTGAAACAGCACAACCATATAAAGGTATAGTTTGGAAAAAAAATTTGTCCGGTATGCAGCTGAAGGCTCTCAGGTCTAGACAGAATGCAAATAATGAGTAACCATTCTATATCCAGTACAAACTTGCTAAAATCCAAGTGGAGTAAGCTATGAAATGCAAATGTGCAAGAATGAAGTTTTCCCAGTCTGCGGAGTCCTCCTCCTTTCTCTTTGTCCATTCTTCAATTGCCACATGCTAACAATTTACTAACTGCAGCTTCCCTAAGAGATGCAATGACTTCTGTCTTCTAATTTTGACCTAGATAAAATACTCTATAATCATAGTTCTCTCACAAGGCCAGACCATATCACTCTTTTTTCCAATGCTTCTGCCCATGTTGTCTCATCATCAATTTTCCCTATCATCATCAAACATTAGTGGGACTCTATCCCTTTTCTTCACTTTTACTTTTGTGACCCTTCAGTCCCTGAAGTCCTCTTCAAGTTCCATGAAATTAGTAAGTGAAATCCCTGTTAGTTTTAGGGGTTACTCATCAGGACCTAGTGAAGTAGTCATCTTACCACTCCCTTTAATTTCTCATTCTTGTTTGCATGCTTCCTTCCAGCCACTTTTCTTAATCCAGAAATCATCCTCTAGACTAGGTTAATTCATATTTCACTGTCTCACAGACCATCACACTTAGCTATTTCAAACAATGCTGAACACAAAGTTGTTACTAAACTGACCAGCCACCTTTTGTGTCCCTCTCTGCTATAAGAGTGAAATGGTGCTGACCTGTCTGCACTGGCAGGGACTATAGGAGCAGAATCTCATTCAGGGCTCTGAACTGGTCAGGATTCAAAATAACCCATAGAGGAGTAGGGGCAGCACAAGGCACTCACTTCTGAGTGGAAGACTAAATAGATTTCTAAGGTCTTTTTCTATGCTGATTCACTCACCAAAAATACAATTTTAATCAAATTCAGAGAAAATTTGTGAGAAAAGCAGTTATTCCAGCCCTGGAACTAACTCTTCCCAAACCATTTGCTTCAACATGGTCCAGCTGTCAACAAGCCCAAAGGAGAGTCAGTGACAACCCTTGCTCTTCATCTACTGCTCTCCAGAAAATAACTGTTTAACTCGTTTCTTTCATTTTCTAGGGCAAAATTTTCGGTTTCAATGTCAAAGGCCAATACTCTTTGGATATTTTAAGGTGAAATAAGACTCATTTTGATTAAACAAGGTATTTCTTTACACTGAATAATGTATTTCATTACAATTTAGAATTTTATTTTAAGGGAGACATTAATACATAAATGAAGTCAGTTATGTTTCTTAAACAACCCAAAGCAATAGATCTTTTATACCAGGGAGGAAAAAGTATGCAGACAAGCAATCAGGCTGATCTTATACACTTTATATTAGATGAAAGTTAATTTTCCATTACAATTTCCTCTCAACCCCTTTTGCAAGTCCTGGCCAAATACCTCCTATCCCTTTCCCTTTTCTTTTCCCTTTCCTTCAGATGCCCAGGACCCCTAAACCTTCTACATTTTACAGATATAAACCTTTTTTTGCATTTTCCTAAATACAGGAGACTCCTATTTAGAAAGAAAAAGAAAGTCACAAACTTTATAGATTATAGAAGTATTATTGAAAACCAGATATTCCAACAAGTTCTGTGTTAGTTGTTTTCCAAACATGTAATGAGTTCAGTACCTGGACAAACAGACCAGCCTCATGCATCCTCCTGCTCACAAAGTGCTGTTTGAGGCAGAATGAAGGAGTGAAGTATCCCAGTACTGCTCACTGCCTGAAACACCTGCAATCAATTACTAAGCTGGGATGATAATGGCATGATTTGTGTGTAGTTGTCCACCAAACCACAGTATAAATCTCCAAGCAGCACTTATAATGCACTGACATCAATTTCCCCCTTTTTAAATTCTAACCATAGTAGATAAGAATATGGTTTCCCTTAACCACATAGGGTTGTTTTATACATTTCAATGTTTATTTCAGTATATTTTACAAAAGAAGATGAAATATGACTTCATTGCATGAACAAAAATGAACACAACTAAAACCCAGAGAACAGTGGTCACATTGGGAGGAAACATAGTAAAAGCAAGGGTGGTCTCAGATCTTACAAGTTAAAATAGTTTGACTCAAGCTGTGCTTAGAAGGGAGACTTTCAGGGGAAAAGACAATGCCTAAATACTCATGTACTAAAAGAAGTGGAGTGAGTGACTCAGGATTTGTCATGCCTTCTGTGTTAGTACTGGACCAGAGCCCCAGAACACTTCTCATGAGGTATTTATTACACTGATGCAGAGACAACCCTTGAATGACACACAGGGTGTGAGCTTGTAATGCCTTGCACTGATTTCAGTAAAGTTCCCACAGTTCAGCCCTCCTGGGCAAATTGGGGGAGTTGGGGTGTATGTGGGGATGGCAGTGGTTTGTTTTGAAGCAGCTGGCTTTGTTGAATGATGATAAACTAATCATATTCTAAAGTAGCAAAGTGGTCTCTTGGCGTTGAGCTGTGTCAGCCTGCTATATTTCATTCCAAGCAGGCTATCCTGGGGTAAAAAAAAAGAAACATTTAGCAGAGCTCTGTGTGCTCTACTGAGGCTTTAACTATTGCTAGTTATTAAGCACTCTTGAAAAGGTCTTTGAGGTGCATCTGAACCTGCACCACAGTGCACAAATATGAAATTGCTGGGTAAAAAAAAAAAAAAAAAAAAAAAAAAAAAAAGCCAGCAAAGAGCAGGCTTCTCACTGAGAAGAGAGAGAAAAAGAGAAGTGTTGTTATTTTTTAAAAAAAATATTTTAAGTATTACTATATTCCCATATTAGAAAATCACACAATGTGTATTGTTGAATTATTCCAAAAGGTTTAAATGAGATTTTTTTGTAAGTTATCTCATGCTTATAACAGTCTAAAAAGTTATAAGAGTTAGTATAGCTCATAAAGAATACCTTGGTTGCCCCTATTTTTTTCCTGTAAAGATATTCTGTGGTGCCTTTTTTAGCTAGAGCATAACCTGAATAGACTTTCTCAGGCTGTTATAATTAAAATATCTAACCTCTGGAAAAATCCATGTAATAGCTTAAGTATTGCAATAACTTGTTGTTTGGGTTTTTTTTTTTTTTAATTGTTAACAAGATAAAAACTAAGTTAAACCACAATGTTCACGTATTGCTTCTAACTTCCATCATAGTGTTTTGTTTCCTGTCTTGCATGAGTGGGCAAACACTTACTCAAAAATACACACATTTTCTTCTGGGTTTTTTTCCTAGAGTTTTATTGACAACCAGTTCTATTTTGACCACCAACTTATAGTGCCATACTGATTTTACTTACCCACAGACTCTGACCATTTTTATTGTTTTTTATTATTTCTTTCAAAGTGATATTTAGATTCTGTAACAAAAGACGCTATTCTAATACATAAAAAGAAAGAGATTTCTAGATAGATCAACAGCAACTTGAACAGGCTGAGAGAAATAAATTTCCATCAATTTTCCAAATAATTATAATGTAGAAGAGTAATAGGAAGCACAATATTAGAAACAGAGTGAAATCACTTGCTGGAAGTCCCTGAAAGCATATCTGTCTGGCAGAAAGAGGAATATTCAAAACTGCCTGAGTTGGATGGACCCACAGTGAGACTATCTTTAAAACTGGGAGTTGAGATTTCCATCAGAGCTGTGTTACAGCTAATACACCTTGCTGAGAAGCTCATTATCTTCAGGCCAGTACAACTGTATTGCTTTTGAGTCTCAAGCTCATATGTCTCTCCAGCACTGCACAATTCATTGTGGACATGAAGCTTTGGTTTGGCACTAACCCAAGGATTTCTTCATGACACAACATTTTCTGCAATATATACAAGCCCACAGGAACCCTGTAAAAGTGCTATAAGTTCAGTGTAGGGGGGGAGGATCGAACCTTAGCCACGAAACCATCTGTCTTTTGATGACGTACTTGGTTCATTTTATCTGGTACTCTGTGTAGGACAAACATATATCAGATTAGATGGTAATTCCTTACCACAGTTTCTCTATGTAATAATAACCTAGAGAAAAAAATAAGGGAAGAAAAACATCTTGTGACCTTGCTCAATTCCTTGCATATAAGTTTCTAAATGGAGAAAAAAGTTCTTTCAATAAAAATAAAAGAAAAAACCAAACACTAAAGTACACACATTTTCAAAATACAACCAAGGAGAGTGTAGAAATGAAGCAGAGAAAAATATATTCTCAAAAATTTTGGCATAATAGTGGTCTTCTGTCCATAAATGTCTAGACAACCTTAAGAATAAATTTAAAAGCCAGCATAGTACTATAAATGTAGGATGTAAATGTAAGGAAGTAATAATGAAATCTCTGGAAAGACTTCACTTATACTGTGCTCAGTAACACTTGCCACATCATAAAAATCTGGTTTCTTAAAAATGTGGTGAGAAGGAGAGAGAGTTGATCCTAGTAATAAAAATTAAGAGCTGTGAAGACAAGAACAGAAAAGCCCTCATTCTGAAACAGTCACAGAAAGAGCAAATTACTGACACACAAATATTAAGTGATGAAAGTGAGTTCACACGAAGAAATATTTTAGGTATCTGCAGGAGAATTACAGTCATTGCTCCAATTTTACTAATTCTTCTTTACTTTATTTGCTATGATAAGTAACACAACTGTCTGTTCTGGGAGAACTTTACTGATTAATACACTACAGACTACTGAGAGTTTGTGTGCCAGTTCTGCTTTTCACTTGTAAAGTGGAGCTAAGTACAACTTCAGATTATACAGAAATACCAAGAGGCTGAAAAAAAGACTGAATAGAAGAGGGTAAATCACTACAAAAAACAAAGTCACATCACTTCCTATGAGTGAAGTAGAGCATGGATGGTAAAAAAGACATCTCTGGAGAGGAAGATACACTAAACTGAAGTCCAGTTTTCCTGTTTTCCTTTTCCTTCTATACTTTCAAGACAGTTACAACAGTTTTTGTATCCAGCTAGGGATAAAAGCATTAGTATAAGGGTGACAGTTAATGAAGGGATTAGGTGGGAGACCAAATAGTGATTTCCTTGACTTTGGCAAGATTGTCATATTTGGGTACATTTTCAGTCCTTCACTTTGATTAAATGGCAAGACAGTAGAGAACACTTGAAAAAGGTTTCTTTAACACAAGTTGAAAATTAAGAAGTTATTTTTACTTTGAAAAAAAATTGCAATCTTGGCTTATTTTGAATAAATATTATATTCAGGCATCAGATAATAGTAAAAAAACCCAAGCAACATCAGAAATCTCAAACATTAAGGTATGTTTGACAAATATCATGATTATAGAACAGAATAAACTGCCATATCTTCTCTTTCTCCTCTTTCCTCTTCACTATCATTGGCTTTTGTGTCTCATTGTCTCAGAATTTTACAGTCATTTACATTGTTCATACCATGTAGCACAAGGAGATCCTCTTTTACATGGTATCCAAGCTAATATTTGGTTGGAAACAAATTCCTGTTAAACTTTATGGTTTCCTAAGCAGCATGTCCAGAGTTACAGGGAAATGCTAAGCAGGGAATTGAACCTCAGCCCTTTAACACTGCAACCTTATGTCATTAGGCATTTGCTAGAGATGGGGGATGTGCATTGCAATTTTTTTCCACTAGACCTATGTCCTTAGACTTATGATATTCTGAGCTTCATTCTAAAGGTTAGATATTTTCAATGACTATGAGTGAAAATGCAGCACTCCTATGGCACTGTATCCTGGATTACAGAGTCACTAGAAATACAGGGTCTTTCTGTTGAGTGGGGTGTGTGCCTTAGTAATGCTTTTTAATCAAATGCTAAGGGCAGAGGATCATTTCTCACACAGAAATAAACAGATGTCAAGCCAATACCAGCCATTTTAATCCCTCACATACAGGAAACAAAATGTGCATCTTGCACAGGTGGAGAGAGAACATCACAAGAAAAATAGCATCATGGAAAAAGAAAATAGAAAAAAGGCATGATAAGCTAGTTATTGAAAGGATCAGAGAACCAAAAATAAAACACAGAAAAATATTTTGCTAGAAACCACCGACAGTACTGGTGAACCATGAGAATCACATAGTGTATAATACTAATAAAAGAGTGAATTGTATTTTTGTTTATTTGTTTTGAAAATAGAGTTATTGGAACCCTCACAGCAGAAACATTTTGAGGTCCTTCTTGTGTCGTAATTAATTCTAAACAAACGTGTCTTTTACTAGTCACATGATGAATTTTATTGCAAAATAAGCCAAATCTAGAACTCCAAATAATGACATAATTATCAGCAGAAAGTGAATTGCTAAGCAGACGAAAACTGTCATATAGAAGCAAGGCCCCATCCCCTGCTGATGTAAATTGACTTAACTTCACGCTTCATGAGACTGTCTCATACTCCCTTGCTTATTTCTTGCCCATTAATCCTGTGGTATTCACAAAAATCCTTCATATTTGATGTCTATTTTTACCTTTAAACACCTAACTGCCTAAAAAAGGTGCAAACCTTTTTTGCTATATTCCTAGAGGTTATTCCAGTATGAAAATCCTTACTTTCCCTCTTTTTCTCTTCAGCTCAAATCCTTCCCTGATTTTAGTTAACAGGGACAGATTCTGCTTCTGCTTCCTCCAGTCTTACACCAGTTGTTTCAGCATATTAATTCTTGTGAGAAAGACATGAGGTTTTTTAGGATTTTTGTCATAGAATTCACTACATCATCATTTCTGTGAGTAGATACTGTATATGAAACTGAGAAAGCCTTTAATTGGAAGCTTACCAAATGGAATGTTGGATCTGCTTCCTGATTTATCCACTGAGTTATTCTTGAAAGCCATGAATGCTGAACATCTAATCTGGCCAGTTCCCTGTGTGAGGAGCACAGTAACATATTGACCAGGGACTATATAAGATGGTGTACAATTATAAGCCCCTCGAGAGAATGAATGGATTCTCATTGGTATCACCACACTTTGGATTCTGCCTGAAAATTGAAGGAGAGAGAGTGGGTAGAGATGAATTTTCCTACTTGCAGAATTGGAAAGAAAGCACAATTTTACAAGAACAGAAGGTGTGAGTGATGCTTCAGAAGTATGGCTGTGAGAAGGAAATATACTGAGAAATACTTACATTAAGATATCTCATGTAAATGTTACACGTGGGTCCAGTGTCTGAGGGCCACTGTAGATCTAATTATGTGGAAAATCCATGTGAATTTACTCTTACACACCAGTTTCAAATTATCAGCCAATTTCATGCAAATTAAGAGTATAACAATATCACCTTTATATATGAATATCTTTTTAATAAGGGAAGTAGTATTTAACTGTTCCAAATAGATTAATAACTTCAATTTACATAAAATAGGTAGATATAGTACAAGCTTTCCAGTTTTCTTCTGTCAATGAACAGTCTTCTGTCAGATCTATATTGTCACTCAATGGCAGAGATATGAGTGCATACACACACTGGCAACACATAGTAGTTACTTTAAATAGCTTGTGATCACAAGGATCTACTGTTTTGTACTACCTAAGGTGATTCCTCCTTGTCTTGGTTTAGCTCAAACCAAGACACCCCTGAATTGAGAAGGGTCTGAAATATCACCATTACTCTCTATCCCAGGGACTGGGAATGCTATTGCATTTAAAATTATTTGTAAACTGCAATATATTTCATGAAAATACATACACTCCACTTTCATGACTGTCTGCACTTCCCAGACTATCATTGCCAAAATATGAAAGACTATTTAATGGATTCAAGAACAGACATTTCCCCACATGAACACAGAACTTCCCAGAGTCACAAGAAAGATCTCCCTCAGCATCATCATTGTCCATAACTTTGCTGTAAAAAGAAATAACTAATTTGTATAATAAAACATGAACATCATGCTCTGGCTTTCCAGTTACATGATTGATACACTATTTTCTTTTTAATGTCTCAAGCTTACTCCAGTTTCTAATGCAGTAGGAAGAAATCACAGTTACTTTAGCTCAGTTTCCATTTCAAGCCTGCCTGAGCATCCTACACTTGAATTCCATGCCAGCTTTTTCCCCACAAATATATGCTGCTAAAGACAGCTAAAATTCACAGAGCTGTCAAGTAAGATATCCATTAAGACAGTAAGATGCCAGTGTTCAAACTTCAACATTACATCATTAATTCTCAAAGGAATTCATTTTGTTAATGAGAAACAAGAAAAGGAGTGCATGATGCAGGGGGTGGGGAACAGGATAAGAACATGGAACAATAAGACAGCAAAATAGAAAGCACAGATTGAAGTAGCACAAGGAATCTGAATTCCTCAAGAAGACTTGTCAATGAGATTTTTAGCATATGATATGCAGTTTTAATTAAATTATGGCCCAGAGTCAGAGAACAAAGCCAAAGACCCAGTATTTTATTTTATTTTTAGAACAGAGATCCTATCTTCTACAGCATTTCATGTACTTCTAATTAAATATGGATTTATGGTTTTAAAGTACCTGGAAACCCAGCATGACTTTTAGCATTCATACTACACTGAACTCAGAGCAGTGTCATCAAAGAGTGAGATTCTGGTCCTTGGTGAAGTCAGGGGCAATTTTTTTAATAGGTACAGAAGGATGTGGGTAAGGTGTTAGGAAAAAAGTTTAGCTTGTACACTGTGTGCAACAAACATTGCTCTACTTTGTAGCAATTAAGAAACGTATTTTGTATGCAAACATATTCAACAAAATTTTATTTGTGTTTGCTTACAGTAACAAGGCAAAATTTTATACAAAGCTAAAGGTTTCTGCCAAAATTACTATTTCAAACTGATGGTTCTTGTTGGCTATGCCTGCCATATCGTACATTTTTTGGCAACTCTAATTGCACTTCCTTCACACCCCATCACATTATTCAAAGAAATACATTATCTCTTCTGTTTAAAAAGTATAATAATCTTTTCCCAATGAAGAAATTGCTGCAAAGCGTTTTGCTTGTGGTGATGACATCATTAAATATATTTCAAGTAAATTTACAGTTTCTTAAGATAGAAGTGTAGGCTGGGAAGGGTGGGTGCAAATGTTATCTCCAGTCTTGAAATAGTGAATGAAAGTCAGCACCTGTTTTTCCATGTTTGCATAAAGAGAGAGTGTGGAAATATTATTAAAGTGTGTTCAGTTGAGATTCTTTTGATATTACTGTGGGCAGATAACTTATTGAAGGTCAGCTACTCTTAAAACACCTTTTAAATTTTAAATAGAATGAAGGGTTATTGTTCTACAGTTAACAAAGCAATGCTTATAATAACTGAATATATGTGTGTGTGTGTATATAAAATAAAATTCAGGAAGTGACATTCTAAAAAAAGCATTCCATGACAGACTTACTCAGTAAAACTGAGGAGGATGCTGCTGGCTTGGAAAAAAAATGAGGTTTGTGCTTGCTTGGGATCACTGTCTGGTGCAGGTGTACAATATATTTCCAGAATAATCAGAAATATGTGAGTTTCTTTTGGGGGCAATGTGTGGATATTATTTGTCAGCAGGATGTGTGGCTATTAAGGCAGTTTAGAAATGGTTCCTACTTTTTCCAGGACTAACTTAAACAGTGTCTACATGTAGAAGCATAGTACATGATTTCTAAATTTCATTTTATTACACAGAAATGGCTGTGATTTGAGAATGTCAGAAGCTTCAAATAAAAACAATAATGATGATTAAGAAGTTAAAAGTACCAAGACTCACCCCGATATAAATACAACATTTGTTTTCATGGAACACTCATGTCTTTCTCATCTGTAATCTTTTTGTGGACGGAAAAGACAACTAAAAGTAGCGCAAAACTACACCATCACAAGTAAGAGGAGAATTGGTCTTGATGCTCCACTGCAGCTTGTTTTCATTGATTCTTGTATTTTAATTACATTTCAGCTGCTGTTTCTGTGAGATCATTTCAAAACCCATTGAATGAAATTGTATTACACTAAGAGACTGATCTTTTTTCATTGTAACTGCATTCAAAACCCAATTTTTATGTCTTAGAAAGATCGAAGTATTTTGGTGTCCTCTAGTCTAAATGGCTTTTTTTGCATGCTCCTTTGAAAATTAAGTCTGAAAATCTATTTTGAAAATCAGAATCCATCAAAATCTCTCTCCTGTGAAATTGCTGTTTCTCCTTGAAGGTTTCCATTCTCAGTGAAACATTTGACTTTATTTAGCAAGTAACTTACAACCACTATTATTTTGCCAAAGCATTTTGATTTTTGAAGCTTTAGATTCAGTTTACAGTATTACTAATTAGGCATCCATTTTCTAATATAAGCAGAACACATTCTATTGGTGGTTACCCAAACAGGGTAGGACCTTATCCTACACATTGTCACAAATCCACAGTGGCTTGTGGCTTGAACAGCAAATACAAAACTCTTTAATTTGTACAGATACCCTCTCAGAATACAGACTATGATTTTAAAATCAAAATAATTAGAATTTGGCTTAATACAAAGCAGTAAAAAGTGCACAAATCTCCCATCTTTGATCATTATGTATTTCTGAAAATAAATGTATAGTTACCTTCCTGAGTCATATATTTCCAGCCTACTCTGAATTATACCATTTTTTTTCAGTAGTTATGCACCAGAAATGAACATTTAAACTCACATTTAAGAATTTGTCAGACAGAAGACATAGGCCTCAAAGACAGATCTGTTCTGTGACTGATACTTAATTTTAAAGGAAAAAATGAATGAAGAAAGGGAAAAGTTTTTCCTGTAATTGTCCCCAACATCTATTCTGGCTGTTACTTATCTTATGGCATTTTGTTCTTTAGAAAATATCTTCAATCACCAAGTCGTATAATACACTTTAATACATCCAAAAACATGGAATGATTTTCAAGTTTGAACATAACTGGCTACTCGGTGTTCTCATTGGGTCAACATCCCAATGACTTCCAATTATCTTTTCTTATGCTAAGTCCTGTGGAAAATGTCTTGTAAATATTCCTTTTGTCTTCTGTTTCATTTCTTGGGTTCATCTCTCCAAATGGTGAGGGTGACCATTAAAAGGAAGTTATGCATTTGATGATGAAAATGTTCCAGTCAAACAGAGGTCCAAACTTTTGAGTATGACAAACAAAACACTAAAATGCTTTGCGTTTTCTACAACTGAGACCACACAAGCATATATAATTACATTACAAGGATTGACAATGGAAAATTAATTTAAACCAGGCTGCTCTCAGCCACTCAATTTTGGAGCAGTCTAATTTTTCTAGGAACTATCCCCAAGGCAAGGCTTACATTGCCTTGAAAGAAAAGAGGTTTAAAATATTTAAAAAACGTTCAATACCCTTATCTGCTGCTTCTCCTCCCAAAGAAATTTCATGCTCCCAAAGGTTTTTCCAAACCATATAACCTGATATTAAGAGTTTAGTATATTTGGTCTGGAAATAGAAATTATGTAATTTGATTTATACATTCAATTGTAACTCCAAAAGACAATTCTTGTATTCACTGGTCAGTCATCAGTAACAAATTCATGAGGAAATAAAAGAATAACACTCAGAACTAAAATCTATCCTGTAAATTACAAGTACAAATGTAATTTGAGATCTCTGTAAGATGATTGCATATATTCTATGAAAAAAAAATGAACTTTTTCAAGTCTTATTTGTCATTAATGCTACCCAAAATTTATTTTTAATATTCTTTAAAATTTTCCCCTCCAATTTCATATCTAATAATAGTCTGTCTCACCATGGAATTGTTTTCCTAGGCTTTAAGAAAAGATTATTTATTTTCCATTCTGTTTTAATAAAAATTTTAATATCAGCATATTTATTTCTGAAAGCTCAGCACTTCAAAATTACACCATGTAAAGGACAAGACAAATGTTTTTAGCGTGCTCAGAGCTTCTATAGATTTTTTCTGGGTGGTTTTTTTTTTGTGTATTTTAAATGCTTGTGAGTCTGGTAGCTTTTAAGAATATCTTTTGCTTAACAGAAAAGCACGTAAGTCCTTGTTCTTGATGATTTATCACTATGATAACAATAGATGTTGATTTTTCTTTTCTCAGGCTGTTCTGGCTTTTTTCTTGCTAGAGACATAAGAAAGACAGCATTAACAAAAGCAGAAGGAAAAGAGTAATGAGAAATGCATTTGTAAGATGCTTTGAAAAGATGCTTGTGAAAAATTGTTTGTATTAACAATACTCAGCCATTCACTACTACTTCTTAGCAAAGTACTGCTCTGAAGTACAAATCAAATCTAAGAAAGAAGTGAAACACATTCTAGTATATTGTATGCCAGTTTAGGTACAAGAAGTGTAATGATGGGTTTTATCTGTATGAACACACACACTTCAAAGCACATTTTTTGCTTTGCTCGCTTAGTTGACATATTAATCCACTAGTCATTTCACTAGAGGGGACCATTTATCTGTCACTTCCCAAAGTATTTAATGCAAGAGGAATTCCTAACACACCCAATTTTGTCTCCTCTCTTTTGTCTGAGGGTAAAGGGGAGGGCTGGCTTGTAGATAAGATCTCATGAATCACTCTGAGAACTACAGAGCAAAGTCAGGTATACTGTATTTCCTAACCTGATAGCTACTGGGATGAATGTCTTTCCATACACCACAGCAATGATTCACTTGTGCACATGCAGAACTTCAAGCATTTGGCCATAGTTACTCCCTAGGTACTGAAGAAACTGTAAAGTGAGGCAACAAGTTTATACAAATAACATCAGGAGCTTTTTTATCCATGCTCCTGGTGATTAAGAAGAGAATAAATATCATGCTGCCTGTGAGCCGCTCAGGGCATGCAACCATGAAGTGGTTTGTATTACTTGGAGGAGTGCCTTTGGAAGCTCTGGGCAAGCCATGTGTATTGACACTTTTTGCTGTGCTTGAGCTGCAGTCCCAGTTTCAGTTCCCTTGCCACCTGCTGTCCCAAACAGTGTGGAAAAGATGACTTCTCCACAAGCTCAGTCCTGAAAGACATTAAGCTGTTGCAGTTCCACTCAAAAAAACAAGGGCAACTGGAGCAGTTGAGCAGCTCTTAAGACATTCTATGAAAAGTTTTCACCTAAAGCCTACTACACACTCTTATTGCCTTTGACTGTAATGAATACAGGAGACTTCTAAACTATGACTTTTTATTTTCTGAAGGTTTTTTTTTTTTTTTTTCCTAGGAGTGCGTCTGTTACCTAACTTTTAGGTAAATATGCTTGGGGAATTCTAGAATTAGTTAGAAAATGTCCTTTACTGTGATTAGCTCTAAAATGCAGTGGCAGTGGCATTGCAAATACCAGGGAAAATCCTGCTGCAGAATTCTTTTTTCATTAGAATACACGGAAAGATATTACGTGTTTAGGATAATAAAAATCTGGTACAACAAGAACAAGATTCATGGACTGAGGAAGTACCATATCCCTGAAAATAGCATTTCCTCATTTTTAGCACACATGGAACAATTTGGTGTTTGAGAACTTTTGGTATTCTACCTTTCTGTCCTAAGGCAGAACGAAAAGATGTTTCAAAAATATTGGAAATTCTGCTGATATTAAACTCTTTATTTTAATTTAATAGCTACCAAGAGTTCTGGAGCAACACTTGAAGAATCCCTCCTTTCCAACCTTTCCTTAACAGGAATTAAATAAAAAGATCATGATAGAAGAACTGTTGCATTTTGGTTTTGTAAGCATCATTAACTCCGCCTTAATTTTAGTAATGTGATGTTTGTGCTGGAAAAATAAAATGTTTGAAGCCTAACAGGTTGCAAAAGTACTTTTTATCTGGAATTCCTGATTTATCTGGTGTTTTCATCTGCATTTCTTGTTCCTGACATTTATGTTATAATTGAAACTTACCTACTTGACCATAGCTATTCCAACAATACTTCCTGCAGTTGCATTCAGTAAAACATGAACTCCTGAGCCTACTTTAGTAAATGACTTGTATAATTAGCTTCTGTTTCCTGGAGAAAAAAGAATAAAATTCAAATTTTTCCCTGTTGGCCACTGGTCAAAGCAATGATTTTCTTTGAGAGTAAAATCACAATAGTGGTGTATCCTCAGGAGAACTGTAAAAAGCACAGTGTATATTTTCTTCCATCTAAACACATCTCAACAACACTAATGAGTTTGAATGCTTTTGAAGGACTCAAACTTTTCGTCATCCTTAGTGGGATAACTAGATTATGACTCAAGATAACAACATAGCAGCAATAGCTGCTATGTTAGCTGCCTGTATTTCTTCACTGGTTTGTGTGAAACCATATTCCCAAAGTGGTTATTTTAGATAACTTTGTTTCACTTCACCATATGACTAAATAAAGCTTTGCCTCAGATCCTACGGACTTGCCCACAAGGCATGTGTTGCAGGCAGAACTTCCCTCATGGCAGAGCAGCAGCCCCACAATACTAAGCTGCCGCTCAGAGCTAAACCACCAGCTTTGAATGTAGTTTCTTATAAGGGTTGCACCCTCAACAGCAGACTCTCCTCTCCATAACTGTGTCTCCTGATGTATGTGCTACAGAGCACACCAGTGGGCTGCTGGCTCTCTGGGGTGACATAGCAGCCCTGCACGGCAGACAGGGGAGGAAAGGGCCTTGCTACAGAAACAGTTGTGTGAGCCTTATGCCTGGTATTCCACAGTCAACAGTGCTTTTGCTCAAGGATTGAGGAGGGCTCTTAGATTTCAACCACTGAAAAATACTCATAGTAGCAATCAGTAAAATACCTCAGGAACTCCTAAAGGAAGATAGGAAAGCCATGATTTGGAAATAAACCTGTTGTAACATTTTGTTATAGACAGGACCCATGCAATTCTTTCAGCTGAAACTGGTGTTGCTTTGGAGGGTTGCAAGTTTCACATCTTCATCTCCATCTGAGTTCTTCTAAGGAGCAGATGTCTCTTTAGAATTGGCTTTCCTATGTTTATGATATGGCATGCCTTAAAATCCAGATCTGAAATCTTGGGTTTCAAAATAATGGTTATGGATTTGGAAAAAAGTATTTTGAAATGGATACAAAAATTGTTTTCTTTCTACAGCATCCTCTTCTTCTTAAATAAATGGAAAAAAAAAAAAATAACCCGAAGAACAGCCTACTTTCTGGGTGCAGTTTTCTTTGTACTGACTTCATTGAAGTGATTGGAACTCGTCACCATGGTAAACAATCAAATAGTCTGCTGGGTTGACCTGTACAGCAGCTCCTGTGTTTTCTTTCCCACTTTGGGTGTCTACTGGACTTACAGGAAGCAGAGTTGTCTACTTTGAAAAAATAAAGGATTAACAGATACTTACTGGAATGTGATCTCTTCAGAACGAAACACTACTAGAGGTCGAAGTTAATTATACATTTAACTCCTGGTTAATGTCTAACCAGCCAGGGCACTGAGTGTACTCTTGTCATTTCAACAACATACACAAGATGACTCATCTCAGCAATGGATTAGCCCTATCTTGGGTCTATACAAAGCTTCACTATTTTCTGCTAAGAAAGTATGAGCTGTCAAGAAAGGTAAACGGTTCATACACTCCATTCTACTGACAAGCCATGAGAAAACTTTGGTATTTGCAAACTCTTTGAGAATCAGATATAATTGTCTTGAAATAAAACTCCTGACAAAAATAATTTTATTTAGGAGTAGCTATCCTAATGATTTTCCTTGAGACTTTTTCTAACTCCTTTATAATTTCCATTTGGTCCTTACTTGATTAAAGTTAGCTTTTCTGTCTTGCAAAGCCAGCCCTCCCATGACTCAGCTGATCCTCACTCTTCAAAACAGATAAACTGCTTTTCCCCCCCGTATGAGCTACATATGTCTGACGTCTATGATTGTGAAAGGACACTATACTTCATTTTCTATCCTTATGAACTCAAATATTGGGATCTTAAGAGATCATTTTTGTTTTTAAATTCACAATATCACTGAGACAAAATTCTACATTACAGAACTGTTCTTGTTACTTATGCAAGTGAGATTGAGCTGTGCTATTTTTTTTTGTCCTTAAATGTATTTTGAAAATGGTGTTTAAAAACTATGGTTTGAAATTACCTGCACAATGCTCCTTTCAAAATCCAAGCATGACTACACTTAAAACCCATATTTTACTAATCCACCATTTTTGTAAATGTCTCATTGAATTCACTCAGGGATATACTTTCCTCTCATTCCTTGCTTTCTGGCCCATGATTTAGCATGATCTTCCCTTTCCATTTAAAGCATCATTCTTCAGAAGATCACAAGGAACATTACATGATTAAACTTCACATAACCTTCTGTGTTGCCAGTGTTATAACCCTTATGGTGCTCAGTTGGGTCACTTCAATTCTCTGTGTTGAACCAATGAGAAAACGCCGCAAATGTCAATCTTTTTCTTTTCTTCTTCTTCTATTTATTTATTTTTTTTAATAACATAAATGATCCTCAGACAATGATAGCTAGACAGTTATCTGAGTTTAAGACTTTTGTTGTAATAACTCTTGAAAACTCACATTTTTTTCTAATGTGAAGATAAAAGCCTAGTTAAGAACACTAAGTTGAAGAAAAAACACTTCTATTTTTATTACAAAAGGTTAGAAAAAGCAGCTAGCATGTGCAGAAAGCTGAGCATACTTTGTCTTGTACACAAGCAATCTGGAAATTAAAGTTTTTACATGAGTCCTTTTTTCTGTTCGACATCTAACCATTTTTTCTTTCTGTACTTGTTTTTTTGGTTTTTTTGTTTGTTTTTTTTTTTTAGCAAGACATGAGTTAATATTTAATATAAAACTATGGCAGTGTGTTATTGGTATCAGTATTATAAATGTTTGTCTAATGTATTAGGCAAACTATTGCAGGATTTGGTTTCATATCATATAAGAAGAGAACAGTGCTTGTTGAGACTTTTATCTCATCCTTATCAACATTAGTTCTTTCTGCTTCTCAGCTAGTATGCTGCACAGAAAAGTAATGATCACAAGCTGGTTAATATTGCTAAAAAGGGAGGTTTCCTTGGAAAATATAGAAAATCTTTAAGACATCAGGAGAAAAGGCAATGCATGTTTCTGAATTGTGTTGAAATATCTCCTACGCCTTTTCTCCTCCCATTACCACTAGGATGTTTCCACCCTCCCAGGTGGTGGGAAATATTTTGAAGGGGAGTTTCTTTGTATACTTAGCAATGTGGGAAAGCTATGAGAGGGGTGTTCCCTGAAAGCAGTGACTCATCTCTTGTGTTGATTCTGTAAGAATACAGGCTTTGTTTGCAGTGGAACTACATTTTATGCATACATCTTTATTTAGGCATAAAACTTTCACTATATGTACCTAAAATTAAAAATTCACAAAACTACTTGAAATTATATACCTATTAGCTTCAGGAATGGTCCCCAGTTCTTTTGCGCTTTCCCGAGCAGAATCTTTTGTTTATGCAGGCTCTGCATGTATTGGCACTTATCCCAAGTCCTAGTAAAATTTACAGTCCTTCTCTGATAAGAAAATTCTGAACATTCCTCCTCTTTGCTGGTGATTAAGGGAGATACCTCTCATTTTGCCAAGGCAGTTAATAGTTGGAGATTTTTTCTTGAGTCCGAGAGATGTAAACACTGGTAATCTCTTGTTAGCCAGATGATGCTGGATCTCCAGTTTGTTTTTTGATTTGGAGGACTGAATCTAAAGACCATATTGTTTTGTAATTCCAAGGTTAAGTGTTTTCAGGTAAGCACTCATGCTGTTATTGAAAATGCCCAGTTTTATTTAAAATATAAGACCATTTGCAGGTGAAGTCTCTTTCTAATTTCTAAGCTATTAAGATTCTCCCTTGGTCCAATAATTATTTCATTACTTCATACAAAAGGAAGCAGAGTTTGACAAAAGAGTCTTTTTCCTCTCCCCACTGACTATGAGGAGTTTAATCCCACACCTTTGTCTTCTTAATTCTTTCTGAATTAGTCACCTAATATAGATGATGTGAGTATTATGTGTGTTACTGAGGGCTGCAAATTCCAGCTGGTGTCCAAACACCTGAAAGATGATGTTGTAATGTTGGGTTTAAGGGCCTGCATGACATCTAAGCTATACACATAAGGGTGTTTCCACAGGAAACTCTTCATTTAGATAAAATTACTGTGATTAAGACTAATGCAAACCAGGATATCTTAACAAAGATCAATCTACATGTTTTAGATTTTTTGTAGGGTTTGTACTGTGTGGGACACATATTAACAATAATCGCACATATCTTTACATATCTTTAGTCATAGACAGCTTAGGATACATATCTTAGGTATGTGACCAGTCAGAGAGTTTTTTCTTTAGTATTTGACTAAAGACCCAGTGATTTTTCTTCCAAGATTAAGACAGTACCTAAAAGAACTAGAATGGATCACACTGTAAATTTTTTCCATTGACAACTGAGAAAGTTCAGACAAAGTAAACAAACAAAGTAAAAGTTAGGTATCTAGTGTAAAATGAGGTTAAGTGAAATGTCTCTTACTGCCACATTACAGTTCTGAGGTCACAGCTTCACTATTTAAATTTAGGAATAGGAGCAATATACATTCCATAAAATCCAACTGATTTTATAGAGGCCAACCTGAAGTGAAAGAGCTTGTCATCCTATAAACATGGTTTACTAGATCTTGAAAATATCAAAGGCAATAAAAAGGTTTGAATAGACAGGAGCAAAATTGACTATTACTATCTGAGTGACAGTGTGTGAGGAGAACAGTTTGGAAGGCTGAAAGTGTGTACATGGAAGAGTGTTTCCTTTTAATTTGTAGCTGCAAGCTTGATTACATTCAGATAAATGATTTAATATTTGCAGTGAAGTTGCAGGAATGGTGAAAATATTTAAATTCTCTCCAGATCTGAATAAGCTTTCCAGCATTATGTAGGCCCCAAGAGAAAGAACTGAACAGTGATATTCAATTCCATAATTTAATTTACTAAAAATTTCTTGGATGAAACATACTGGAATTATAAGACTAATTTCTAATCTGCTGACATAACAAGCAGTAAATTTACTTGATAGAGGAATCTATTGCCTTCCTCTTTTTAAGCTAGAAGTGAGTTGTTGGATTCCCATTTGTTAAACTCAAATAATAGCACTATAACTGTTCACCTTATCTAAGTAGGCTGATACTTTCAGGTCAAACATGTTCTATCATACTGTGATTAGTTCAACCTTCTCTTAAAACTCCATTTCAAGGAAATCATCCTTAAAAGCACTTATGCTGAATTGAAAGCCTAATTTCATTGCTTCCACTTGTAGTCTGATAGGTCTATCAGAGCTGTAACTCCACTCTTTTTATGGCCTTTATGAATAGACTGTTGTTAGCTGACCACCAAAACCACAATCCAACTTTTTTCAAGCTTCTGGAAAGAAACTACAATGCAATATTGAGGGTTCTTCCTTTTGCATAGGAAACCCCATTGATAGCTTGGTTTTCATATTAAAGTCAGAGTCACAGCATGTCAAATCCATTATCAGTCTCACATCAATTCCCATCTGAAATCCTCAATTACATAGCTCAGAGCACAATTCAACAAGAGAAGCTCTGTGATAAAATGCAGTGAATGTTTACTGGAATATACGTGTGTGTGTATTTATATCCTTATATACGTATGTTAATTTTAATATTTCCATTATAAACAGCAACAACTTGCCCCAAGCCTATTTATAATGCTCACAAAATGTTCAGAGATTCAGCTAATAACATGTTAGCACTTAGCCAGCTGGAGAATTTGTGACGGCTGCCAATTACTTAGAATTCTTCTAATAAACAATAGTTTCTCCCCCCCTTGAAATATATGGAAATGGCCTATTGTTAAAGTGCTGCTGTACTGAAATGGCACCTGTGCTTGCTGTAACGTGGAACATTGCATTCCAAGCGAGAAACAAAGCTACATGGGACTCCTTGTCCCAACCTATTCTCTGCAGAATCTATGAATCTATTCCAGACAAAAGAAGAGGGGGAAAATGAGACAGGGCATCTCTCTTCGCTGCTTTCATAGGACCATGTTTACCTGTCACCTACCTGGCCTATAGTGCAAAAAGACTGAGCACTGTGCAACAAATAGATGGTCAATAGAATGTTATTTTTTAAAACCATTTATTCATGGTATCTATATATACATTAATATAAGAACTTACCTCAAGGGCTTAGCAACCTCTGTGCTAACAATTTAAAGTGTTCCAGCTCACTCAACTTATAAGTCACGAGTTTTTTTCCAGTTTCACTTCTACTGTATTCAGTAATTAGTACAGCCCATAAAATTTGATTTTCAAGTCATGAGGTGGCAAACAGGATTTTCCTTAATTTCCTGCATAAATCTCTCCCATCCCTGTGAGTGGATGAAACAGTCAGTTTCATAGTCAGTAAATAGGCTAGTTATGGCAAACCAGAATGCTCCTGCTCTAGTATGACGGAGAGTAAAGCAGAACTTTAAAGATATTTATTCAGGTGAACAAAGGATTTTTTTTATTTTTTTTTTTTAGCTCTCACTGTGGTAGAAATTTCAAAATTTCTATTCAGTTTCACCAAGTGTTTTTTATGGGGGGAGAACAGGCAGTTCCTCAACCTTTCCATTGCCCCATTCAGATTTGTGACCACATTTAATTGCAAAACACATCCCTACAGGCAAATACAATGGATAGAAACTACAGAAGTAAATATATTGGTTTAAGTTCTTCTCTAACTGTCAACAACAAAACCCCATTTTATAAAATACAGATAAACTTCTCCAGGCATAAATCTCTTCAGACACACTGATATTCAACTGTAGAATCAGTGCTGTGGTCCAAGAGACCAAGAAAGGTCTGATAAAGGATTCATGCAAACTACTACTCCAATGTACAGGGCTTTTAGGATTCAGATTTTGGTTCCATGTGTGTGCATATCTGAGGCTTATATTTCTAATGTCCTGGTAATGTGAGCTCACATTCTGATTCAATTTCCACATGTGGCACTGGAACAGGTTCCCTGGGGAAGTGGTCATGGCACTAAACCTGCAAGAGCTGAAGAAGCATTTGGGCAACACTCTCAGGCATATGGTGTGACTCCTGGGGATGGTCTTGTGTAGGGCTCAGAGTTAGACTTTGGTGATCCTTGTGGGTCTCTTCCAACTCAGGATATTCTATAATGTGATTGGAATCACTCCAGAAGGAGTTTGTTGGCTCAAACTCATGCCTAGACCACCCTGCTTAAAACTAATACATATTCTCACAACACATATCTGAAGACTCTTTAGGGTCCTAGAAAACCCTTCTGAGCATTTTACCCATGTTCAGAGGTACTCATTATGTTTACTACAAGTGGTACAATAAATCAGCCTGCTAACATTCCTTTCTTCAACTTCAGGAATCTAGAAAAAATAAAAAAAAGCAAATTGTCCTGAGGTACTGTAACATGCCATTTTTTTCCTGGAAAAAAACAGAAGTCTGATCAAGGCCAATTAACAAGATTAGAGTTAAATGATTTACGTGCTGTAATAAAAAGTCTGCTACAGTCAGCATTCAGATCTGTTTATCTGCAAGGCTTTCCCATAAATGCCTTTTGCCAGAAAGGACTGGAATGACCTCCAAGACAGGCTGCTTAACTTGACTGTACTCTTGCTGCTATTTTAATTAGACTTTAAGTTGTAAGTATTTACTAATTTCCCTCTGGGTAAATAATTAAGAAATCTTGGTTTGTTTTGCTAAAGTTCATCTGGCAACACTTTCAGATCACAATCTAGACAGGTCTGTATTAATTAAATGTCCTCTTCCAGTGTCATTTTTAGAAGCAGAAGTTTCTGAGATGTGAAGATTAGATGTATGGGGAAGAAATAGACCCAACAATGCCTCAGACATGCCTACCTCTCCATACTGCTGGCTCCAATGGGAGTCTGATTTCAGGTATTCCTGTTTTATCCTACCTGCATGTTCCTCATCACCTCCCAGTGTCCACCACTGGGATTTTCAAGTTAAGTTCCTCTGTGGCCTCAGTTACTAATGTCAGAGCTCCCTTGCCGTCTGATGGCCAGGGAGCTGTGGGCCCTGCACCCCCAGGCAAGAGCAGGGTGTCCAGGGTGCACTGGGAACAGCCCCAGTCCTGGTATTGGGCACCTTCCTGGGGATTGGGATGGGTTAAGGCCAGATGGCCATTGGATCCATGGATGGGCTGTGAGGGACTGGAGAACATCAGCAGGGATTGACAGCCCTTGGGTCTTGGGGCATGGTGGAGTGGAGTTATTCCCAAGGGACTGGGCAGGTACTGTGCCCTCAGCCCCAACCATCAACAGCAGAGCTGCACCATCACATGAGAGCCACGTGAAACCTGCTGGTTTTCATATTCTTTCAGCTTGTCCAGGTCTATGCAGACTTTTCCTCTGATAGCCAGGGTCAGATTCTGACGTGAAAATCAGTTCTCTCACCAAGTGTAGAGTCTTTTCAGGCCAACTGGAGAAACATATCTCCTCAAAGAGAAGATCACATATTTTTTATCACCTACTTCGGAAAATGTAATAGAAAAATCCTCCACATGCATCTCATGCTAAGCCACATACTTGAAGTATGGAAAATCTGTAAATATCTAAAGTCCTGCTCTTACAGTAGTGCCTTATCCTGATGAAGACCTGTTATCTCATTTTTTCTCAGTGCCATATATTACAGGAGTGGCAGCAGTTGAAATATGAACACACACACAAAAAAATCTAAACTGAAGGACTACATAAATGCTTAAAATAGCTAGTTGATGGGTACTGTGCTTGTTCCAGAATTATCCAATTAAAAAAATAGTTGGACTGTAGGGAGTTTAATAAAATTATTTGCTCAACAAGAATTTTGCTTTAAAAAGGAGTTGTGAGGTTGATTAAAGGAAAGGGTAGAAGTAAATTCTTTTAATGTCAGGTTAAATCAATAAGACAGTCACATATAGAATATTGCATTCATTTTATTTGTAGTCTGTCTTAAAAGTTCAAGTGGCCGTTTATTAGATGCATAAGGAAGAATGAAAGGAAGGATTGTTTAGTTTAAAGAAGAAATCAACAAAAGGAAAAGAACATAGGGATATGCAAAGAATAATTGGGGAAAGTTACTGAGGAAGCATTGTAACCCTCGGTCAGGTCTTTATGGAATTTTAAACCAATTAACTATTAACACAGATAACAGGAACAACTATAAACCACAAAGGATTGTATTAAAAACCCATCCACCTATGTTTCATGCATACCACTGATAATAATCTAGAAGTTACAGAAAATAAATTGTCCTGATGTTTAAACTATCTTTTAAATTAGTATCATGGAACTGTTCAAAATCAGTTATGATTAAAATGGATGGGTGGATGCATGGATGCATGTATGTTAGTAGAGATTGATCAACACTAAGGGAAAGATAGGTGTCACTTCAGTGACTCAGGCCACTTTGCAAAGGGTTTGAAGTTCTAAAATTCTTCTCTGCTTTCCTGTTTCTCCTTGGATCATGCCTATTTTTTCTTGGGTCAAATATTAAATCAAAAAGAAAGGGGGAAAGTAACAAAGAAAGCTGTACCTGTTAGATAGCTCTTTAATTTTTCCTACACACATATATAATAGAGAATCATAGTAACTGTATGTTATACTTCAGGGATTTCTTTTAGTCTAAGAACAGCACTAGACAATATCTGCTGCATCCCAGTATGAAAGACATGTTATTGAATTATCAGTATCTGCAATGGAATCCAGTGACACTGAAAAGAAAGACAAGAAAAAAGATGACAAGTCTTGTCAGGGCTTTTCTAGTGACAAGGTCTTTCTTCCTCTTATGAGACGAAGACATAAAAAAGTTGCTAGTGAAGACATTTTCAGCATGATTTTATTAATACATTTAAAAGATTGATCAGAGAACAGAATAGTGTGCTAAAGTGTGTTAGAGGCAAGAAAATTTTTTATGATTTTTTTCCCTTCCCACAATTTGTTAAATACAGATAAAATCCATATTAAAATACTCACATAATCGCACCACTATAACCTGTCTTCTCTCTTGCAGCTTCTGGTCACTTTGGTAGTGGTGTCCCAACACTACCCCCCAGTTTTGGAGGCAAAGGGGTTAGAGTTTCCTTTCCTAGAAGCATAAACCAACATGCAACCAAAATCAATATTTGATTGGTAAAATTGCATGGAAATGCTTAGAAAGGGATCATTTCTCCCTTGACATATACACAATTTAAGCAGACATCTGGGTGGGAGGAAAAGAAAGGAGGCACTAAAGGGGGTCATAAAATAGGTCAGTGGCAAATCTATGAAGAGAAGCCAAGCATCATGTCATCAACCCTTGGGCCTCTAGGCAAGAACAGCTTATTTGGGAAATTTCATTGATACCTACCTAGTTTTTATCAAACTCCACTCAACTGAAATAATATTTTGCTCTAATTCTCTTAGGTCAATCAGGCATGCCAGGACAGTTCATGGCTTGAAACTGTAATATCGTGCTGTAGCTGCCTCCAGAAACCCCAGAAAAATGTGCATGTGTTAGGAAGAGTGAGGGCATTTAGAGTTCTCCTGTGGGAATATGAGAGATGTTGCATGACTGCAGCTTCTCCCCTTGACTGCTAATCCAGACTGTAATTTTTTCTTTGAGTAACCCTGCCTTCAGCCACCCTATTGTCATTATTCATCTCCTCTCTGGGGTTTTAAAGGTTTGATTTGGACAGGGGATCATGTAATCAGTAGCCAAAGAAACCAAAATGCTGTAACCCGGGCAGAGTTTGGGTTGGTTTTCATCAAACAAACTGTTGCATGTCTTGTGGCAGGAAAATAGGGCTCTTTCTTTATTGGACTTCCTCCAATATTCCTAAATTGCCCAAGACAAAAGCTTGCAGCCAAGAGCGCATGGGAAATTTGTGCTGAAGTCAGTGCATGATTTGCATCTGATTGCTATATGACCCAATAAGTGTGTAATCTGCTTGTGTTCTGGTTTTAATTAGGTACAGGCAGCCTGTTTCCAAAATAAAGAATGATTCCAACGACAGAGGTCTTTATCCATCCACAGCAAAACTCTAGCCAAATTTTCAAATAGAAAAAAAATAGAAAGTGACATATTTCATGTGTTCTATACTTCCAAGTGTATCTCAAAAGGTGAATATGAAGTCACAAGGAAGTTTGTTCCTAAATGTTTTTTTTCTGTTTGATTTTTTTTTTATTCAATAAATAGTTTATTTGGCCACCTGACACACATTCTTTAAAACTTTATTCATTAACCTGCTGTTCTTACTCCTACAAAACAAATAGAAATTTAGGGGAAACTGTGGTATTTTCTCAGACTATTGTAATAGAAGATCTCATTTCAACTCATAAACTCAAGATGCTACTGATATTGTTGCTATAGAGCATGAATCCATGAATCAATAAGTATTTTCATTTATTATGCATCATCTATTTCTTATGCAATAAGTTTATGCAGGATATGGTTACAGACCAATATTATCATGCAAAAGAATTAAATGTATTATAATTTATATGTTATTTGTTTCTCTAGTGTTGTCAAAAAAACAGTTTAATTGACCAACTGTTTCAATAAATAGTGATGTTTTTATCTTCATATGGATATTTTGCAAATGTTTACTTTCTCTTGCCTTCCTTATTTTGAAGCTGACATAGTTAAAAGTACTGGAAAAGGAATTAGAAATTGAGCAGTAATGTCAGTTAGGGTTTGCATTATTTTAATTAAAATAATGTAGATTTTTTCATTTTCAAGAATCTCAGAGTAATATATGCTCTTTATATATTTACATTTTGACAGCACTGTTCTCATCAAAGCCTGTGTTGATATTTTCTTTGATGTCAGAAACTGCAGTGTTTGTTTTCAAGACTCCCAAAACATTAAGCATATGGGAGAGAGAGAGGTGAACAAGGAAGAGCAGGCATGAGGAGATATATTTGCAATCAGAGGATTAGAAGTGCATCATGAGAATTTTTTTCTGGACTAATCGGCCTATTACAGAGGCTTAAAAAAAGGTAAGCACTGGGCAATCCTCTTTTGCTGCACTCTCTCAGTTCCTGGGAATCAACAGCTAAATACCTTCCTGGACAAAAGATTTTGTCTATATTCTTGTTTTAATATTGACTAATGGATGTGTCCACCACTAAATTGTGCAGCTAACTTTTGAACACATGACACTCTCCTCTTTGATAATAATCTTTAGCAACAAACTCCACTCACAGTAATCCAGCATGTAAAAGTCCTCCTTTTTTGGTGTTTATTTTGAAGAGCCAAATCTGGGAAATAAACAATAAGTACCATAACAAATGGTACTATAATTGTACATCTGAACCTTAACTGTATATTATAATTTTTCTACTCTTTATAAGATTTGAAGCAAAGAGTAGAACACAACATGAAAATGGTGTATATTGGTTCTGGCTGGGGCAGAGTTAATCTTCCCCATACCAGTTTTCTCAATGGTTTTTATTGGCAGCTAGAAAGGTGTTAATTACACTCCAGTGCATTGGCTGCTGCTGAGCAGTGCTTCCACAGCATCCAGGCTGCCTCTCCAACATCACACCCTCACCAGTACCTTGGGGGTGGGCAAGACCTTAGGAGGGCACAGAGCCAGGACAGCTGACCCAAACTGACCATGGGGATATTCCATACAACATGTCCACAGCAATAAAGGCTACGAGAAAGGAGGAGGTCTAGGTGGCATTCATTATTAGGCTTGTCTTTTGGTGAAATCGCTATCTGTACCAAAGACCACCGTCCTGAAAGTGGCTGAACATCACCTGCTCATGGGCAGTAGAAAATGAATCTTTTGTTTTCCTTTGCCACCAGTCACAGCCTTTAATTTTGCTTTATTAAACTGTTTTTATTCTAGACTTGTAAGCTTTTCTCCATCTTATTTCCTAACCGCTGCCCCTGTTCTGCTGAGAAGGGGAGTGATAGAGTGGTGTGGTGGGCACCTGGTATACAGCCATGCTCAACCCAACATGTGGTGATATGTCCTTACAGTAGTTTCTGTCATAATAAAGCTGGCTTAGAGTTCAAACCTGTCAGGTAAAATGAGAAAAAGACAAACTACACCAGTAGCATATATGCTCAAAATAGAGGATCTTCTAACAAACTACATAAAGACATGATTTATGTAAGTTTGAAGTGAGTTTTATTCAGTAAATCAGCTAATAGGAGATAATATGGCTGTGCATTGCCTTTGACAACATAATTTAGCCTCTCAGTTAACTGATGAGAAAGAACTTAAGATACATTACTGCTATAATAGTGTAGAATTAGAATAATTTTTAAGTTAATGATGGCCTCGTTACTGCTCAGAGGCAAATGAAAAAAGACCATCTTTATTTTTCACAGTGTTTAACTACATATTCCTATTGCATCTTGCAGGTGTGGAAAAAATAAAAATATTGAAATCCTTGTTTCCTATCTGACTAAGGCTGGCAGAGTCCTTTCTTCTGTTCAGGCAGTTAAATACTTTCCCAGTGGGTGGAGGTGTCAGAAAAGATTGAGCATCTGACTCTCCTTTTAATTCTTTGAATCTTGCCCTCTGGTATAAATCAAAGCAACTTCACCAATGAATCTTGAGAGTACAATCTCATCCATTGTGTATATATATATCTGTTTCTAATGGCTCAAGTCTTGATTTGGGTTTTTTTTTATACTATTCTTGAGGAAAATCCTCTGTTCCTTATTACTCACTGAGTTGCTCCATTGCTTTCCACCTGTTTGCAAGATGGTTGCAATTCTATGGTGTTCTCTATTTGTAGAAGTAAAAGTTCACTGAGATGATAAAATTTAGTAACCTAAATACATACTGTGATAAGTAGCACAGTCATATCTCTCGTTAATAAAGGGTAGCATAGAAAAAAAAATTAGTTACAGATGAAATTTTCTGTAAATTGCTGCTCTTTATTTCTTCTAATGATACCAAAAGTGCTAGTTAGTCATGAATTTACCTCTCACAGAACAAATCAAAACCAAAAAAACTTGTAGCATGAACACATTTAGCCTATACTTTTATCCTTATGGCCCTGTTTAATAAAAATTTGAGGTTAGAACAAATGGCACCATCCTACAGATGTAGCTGTAACACAGTATGTGGTTTATGCTGAGCCATTAGAGCTATTAAAGCACATTAACATTAAGTAGTGTAATAACATGAACTGTGCCTCTTGCATTACTGAAATGCTTCTCTCCTCGGTACTTTTATTGTGTAATTCTGTATGATTTATTACTGTGCAGCTGAGATAATTTCACTATTACACATTCAATCATTTTGGTCTTGATTGGGCTAGTCATAAGTCTCTGAAGGAAATTTGGTTTGATTAGATAGCTGTCTTTGGCTGAACAGGTGAGTTCATCCAAATTATGAAAGTATCCACTATCACTTTTCCAGATTGCAATCTGAATATTGATCTGAAATGGCTATACTGAGTGCTTTTAGATGAACAATTCTGAAAAAATTTTAATACTTGTAACTGATTTGGTTCTTTGTTTCACATGCATTTTGTGGTTTTGTTATTTATTAAAAAAAAAAAAAAAAAAAATGTCCTGGCTTATACCAAAGTCATGGAATTATAGAGTGAACTTAACCAGAAAAAAAGGGAGTTGATATAATTTCCCTAAAGAAGCTCAACAGAGAAGTGAAAGCATCAAAATGAGAATTTTCCCTTTCAGCTCTACAGCTGTTGTTTGCAGTACTGTATCTGACCCTTCTATATTTTAGCTTTATGCTAAAGTTGAAGTTTAGTCTTTTATTTGGAACTTTAATATTGGTATTTTTCCCTGAAGTATTGCTGAATGTCTCAGATAAACTACTGACAGATAATGGTATATTATGCCTGACCAATAGAAAATCTTTTCATCTGCAAAAGCTGTGACGTTTTCTTGTCTTATGAAATAAAGCTTCCTGTCCAGCTCTTGCAACAATGTATTTTATCACAGAATAATTGTTTCTAAATTGGGTGCGATTCAGTTGCTTTCCCTTTTAGCATTGTGCTGTACTCAAAAGCCAGAGAGCAAAATCATTCTTTGCAGATCAACATTCAGTGCCAAAGATAAAATATCACATGAAAGATTTCTTTTTAAAAGTCTAGAAATAATGTGTCTTCTAATATATCTTGGCAAACCTTTGGGTGTATACTGTACACTACTGATTTAACTGAGACCACAAAGGGAAATAACCTTCCCTATGTCCAGCCTTGGTCTATTGTTAGTCTTTTACTTAAACACAGCAACAACAAGGACCACGTTTTAAAGAATGATGTAACATATTACAAGAAGGAACTATATTTTATCTATTTCTTCTATTTGTCAAGAAGGACTTTCCTCTCTGTATTTCACAGGTAACCAAACATCAAGTTCCTTGCAATGCTGTTGTTTACATGGAATTGATTTATTCATTCATAAATACTAATTTCTGAACTCAGATGCTTTAAGTACATTAGACATATCATACCTTAGAGATATGAATATTTAAGTATAATATTAAAGGGAAAGCAAAATGTAATCCAAAAAGGCTTACCAACAGTAGATCATGGCAGGCCTTTTCTTATTGAACAAAAACGTCCAAACCAAACAAACAAATCACACACACACACAAAAAATTAACACCCAACCAACAACAACAACAACAAAATAAAAAGCCCCCTCCCCCGAAACAAAACAAACAAACAAAAAAAAAAACCAAACCAGAACCCAGAATCCTACTGCATCTTCGCAAAATGAATGAAGCAGTTCTTTTCTGTCCTAACTTCTGTCAATGGTTCAGATGTGTCACACAGAAAACTGATCTGAAGAATGTACAACTTAAGGAAGACTTGTAAAATAAGTGAGGAGCTAAGAAAAAAGGAGAGGGCACTGGGGGCTGTTGAGAAGAATCAAGCTGGAGAGTAGATGCTAGCTGAGTTCCTTGAGGATCAGGTTTTGGTTTCATTAATTATTTCACTTAGTTATTAGATATATCCTGATGAAAGTCAATGGTATCAGTGTCAGGGAGAACCAAGACTATATATGCAGAACATGCCAGACAACCCTGAAGACTCATGCAAAATGCTAGGGCATGCACTTGGCAGGATTTTATGTTACTTCCTATATGCTGAATATAAATGAGACAGAGGAGGATGGATTAATGGAAAGATTGTCTATGAAATATGATGTAGTTATGAAAGAAGCCAATGCAGAATTATCTCTAGGATGACACAAAGAAGATTTTAAGGCATCTTTAGGGTGGGAGAACTGTTCACTTTTATGATTGCAGAAAAATGTTAATGCTAATTTTAAAGGATTTTATGAGACTTCACCTGAATTAATTTTCTGTTCTGGTTATGCATACCTAAGAATAAAGAACTCCATTTGAAACGTATTTGTGGTCTGCTTGTGTTGTTCAATGAGACGTAAACACCTACAAGAAAACTAATAAAGCCTGATCTACTTGATTATATAAAGAAAATAAAAAAGTGTGTTTTCTTGATGTTATTTAAAGATGACATGAAAAAAAAAAAAAAAAAAGGAAAAATTGAAGTTGCTGGTGCAAGAGTAAGTGAAAATAAGTATGGTTGTATTTTAAGATAGAAATTGGGAGACCCATATCCACCACAGCAATTGTCTAACATATCTCTTAAGCTGCATGCATGTAACAAGCAGTTCAAGTGCAGCTTTCTACTGAAGCTATAACATATGACCTGCAACAAGACTGGTTTGGTATAATGGCTGTTTACTACTCCAATTCCCTCATTGCCCATTCCTGTAAGACAGCAGGAACCAATGGGTCCACTACTGCAATGCTCTGACAGCATTCCCAGTCAACCTTCAGATCTCTAATCAGAGCTGTTTTTCTCTGTGAACAGGCATGGAATATCTTATTCCCAAAGGTTTGTGAGGAATGTGGGGCAGGAGAGCTATGAGGCACAGTCTTGAAACCGGAAAGTCTTCTGTTCTTTGGGATCTAATGTGGTGAGCAGAAACATATAAATGTTACCTGGTACACAGCTAAGTTGCCTATGGGGTTTGCTGGCCCTGAGCAGTGATATAACTGACTGAAAGCCTGACTGAAACCACCTAATTAATAAAAGAAGGGAAAAAAAATGGATTTGTGGGTTCTGAATTATTTCAGTCATAGAAAAGATACTATGTGATGATGATGCACATGCAGGAAGGGTAGCTTCCAATCTCCTATTTGAAGTGGATTAATGCTTAAAATAGGGGCGGTCCCGTGGCGTAATGGTGAGCACTCCGGTCTCTGGCTCCCAAGGTCACGAGTTCGAGTCTCAGTAGGGGACCGTCCGCGGCAGTTAAATGCCTCCCGGCCCATCCGATCCCGTCAGATCTCGGATGCTCAGCAGGGTCAGCCCCGGTTAGTACTGGGTGCTGTAGACAGTCCTA
>JAWWEV010000083.1:10998331-11025997 GCA_035583235.1 Hafferia zeledoni | reverse complement strand
CCCCCCCCCCCCCCCCCCCCCCCCCCCCCCCCCCCCCCCCCCCCCCCCCCCCCCCCCCCCCCCCCCCCCCCCCGCCACAATTCGCAATAAAGCCAGACCTTGAGTCTCTTTTATTTTCCAGTGGTTACATCTGGGGTAAGGGATGCAAACAAGGAACACAAGTCAGGATCTGAGCTGACCCTTACAGCAAATTGGCATTCAGTAATGAGGCAGGGATACCCCCTCTAAAATACGTAACCCAGCAAAATATTGACTAGCCTGAATACCACTAATTACTGTGAGGTTTGTTATCTTGTAACTGCAGCATAACAAAAAGTCCAGTTTCAATGTCTATGAAACAATAATGAAGCGGGGAGGGAGGGAATGAGGAAAAATAGTTTTCTTACAGTTATAAAAGCTGTCCTTTACATTTTGCAAACTGTCAAATCTGACAAATTTACCTTAAAGTAAATGTCTTTAATACCTGCACAAATGGCAATAAATAGAAGTGAGATGTCATTGGAGAGGGAGGTAAAGCACATTTGCCAACTATTTCATTTTCTCCCCATCCACTCTTCATAAGTGAAAAAAGCTAATATCTTGAAAGCTTATGAGCTGAATGCCTGTATCCCATCATGAATACTGTTATTGATTCTGCTCAGTAGCAAAGTGAGTGAGGCAAAGCGAGTGAAGCAAGGCAAGGATTGGAATGTAAAACAGGTGAAATAGCTTTTGACATCTACTTCACAGTTTATTTTACACTGCTTCAAAAGTAGCTGGCTTTCCAATGACATTAGTGCTGTTTAGATGAATGGGCATTACAACAGCAGATGGAATTCTCTGATGACAAATACAAGGTAATGAACATGGGAAGAAATAATCTGAACTGCTTACACACATTACTAGGTTGTAAATTAACTGTAAGCAATTACTTAGGGTAAAAATGGGGATCGCAGTGGAAGTTTCTGGCCAATGTACCGCAGGTGATAAAGGAAGTAAAATATTGATATATATCAGAAATGAAATTGAAAATAATTTAGCTACTTGCTTATGGGTTTGTATTGTTCACAGTCACCATGGTATTTATGAATCTTCTATGCAATGTCATTAATATTAAGAAATATCTGTGGAATAAAATGAAGTTTCTAGTGTTTTATGTGCCTGGGCTTCAGGTGTTTTATGTGTTTGTGTTAGTGCTTATTCACATGTGCATTATCTTTCTCTCACAGATATTTTACAATGAAATAAGGGATAAAACTATCACTCTTCTATCAGTCTTTGGTTAGTGTGTTGATATGATGCCATATAAATTGGGCATATATCTCAGTTTTATTTGACTGTATGTGCTTATACAAGAAAGTGTGCCTAGGCAGCAAACCTTTTGCAAGAGACAACCTCATTACCTACGTTTTGCCTGAAGTAATTAAATAATAGAATATTGACAGCTTTAGGGCAGCATGCACTATTAAAATACCTTTGTTCCATTTTTGCATTTTTAAGTAATCAATTAACATTTTTTTCATAATTTACATCTCCTTCTTGTTATTTTTCTGCATATAAGAATTACTAATTTTATGTTTTGTCTATACTTATGTTTCTGAAAGTTTCTTGCCAATTGAATCCTATTAACTTTAACAACATTGCTTCCGATGTATGGCAGAGTAACTTACATTATTGTTTGTTAAATTCAACTGACATTATTATTCTGAATTAATGACAGTTAGGAAAACTCCAGTAGTACTATTTTTATAGCATAAATAATCTAAAATAGATAAATATGAATGTTCACTGGAATTTCCCTTTTAAAATGATACATATTGATAAATTCTGATAATAGTGAGAGGTTTACACTTTCAAAAGGTAAAGCTAATTTGGTTTTCACTTTTATTCAGGGCATTTATTTGACTTCTTTGACCAATTTTCTATAATATTGTACTAGTTTACATTACTTACAAGTGAAACATAGTTACATACATAATAAAATAATTAAATATTGTTTGAAATAACTGTTCTATTTGAACCCAGACAAAGTTCCAAGAAAAATACTTCTCAGGCAGTTGTCTCTTTGGGTTGAGGAAGGGCAGTCTGAGCTGGAACAGCACTGAAATCCACCAGGAGATATGACTCTTTATTGTCTCTCAATTTTTCTTCGTAAGTTATGTGTACAAAATGCTGAAAGATTTAAACCACATGATGGTTGGGTGTTGTGGCTTTAAGGGTAAAAGGGAACCAAATATCTGTAATTTGTCAAGAATGAAAGATAAAAGAAAACTTAGAAAGGAGTCCCTACTGCAGATACAGTATGTATTACAGAGTACAGTATTTGCACATTTGGGAAATATCCATGGATATATTTGTTGCAACTCAAGTTGACAGATGTATCTGTTTTAAGGAAGACTTGAATTTTCCTGAGCTACCTTAAATTATCAGTGTAGTAAAATAGTCTCTATGGAGATGTTCCTGTTACAATATTCTCTGCCTTCCCTTTTTTTCCCCTGTACTTTAAATAATGTGATTTGGGGTTTTATGTGTTTAATAAAAAGAAGAAAGAGAACATTAATTAAATGAAGATAGCTCAATATGGATGTAGGAATTAAAGGAACCTTCTGTGTTACCAAGTCCAGTTCCTAGTTTTACAATTATGTTCAAAATGGCAAATAAAATATGCCCATAACTGTTCTCTCTTGCTGAGGTCAACTGAAAGGAGTCATTCATGTTTATTTCATGTTTTTTCTTCCTTTCCAATGTAGATTGTGCATTACAAATGGTCCCCAGTTGATGAAAGCTCACTGACTGTCCTGGGATTTCTTAGGGAGAGTGCTGGAAGGTCTGGGCCAAAACCATGCTAGGGATCAGTTTTATAGTGTAGACAACTGAGTTCCCATGCTCAAGAGGGTTTCTTGGTATGGTGCCCATCACTAGTGTAGGTGTAATTAATACTTTTACAAATTGATTCAACTGTATTAGAACTACTAATTTTTTGCTCTTCTTATGACTTTTGTGAGATTGTTCTAGAAGTTTACTTCTTCAGTGACTAAAAATCTTTGTCTAGTCTCCATTATAAATTTATTCATATCTAGAATACTTAGTTTTGTTCTTGTAACAATGTTATAAAATAGTAAACTAGACTATACTCTGTTTTATCAAACTCCTGATTTATGTAAAGTAAAAGGAAAATCACCAAGATAACAAATTCAGGATCAACATGTTCTGCATTGAATATTTGACTAAGGTTTCTGCCAACTTTTCCTGTAAATCTACTTAGTAATAGTTAACAGGATGTTTTGTATCATAATGATCGAACAGAGTACATTATTGAATCCTGTGGTTTTTGCCTGAGCTTGTGGACCCCAAAGACATGATGAAGAATGATGAAGTTTTGTTAGCTGTTTAATAAGGAAATCTATTTTGCAAATTTGTCCATGCAACAATTTCACAATAAATTATCATTCTCTTTTATTTTGAATGGCTTTGGACACAAAATTATTGATCATGACTGTATAGAGTATTTCAAGGTCATAAAACTGAGAGACTGATTCTTAGCCCGAGTGTTCATTGCTCATTTGAATATCCCAATTAACATCAGTTGGAAGTTGGTGTGATTAAATTACACCCAGTATGTAGAATCTTGTCCAGTGCAACTTTGCCAGCTATTCATTCCTGTCAATTTAAAATAGTATGAAAAATGCATAAACCCTCATCCTGAGTAGTAAACTATTAATACAAACTAGTCAAATTTTGGTGAAATACCTTATCCTTCTGGTATGCTTTATGATCATTCACCTGTTAGCTTCTGCTGAAAATACACTCTTTTGTTATGTGCTGTTCCATCTCATGCAGCATGACAAAACCCCGAATACTCTCATAAGGTCACGCACATCTGTGGCCTTATATTGGTGTCTGGGTTAGAGCTGAAAATATTTAGTGTACAATCCTGAAACTTAATCAGAGGATATTCTGCTGTGAGGTGGAATCATGACTTAAAAGGTGCTACCACCATAACCACAGCAATCAAATCATCACACCCAAAGGCAATACCAATTTTCATTGCATGCATGCAAGCAAAGACTTTACACCACAATATTAATGGCTATATGAAATAAAAAAAAAAAAAATAAAATAAAAAAAAAAATATATATATATATATATAAGTTTTCAAGTTTTCAAACTTGGCTTTCTTAGCCAAAGGAAGATCTTTCAATTTTGCTTCAACATTATGTTTTTACTTTTTTATTTACATGTAAAAAAAGGACAGATAATGAAAGGGAAAATTGTTCAAAGAGGTGGAAATTAAACTGGATGCTGAGATCCTCATCCAACACCACTCCAATTCCAAAAGTCTCTACCAACTTCAGGAAAAGGCTGATACAGGAAAGGTCACTGGGTATCTTACAGTGCAATATAAGGCCAAGAGAGTGGATATTCAGATTCTCATTACCCTGCATGCCGATGGCCCATGTTTCCACTATTCTTACTGCTTCTGGTTATTATTTCTGCTTGCTTTCCCTCTGTAGCTCTCTCCCACTGTGCTACATTAGAAAACTGAAGTGCATGCTGAGTTCTCACAAGGTCTTTATCCTCTGGTTTTCACCTCAAACAAACAAACAAAAAGAATAAAAGTGCTTTTCATAGTGATGTGGTGATCATGGTAGCTAAAGCTGGTTTATTTATTAACTTATTTTAATAGCTGCTAAACAATTATGCATTTTAATCTATGGAAAAGGAGAAAAATGTGTTCTTTCTATATTTTAGGAGTTCTGCTGATTTCGTAAAAAAAAATAGCATCTGAAGAAATTTCAGGTTCATTACAATGTAGCTTTTATGATTTTAAAAATTTTATCAAATGTAGTTATTACTGACATTCAGCACAGTTTCTTGAACAAATGCTTGACATTTCACAGACAGGCAGATAGAAGGTTTCTGAAATTTCTTGGAGACATTGGAAAAGCTATTCTAGCAATTGAAAGCTCCTGAAATATTACTATATGAAAATCACCCTTCTAATTTACCACCCTTTAAAACTACAGACTGATTGTAGTTGTGCCAAATATTTTAAAACACTGGCCTCTTTGAGAGTTATTCTTTCACAATGGTTTGGAGGATAACAGATATTACTAGGGGTTAATTTGGTGTAGTAAGAGATGCAGAACATTGAAACTCTGAGTCACCTTGTAGTGTGTCTATAAAGTAACTTCTCATTCTGGTGGAAACTATCTAAACTCTGCCCATTGAACCTGTAATGCTGATGCTGTACCAGTCTTTAACATCTTGACACAAAGTAGGATTCATTTCATGAAATTTACTGTCCTGAACTGATCAGCTCATGATCTTTACAGTCTGTGAAGCTTTAGTCAGTATAGTCAGTGCAGTCCTGGGTGCAATTCATCTCCTAAGTAAATATCTGTCTGAAATAGCTCTGGTGAATCACATTCCTGAGGTATCTATTTCTCCCCTTTGACTATTAAGACAGACTTAGGGCCCTGGCTGTGATGTTAACATCTGCATTGTGGGTATTGAAAGGCAGGTGAGACAAAATCCAGCCAATGTTCTCCAGATAAATTAACTTACCAGTCTCTGTTCCTTCTCTGTAATTAAAAAAATAGTTGAGATAACCTAACAGAGAACTGTTAGTCTTTTATTGCCACAAAACTGCTATTTGTCTGGTTTCCAGAGTATAAAGACAATTCGTTTTTACAGTGGACATCACTCAGACACACTGGGTAGCAATTCATGCTTGACCTTACTTTAGGTCAGTTCTGATTATCAGTGTATCTTATGGGCATGATGAACTGAATGTTCACAATTGTAGATTTGATGAACTCAAGCAATTGAGTGATATGATAAAGCTGATCAAGATTCAAGTCCAGTGAGAAGCTTGCTTCTCACATGCACTTGACCTTGAGGGGAAAATATACATACAAGAAACAAAAGTTAAAAATAATCTGAGTGATCAGTGAATAACCTGATTTTAAAGGATCCTGAGCACAAAATCCTTTGATTCTATAAGGGGAAAATGCAGAAAAATTAAGATTTTTTAAAAAATCTATAAATATGTTTCCACAGTCACTGAAATGTGATAATCATATAGCTATTGGCTGACATGATTACAAGACACACTCAGGATTGTTTGCCTAGTTTAATTATATAGTTCCCACATGAGTTCTTTTACATAAAAACTTAATTCTTCACTTCATCTACTCCAATACTCCTCTCTACATATCTCTTTTGAGGGATCTTTATCTTAATATTTTTCAGAGACAAACTGTTTCAGTTTGTATACTGAACAGTGGTTAATCTCCTTGAAGCACTTCCCATCCCAGGCAATTGAAATGAACAGACGATAATGTCTCTCCTGATCAGACTGAGAACCATGGCCTACATGTGGGAAGACCAGAAAAGCAAAAAAGGAAAATCTTGGAAGAAATGGATTAATGAAGGGTGTGAAAAACCACTGTATTAAGAAGGATTGTTTTCCATGGTTCTTTGAGTTGACCTCATTGTTAAGATTTCTCTCTCACTGAGCTCTTAGTCATTGGATGTCTACTCAATTTTAGGGCATCGTACAAATCCCCCAAGGTTTTCTTATAAGTGAAAATCTGAGAGATCATTAATGACAACAACACGCAGGAGGGACCACCAAAATTAAGGAAACATTTCAAAAAATAAATTGCAAATTATGATATTTGATGACTCTAAAAATCAATATTATTTAGACACATCTGGGAGAGATGTGTGTGTTGTAATGAGAGGATGTTTGTTTCTCTTCAAGCCATTTTGGTTTTATGGAACCAGAGGCTGTTTTTTGGCTCCTACCTCCTTACTTTGCGCAGTGGGGTCAGTAGATGTGCTTTTCAATGGGCCCTTACAAGTAGAAACAGTCACTATGGTAGGGTGGTCTGATCCAGATAATTTGGTTGTTTTAACATGCCCAATTATTGTCTTGCTTCAACTGAATTTCCCTCAGATCCCTTTGCCATAACCACTTGATTGTCTCTTGAAATGAAATTAAAGCTAAACTGTTTCATATGAAAAAAAAAAGTGATAAAACACAGACCTGCTATAATGAAGGTGCATTATTTCTCTTTGGGATTTACAACAATTTTATCCAATTTGTTTAGGCATATAGTGCTGAAATGATACTCAAGAGAAATAACTTGAGAAAAGAGTGTCCTTACATGTAAGAGATGAAAATAAATATAGGGATAGTTAATTATCTATGGACACAAAGTCTGGGGCTTTGTACCCTTCAAAGGGAGGACTTTCTCTTGCTTTCACCTGACAGCATTATGCCTTTACAGTGTATATTGATTTTTTTTTCATCATCTTTCATTCAGTAATCTCAAAAATCATTGTTAGCATTAGAAAGTAATCTTAAAGCATCCTCAATGTGCAGTGGTATTAGAGATAACCACTCAGTGCCCAGGTCTTCCTCTGGCCCTCTGTTAGGGTGTCATATTTTCAGTGTGAAGTACAAACCAAACAGTAACAATTGGTTGTGTTTATCAAAAACCAAAAACAGATCTTTGAGGCTTTTGCTGTTGTTGACATTTGTCATTGAGTCCCATATTTGGGAGGAAAATAATAATTTTTGAGAATTTTTTATATTTCAGGATTTATCTTTATTCAGCTCAAACACATCTTTATCAGTCTCTCTTCTCCTTCCTAATTGCCATGGTCAAAAATCTAGAAACAGAGGAGAGAAGAGGGAAATGGAAGTGTGAAAATGATGAGAGAATAAGAGAAAAATGAAAAGATGAGATTAAGAGAGCAAGATGGCCTTTGCTCCCTGAATAATCAGTACCTTGGCTACTCCTAGGACATGTGAATGACCCAGCTACAAAATTCTTATTGTTTCTGCCATAGCAGCAAAGCAAAAATCTGAACAAAGCAAAGTTTTTCTATTACTTACCAATTTTCACTCTTAAAATTCACCTGATTTACTGATTGAAAATGTCTGCACTCTTCTACACATAGCTTTGTTTTGCCAGTTGTTGCAAAAGCTGGTCATTCTTCATGCAAACATCCATGAACTAAGTTGTCTTGCATCTGCTGGATTACTTGCTAACAACACCAAATAAGGAATAATGACTGTGATTGGTGAGAGTAAAATAAAGGTAATTACTGAGACTTTGTAAAAATAGGTTACAGCTTGGCTGGTTCTCTTGGTTTATTTTTGAGCCTACAAGAGACAGTTGTTTATAACAGCTTTCCAGGAAGAGTTTGGATGTCCTGTTAAAATAGGAGAGGTAGTCAAGAAGAGGAAAGTTGCACAGAGATGCAGCTCAGTCTCCATCCTTGAGTGTTTTCAAGGTTCTGAAAGATCTGGTCTGATCTGGTGGCAGACTTTGCCCTGAGCAGTGGATTACAGCTGAGGGCACTCCATGCCTGGGTTATCCACTCATCCTAGGAGTATTCCCAGAAGCTGCTGGTTCAGGACATGCTCTAATCTCATTTAGCAGATTCCAGTGCAACTTGTGGCATAGCAGAGAGATGAGGGACATAGTCTGGGGCAGTGACAAAGCAAAACAAGCACACATATTCCATGAACTGAATATGGAAAATAAAGGAGGACAGGAGCTTATGGAGTGGGAAACCACATTAGTAATCCCCTTGCCAGCATAGTCCTCAAACATTTCCTCTAAAGGATAAGGGGTCAGGAGATAACACTGTACTTTAACAAAATCTGGAAATGTCAAAGTTGGGTCCTTTTCAGACTCAAGGAATAAAGTGAGTAATTACTCTCCTGCCCAGAATATCTGAGAGAGACCCAGCTTCCAGAAACACCCAGTCATATGGGTTGAAGCTGAGAGTAAGTGATGGCAGTTTGACTCATCCAGTGAGTGAAAAAAACCCTGCACATAATGGTGCTGCAGCAAGGATAGTACTATTCCCTCTCAAACCCACCTTCCTCATGTATTTTCCACATTTTAGTCATACTTGCATGCATGAAAATAAATTGTTTTCCACTGCATAGGACATTTTCATTTTGACCTTTGGTTGGAACCATGGGCTCTACTGGTGAAATCCCAGCCAGTAGGAGTCCCCAGATCTCAGTGGTTGGTAGGAAGTGTCATTACGAGGTAAACCACAAAAACCTCCTGGCAGCAGCTGTCCAGGTGGTACCCTGCCATGCTTTAGATCTCCAGCAGTCATCTACAAGCAGTGCACAGTGGGCTGGAGCAAATGTTTGCATCACCAGAGAAAATCCAGCACAGCTGCTCAGAAGCAAGACTGCAAACAAAATACAAGCCTTAAAAACAGTAAGAGTAGAATTTCCTTTCCTGATATTAAGTTTTCATGAAGCTCATTTTATTTGTACATCTCTAAAACATTTAAGTGCAGTACAGAGCTGTCTCTTTTGGCTTTATCAAATGAGTAGTTTTTATGAGAATTGGGAAAACAGGCAGATATCAACAAACAGCATGTTAATGGCTTAACTGACTGACTACAAACAATTAGAAAAGTGTTTATAACTGTATATAGGCTATCTGCATCTGGATATCTCTTAATCTATTTACTTATATGGTATGCCTTTACCATATAATGTTTGGGGGGGGGGTGTGGTGTCATTAGTTTAAAAAAAAAAAAAAAAAGGCAAAAGCTCTTTAGACAGGTACTGTAGTTTTCTTTGTAGTGAATACTATAAAATCCACTCTTGCCATCAGTGTCTACATCCTTGCATTTAATTTTCCTGTATGGAGTTGTGATAAATAACCTCTTTTCATGCCTGAGTAGTTATTATATCTAATGGTTGCATCGTTTAACTGTAATAACCAATACTGAGAAAGTAAGTCATAAATAGCCAGTTGTTTACTCTATGCATTTTTCTTATTGTGGTACTTGTGAAATATTGATGACATTTTAATGGACATATTAACCTATTGGAAATTAGTCACGAAAGAAGTTCTGCAACTATTTCATGGTCTATAATTTGAGGAGTAATGCTGAAGTATCCTTTACAACTACCAATGTTTTGGGGGTTTTGTCACATTTTTTTTTTTCTACT
Organism: Hafferia zeledoni; assembly: GCA_035583235.1. NCBI lineage: Eukaryota > Metazoa > Chordata > Aves > Passeriformes > Thamnophilidae > Hafferia > Hafferia zeledoni. Next base: position 11,016,012 of record JAWWEV010000083.1, on the reverse strand, counting down.
GAATGGTGTTTAGATTTCTTTAGATAGGAAATATCTACTGTGATAAGAAAAATGTTCTGCATCAAAACACAAAGTTGAAATGCTTCAGGTAAAAATCATTTCTTTGTCTTGAAATGAAAATTTTTTTTTTTCAATTTTCAATAACAATTTTTTGCTTTTGTATATATTTTCTGCAGAAAATTATTTTTTTAACTGGTTATGATCAGTGTGGTAAACACACAGGTTTTGCTTAGTTACATTTCACTGGCACATGAAAACACTCTCTGCATCCTCAAGGAACAAGTACTTTTCAAAGAGAAATCTTTATTTTTATTCCTTTCATATTGTCTTTTTTGGTAGAATTTTTATATTATTAATCTAATATGTTATTGTTAGATGATGCTTCAGTCAAAAAATGAGTTCTTAAAGCAGGCACAAAGCTACTTATTCATAGGGACAAGACAGAAAATATTGCTCAGAAAAGCTTGTCTAGAATCAGATGGGAAACTCCAGCAAGGTGGAGAGAAGGCCACTTTCTTTGACAAACTCCATATAATCAGAAGCACCATAACGTGCTTTCTTAGCTGTAACTTCTGAGTAAAACCACATTTGAGGTAAATGCTGAGAATAGCACAAAGAAGAGAGAAACGTTTTTAATGAAAACATCCCTTTTCTTTCTGTCACTTCCTGGTGTTGGTAAATATGTGAATTATCTTGCAGGACTAATAATTGTAACTGAATAAAAAAGGAAGGAAAATGCTCTTCTATTTGTATGAGGAAGGAAATTCTATTTACAGCACAGCTGAATAATCATGGTTGCTGTGCTACAACGGTTTGTTGATTAAAATAAGCGTATAAAAGAGTGACTCTGTTATCAATGATCATTGATCCATTCTACAAGCAAAAATCAGCTGCTAAGCCTAATAATCTCCTATGGCACTGTGCAGTGAAAAAATGAAAGCAGGAGCCACACTGCTGAGTCAATATTTACAACTCAGTGGGATTTAGTTCCACCAGGAGCAGAAATGTGTGGTGTGTCAGTGGTTTGGAGGCTCTGCTAGGGTGCCCCAGCCACCCCTGGCTGCAGATAAACAGCCACCCAGCTCTGCAGGTGCCCTGTGGGGAATGACAGGTGCCCAGTGTCTGGTAGAGCCTTGTGTCTCACAGATGTTTCTGAATGGTGTTTATGGAAAATAGCTTTGTTCTAGGCAACAGAATAGCTCATTTTTCTACTGTCCTGTTTGTAAAGCAGAGATATTTTCCAGCTGATGTACTGAGGTGCATTTGAATGAGCGAGCCTAGCAGATTTTTTAGTTCTTTGCAAGGCTGTTATTAATTTGACACACTGTGGTAGAACATCACCTTCAAAATTCCATAATAGACTTTTACTTCTTATTTGAAACTGCATCTAACACGTTATATGAATTTATTGAATAGCCTAAGTGTAGTCACTATAAATACTGTGTGAAATGTTGTCACCTTCTGCATGAGCAACACACTTTGTACAAGCAACTCAGAATTCTGCTGATTGGCTTGTATGTGAAGATTTGCAGTACCTGGTAGAACAGATGTATTTCTGCTAACAGGACTGAAGGAAAAACAAGGTTTTGGGGTCATTTGGTGGCAGAAAAAAGCCCAGATTCTGTCAGAAATGTGTCTATAAACCATGGCCAAAACCACACTATGAATCTGCAACTTCAAAGTTAAGACTACTGATTTTTTAAGACTTTGAAAGACCAAGGATTGGCCTTCTCGAATATGAACAGTAGTTACTGCAGAAGCAAGGACAAGATGTATGCAGTAACCGTGCTGAATGAAGCTTGGGGGTACTACTAGAAATGAATCCACAGTCCCTACTTTTTGTTAAACTGTACCTGTTCATGCAAACCTGAATCTTACCACCTCATGGATGAAGAACTGGGATCCAGTTAAGGTTGGGATTTTTCCACTGACATAAAGAATGAAAGGACAGGGCATGTCCCAAAGAACAGGCAGGGGGTTGCAGACAGCTGTGTGTGGTGTTGTAATTGACTCAAGACTTGGAGGTGACAGGAATTGTGGCTTTGAGGATTTGCCATCTCTTTCAAGTGTATGTTTTAAGCAAAGGAGCATAAACACTGGATGTATGTTCAGTGCTACAATTCCATGTCCAACCTTACTTGCATCTAATCTGTCTATACTGCAGGTTAAAGACTAAGTTCTAAAAAGTCAATTCCCTCATCTCCATCTTTTACACTAATTCAGAATTACCATGACACAGAGTTAACATCAGGCCCACTCAAGCAGCCACAGTGTGTCACTGCTCCACCCCGACTGCTGGCTCAGGAGTCTCAGAACATCCAGGTGAAAATCAAGAGCTACAGATTTGATGTTTTATTTTTTGTTTGGGTTTTGCTGTTGTTGTTGTTCGGTTGGTTGGTGGGTTTTTTTGTTGTTTTTGTTTGTTTGTTTGTTTATTTGAACACTTTTGATATTACCTAACGTATGTTGTCCCATTAAACAAAGTCTGAGGCACTAACTTTCTGGAGTTAGTAAAGGTGCCAACCTCAGACATGAACAGACAGTAAAACACCAAGGTTAATTTAAATTTTAAATTAAATTAAATAAAAGCTTTTCAGGAAATTTCTACTGGAATTCCTCTGGGAAAACCTGGGGGAGGGGGTGGGGGGGAAGAAAAGAAAAGAGAAAAAAGTAGGATAAATTGCTCTAACTACTTTTTTGGTTTTAATTGTATTTGTTAATACCAGCTCATGCCTATTCAGTCTGTGGACCAGAGAAAGTGCACATAAAATCATGGCATGCACAGAGACTGAACATCAGCAGCACCAACTGGTTTGCAATGGGAATCCATTCCTGTTTGACTGCACTACTTGCTAATTGTAGACAGCTTTTGTTCCATTGGAACAACCAGTTTCTGAGCTCTGACAGCTCAGCAGTGTGAACCAAAGCATCCTAACTGGGAATAACAGGAAGGTTCACTTCAAAATCTCTCTTCTGATTCAAGCATAAGCAAACAGACACGCACCCAATGAAGAGATATTTGTGTGTGCACTGCCTTTAAAGCTTCATACAGGTTATTCAGATTCACCTAATAGTCTTTAAGGCCAAGTAGCTCTCATTTCTAGTAATTATTATGAGGCTATTCAAAAGCAATTTCAGTGTTCCTGGCTGGAGAGTTTCTCTGAACTTGATCTTATGAGTCTGTATATAATAACAGGTTAAAATGTATGTTAAACTGCAATTTGTAAGGCTAATACCTAAGCAAAGAAGACACGTCTCTCCCCTGCTCAAGTTTCTGCCTTGTTTGTGTAAAAAAAATCTCTGCCTCCCGATCAGTTTAACGGAAAAACAGCTCTCCACCAGATCATTCCAGGGATCCTACAGCTAGATGTAAAATTTTAAAAGCTACTGACACTTATGACTATATGGAAAATAATTTTAGGCTGTTCTTTGAGCTGCCTATCACAGTGACCTGCATCAGCAGAGGCTTTTTGGTGACCACAGGATCTTGACTGGTGACACTGAACCTTTGTTCTCTTTCTCAAATATCTGAAATTTGTAGCAGCGTGTCTGATACCAAAACAAAACCTTCTCTGCAAGTAGCAGCACACCAGCACAGGAGAAAAGAAGACTTTTGATTTCAGAGATGATAACCAGATGTATGCATACGCTGACTGAATAAGAACCATACCCATTCTGGTTTCTATATTAAGTGCAGCAGGCTGTGGTCTGAAAGTGAAGATAAAAAGCTTGGGGTGTTCCTGAGTTAGAATGGGTCCAGTTACTCAGGAGAAAACTTGGTGTTTAACCTGAGTGAAAAACAGTATTCAGGCCTTTCTGGTTGTTTTTCCTCATGCATATATATAAACACATATGTGCATGTGCCTTTTAATTTAACCATCAAGCTGAAGAGAGGATGCCATAGCATGTGGTTAACGTCCCTTGGCCAGGGTGATAAATCCCTTAAGTTAAACAACTATGTTCACACCACCAAGGAAAAAAGTCAGCTGTGCAGTGGAAGGAAGAGATGAGCTCCAACTGTCACTGGGAGCCTTGAAGGGCACACACAGTCATAACTGAAGAGAGGCTGGCCAGAGACTTTCCCCTTGCTCTCCTTCAAGGCCAGGAGGTGGATCATCTCAAGAGCATACAAAGGCACAGCATGACAGGGGAAGCTTTCACATTTTCTGGGAAAGCTGCATGCCCTGGTTGCTCTCTGGAGTGCCTGTACCTACCTCTATACAGTTGGGGATGGTTTTCTTTGTTTTTTTACACCCTTTAAGACCAGAGGGAGAGGGAATAGAGAGTGAGGGAAAGAGGAAATATGTCAATGAGAGTATGGAAAAAAGAATAATCAGTGCCTTTTAATCTCTTTCCCTCTTGCTCAAATGGGAAAGAAGACACACTAAAAAACTAAAAAGGGTGGGTTTTTTTCACCTTTTAGATTCTAGTAGAACTTTCTGTTATGCGAGGAGGTAAAATGTGAGAGACAATTAATTTTAACAACAAGATGGAATATAAAACCTTGAAATTTTTAATTTAGGAATTTTATTTAAAAGTTAGACATTTTTATGAAAAGAGAAAGTTTTTACTATAGCAAAGTCTATTTCACAATGAAGTCCTTTTAAATGAAGACATTTCATCATTCTTTAACCCACACATAAAACTTTATCCTTTTGAAATTATATATACGACAATGAGACATTGAATGACCTTAAAAAGAATCCTGAATTATGTTTCAAGTCAGATTTTGAGGACTTTGACTATTATCTTGTTTATGTAAAGACAAAAGAGGGCCTTGAGGATCAGTCAAAATGTTTTGTTATTTTGTGAAAAATGCACATTTTATTTCACCTAAAACCTCTAAGCAGCAATGGTTTAGAAAATGTTTATATATTCAAAGGGATTTTCAATAATTAGTTTCTTGATTCTAAAGAAAAAGCTTAAACACAGGCACATAGGAGATTGAGAAAAACCGCTGTGAAGGAACTTAAAAGAAGCAGTAGATTGAGAGCCCAAACTAAGAGCTAGGGAGGAGAGGTAAATAATTTGCATAGCACAGCCCAAGAGCGCTCAGGGAAGGAATTGGACATTCATCAAAGAACAAAAAAACAGCAAATCATTTACAACTGAGCAAGACTTTAAGCATCTTAAAATATTTTTCATAGTTACTGTTTGTGACCACTTTTAGACTACTATATTTCTTCAGGACATAAAAGAAAAGGAAAATAGCTAAGGGAGTGAGTTTCTGTCATGTGTTGCAACTTTTTTACATTATAATGCAATGGTATGATCCCCTAATTTATATGACTCAGGGACAGAAGAAACTTGATTGTAGAGGAAATGGGTAGGAGAAAAACTTTTGGGACCCTGAGTACTCTCTGAATGTATCCTCCTTCTCTGTTTGTCTCTTTAAAACATCTCTCTGCAAACAATGACAATGTTTTTATGCATATGGTTTGGGCACAGTTTTAATCTCATGCTTATTTGTTTCATAGAAGAATCATCTGTCTGTCCCAGATCACAGAGAGGGAAAAAAACAAACACACATTTGTAGTTATTTGACAGAATAGTACACATCTTTCTGGCAGACCTTTGCTTTTACCTCTTAATAAATAAATTGAACATGTTCTGCAAGTCTAAAGGAAATTTTATCATCAGAATTACCAAGCAGATAGCATGTCTTTTCTGGGGGACCTCTGCACCCACTAATCACAGAGGTCAATATGACCTTTCTATTGCCAAGCTCAGCTGTATCTATTTAAAAGGTACAAATATATACTTGCACAATGTTTACTATTAAAAACATGCATGCCCATGCTTTTTTTGCATTACAATTTTCTATTACCTTGAAATTTCTTATTATCATAATAATGCTTGATAATTAAGAAGGAAAATTCTGAAACTGGGAAATTATTTTTTCTGATTATTTGTGACTGTCTGGGCACACCAAGCTAAGCGAGACCATTCTTGTTTTCCTAATTTAACATGACTGATTAGTCACCATTAATTGTTCTATGTTAATAATTTTTGTTTCATTGATTAGGTGACTCAGTGGTGTCCAATCATATAATGACATCTTTAGAAATAAGCTAGAAGGCTGCAATACTAATTAATATGAAATATTACCCAATGTTCAGTAGTACAAGCTAGTACTTTGTTGAAATAAAATTGCATGTCCACAGCTATTGGATGGGGTATAAATGATGATTATTTTTACTTTTAATGTACAGAGCAGCTCATTCATTTCTGTAGACACTATTCTAATTTTTTTTGCTAGCATAGTGGCTTCCTGTGTATATGAAAAAATGTTTAAGTTTCAGCGTTGGAGAGCATTGCTGTAGAATTCTAGGATCTTAAATTCAAAACTATGCTGTGGTGTTAATATAGAGCATTGTTGAAGCAGCAGCTGTGCCACTAATTAAAGACATATTGATTTGCTAGGCCTAATCTAACCCTAGTCTTTATAATAAATCAGAATGTGTTTTGCAATTAGAAAATCCATATTAAATAACAAAAGCACTGTTATCTTTGTAAGCTTGCTAACTGTGTTTTAATACAGAGTTGTTGTTCACAGAGAAGCATTTTATGACTTTTCATTTGGGCCTCATTTAGTACTTTAGTGGGTCATATTACTCTGCCAAAAGCCACTTAGAAAGTATACACCAAATATCCCATCAACATGTTTGCTCCTTAGGATTTTTCAAAATCCTATTTTTATTTACATGTTTTGCTTCCATTTTCCTCTCCTGCTAGCATTGTTTAAAAAAGTGGCTACTAGAACAAGTACCTAATTATATATCCATCTCAAACTCATATTTATAATTCACACATAAAGATATGGAAGGTTTTTTGCATGTGATAGTTAAATAAAGCCCTGTCTTGTATAGGTGAATACCTCTGTTCTCCCGACCCCTTCTGAACCTCATAAAGTAAAACCAGTATCATTAATGGGCTTGAACATGAAGTTACATCTCTCTTTTTGATGGCTGATGAGTAAAACTGAAGACATTGAACCAGAAAACTATTTTCTCTTTACCAGTTATACCTTTTCCTTTCCTAAAAATCTGTTTACATGGGATAATTGTATATTCAGAATCATGATGCTTTTCATGCAAAACATCTGTATTCACTAAACTGTTCATAACTCAGAGGCAATAAGGTAATGGCTTAATAAGAGCTGTTAACACAAATAAGGGGATTAAAAGCCAATTTCAGAGCAATTAATTAAATTGGGATTTCTGTTATAGAGTAAAAAAATTAATTGTGGCATTGTAAAAAGGATACCTGAAATTAATCTCAGGAAAGGGACCATAATCTAATTTGAATTTGTAATTCTTCATTAAAAAAATATAGAAGAAAGAATACATTGTTCCTGTTAAGCTTTCCGTTACACAGGTTCAATATATCTGAAGGCAGAACTTGCCATTAAGGGAGGGTAATTCTCATTTTCACTTTGTTACTCCAGCACTGTAAAAATGGCCTGATCATGGGTGTAAAACCAATTTGCCAGAGCAAAGTGTAAATTAGAAACAGGACGAAAGTTTCAGTAATATTATTGTGTTGAGATGTTCTACATCAGCAAGTAAAGAGAAAGGTAAAACTGAAACAGCCTTAATATACTGAGTAACACCATCATTTCATTCCATTATGATTTAGTTCTATAACTTAGATTTATCAAGAGTAGTCAGAGTCCCTCGACAGAAGATAATATCACCATTAATACATATGGTAAGACTGAAATTGTGCTCGCTCTTTACCTCTAAATATTTTGCTCTGGTAGATTAAGTCCTGTGTCTAGCATTATTGTAATAGTGGGGGTTTGTTGATTTAGTTACATACTCAGGAGTGTACTCCCCTTTTGAATGGTGCACATAACTTCCATTAATGGTACTGGCAGTTGTGTGTGCATGCCAAGATGGGAATGCTCCCTTCTAGAAATTATATATGAAAATCCCTAAGGGAATAATATTTTCTACAACTACACTATTACCCTATCAGAGACTAAATAGTTAGCATGCACAGTAATTAAGCAAGCACAACAGGCAAATTCAAATTTCAGGAGTCTGGGTTTTATTGTTACAGATGTTCTTCGAGCAAAGTCTGCTCAGCAGTTCCTTGGGTCATAAATGTTTAATTTGTAATCTATTTTTTATCAGTTTTGTGTAATGCAAGCTCCTTGTAAACCAAAAGTATTTTGACAAGTGGTTTTTTCAATATCTTGGAAATTTAAAATAATAGTGGTGGTTTAACACTTGTCTTCTAAAAACATCCTGCCCAATAGAAGGGTAGTGTTATTTTTAACTCTAAAAGTGGTTTCATTCTCTTTTGACTAGTGTTCTGAATTTGACAGTGAACAATAAGTAGATTTAAAAAAAAACAACAAACCAACAAAAAACAAAAAACAACAAAACATCTAAGCAAGTAAGTGACCTTAAAAACTTGTCCCATTTGGAAATGGTCCTGGGCTCCTGAGTATCATTGTGGAAGCAGATGCTTGGAAATGTCCTATAGGGCTTTGAAAAGAGATGAGGGTACACAGCACCCTGAAGGTTCAGATCTGGTGAGCAGGCACATCAGATGTACACTTCCTATTTATGTTGCTGTTTACAGATGGTAGTCTGTTTGCACAGATTGAATATTCTCCTGTGAAAACCATACAAGATACTTTTCCAGTGTATTTTTGGATTCACTTTGGGTTACATCATTTATTTGCATTGAAAATATCTATTTAGTAGACTCAGGAACACAAAACAATAGCTGTTTCAAGTGATATTTATCTTTTGTGACTCAAACAGCTGTCTTCTCTATTTGCATGTTGATGTGATGTAGGTTGCTAGTTAACAGGAGCTGATAAAAGGTAAACTGTTTTTTGAAAGACTGAAATATAATAACACAATGATTGTGTGTGGAAACTCCTGGTGATTTAAACATATTTACATTTTATCTTCCACCATCTGCCCTAAACCTGAAATATGTTCATCCACACCAAGATGTGTGCTCAGGACACTCAACTCACCAGACAGGAAATTACTGTCTGCAGCTTCACAGAGTTAAATATTCTTTTTGCCACTGCCTGACACAGTACAGCTCTCTCTATGCTACATTCAATAAACAAATAAACACATACAAAATTTAAAAAATCCTTAATTCTTAATCTATGGACAGAGGTAAACTATTATATTTTGTACAATGCAATTGGCCTCTAGTCATCAGTGCAACACAAATAATAACCTACAAATAAGTAATTATTCTTTGATGATTTAAATGAAATTCTAGGGTGGAAGGGCATAAGAATTTACTTATTACTCAAAAATAAAAATCATGATGATATAGTCCTGAGGAAGCAGTTGCATATTTCAGAAATGCCTGATTACCTACCTATGTTGCTTTGCTTTCCACAGGATTTAGATATATGACTAATTCTGGATCTAAAATGGATGTTTTCCTGAGCCTTTATGTACCAAAATGTGTACATGTCAGTCTCTATATCCTAGTAACTTTCAAAGTGAATTTGTCAGTTTTGAAATTCATGTCCTCTAAAGCTACAGCTCTACATCTAGAAATATCATGTAGGAATTGACAGTGAAACTTGCTCTTTCGGTTCATCCTTTTGTAATAAAGTTTGAAGACAACTGGGCTGGGTCAGAACGCACCTGAGATGAGACCAGGGAAGCTGGAAGTTAGGGTTTCCACTCAGCCCCTGAAGCTGCCCACAACTGGACATGAGAGAAAATAGGGGCATATTCAATATCTGGTACAACAGATCCTTGGATTTAACCCAAATTCAGTGTAAAGCTCTCGACTTTTTTGCAGGCAGGGAGGTGCGGCCTCCTGCAACAGCAGGTGTGATGGAGCACTTCCCATGGGAAGGAGAGGGAAGGAGGATCAGGTAGCTTTGCCTGGTGGCAGCTCTTGCAGCTTTGAATCTTGTGTCTATGAGGAGATGAGGTGCTGGAGGCCTTGGCTTTTCCCTCCAGTCCATGCTATGCTTTCCATGTTACGCAAAGGACAATGCAGTCGAACAGAGTGAGTAAAAGTGCACCCTTCTCCTGCATGAATTGGATTCCATGTTCAGCACCCCACCTATTGCTTTCAATCAAATATTGTTGGAAAATGAGCTATAATAACATTTCAATATTCTCCAGTTATTAAAGTTAAACAGAGAGGAATAATTCTCCTTGGTAATCCAAAGCATTAAAAAATGAGAAACATAGTATCAGAAGATTGGCAGAAAATTTAAAATATTTATGGAGGTCGTTGTATTCTGATTTTTCCCTGCCTTCTAACTTTTCAAGTGTCGTTAAGGCTGGAAACTCCTGGAGAGGGAAGGAAAAAGGAAGGGAAAAAGAAGGGGAAGAGGAAGGGGTGGGGAGAAGAAAAGTTTCTAGGTCAATAAGCAAAAAGCTAGAATTCCAGCTGACTTTGTGGCAAAGTCACAAGGAATAGCGGAAGTGTCACCAATAGTTCCCTTGGAAAATAAATTTTCCACAACTTGTGCAGCTGGGGTCAAGGCCAATGCTCACAAACCCAGCCAATTTGCTGACAAAAGTATCTTTCTCTTGCTGGTGTGCCTGATGTTCAAATAGTTGAAAGTATAGGATTTTTTTTTTTTAATTTTTTCCCATTTGTGGAAAACATTTTGTTGTGTTTTTTTTCTTTTTCCCCAAAATGCTCCAAATTAGCAAAGGTAGGTAAACCTCCAAATATTTAGCTACCAGAATTGTCAAAAAGCTACATTTTCTCTCCTTTAGAGAGTGAATTTTAGTACTTTTTGAAGAGAAAGGACCAATGAAAGAAACATGTCATTCAGACAGATTACAAAGCAGAATCCATTGGTACACAGAATATAGGAAGCATAAAGAACAAAATGAAACCTCCCACAACAACTTTTTCCCCATCTACATCTTGACTTTTTGTTGCCTCTAAAGATAATATTAAGGCATTTGCAGTTGTGGTTATGGAACATTTTCAGTGAAATTTCAGACATTTTTCCCTAGAAGACTGAAAACTCCTCCCACACACACGTGCACACACAAATAGATAGAGCGCTAATTCTGCTTCAGTTTATGTGCTTGTTCCTCTGCCACTTAGCAAGGATCTGCTTCCTTGCATTCCACTTCCACCCCCACATTTTTATGTGAATATTTTACTAAATTCTCCTTCACACTCAATTCCACTTGTTTTCTGCATCATATTTAAGCTCTGCAACAAATTTCATCTCCTCACACAACCAATATCCTCCATAGTTTAATTATTCCCTACCCCTTAACTCTACTTCAGCAGCCAAACAAACCTTCATCCAGCTCCAGTTACAGTTACCAGATGGGCAGTTCTGTGCTTTCTGCCCAGCTTTGCAGCTTCTTGGTTGGTGGCAGAATCTCTCCTAAAATACATTAGACACATATTTAAATCACTAGACCCTCTAGTGTCAAATTTCTTAATTTATTGGAAAGGTTTTTACCGCCTATTTTTGTCTTAGATAAAGGCTCGCAGACAGATAATAGATCTCCTAGTAACACCTGAATATCTTTTTTGCAATGAATGTACACAGCTGGACTCAGTGCAATTCTTTGACTGATGGTAGTGGAAATATTGACTCTGGTAGTGAAAGATGAAAATACAATATACAATAACACAATACATCCTCTGCTTTTAGAAGTGATTTTCAAGGCTAGATATTTAGTAACTGCTCTAAGAGATGTTTGTAGATCAATTTATTTTTTGTTCTGTGTCCTTTGGGAAATGACCTTGCTGCTAAGAATGAGAAAGGCAGCATATGTGTTCCTTTAGACATGCTGAAATAAAAGGAATATCCTCACACATAATGCTTTTTCTTCGTGGATATTTCTATAGAGCTCTACAGGTCATGCCTGTAAATCACACATTTATTACCCATGTGCATCACATGCTGCACCCACTGAAAATAAGCACAAGTTTTCACTTCAGCAAAAGTTTCATATGATGAGATTAGGGTCAGATTGTAAATGGTAACTGAGCGCATGAAAATGAATGCTGTGTGATTAGATACCTTGACCCTACAAATGCCCCTTGCCTGGAAAATTTTTCAGTAGGCATTGGTACTGGCTCAATTCCACACCTGTAAAAATTCCAGAGGAATAAAGTATTATTTTATGAATAGAACCTGCTTTGTTGGGGTTTTTTTTAAGAAAAAGTTGATTTATTATAACAGTTCTCACAACTGAAGAGTATTTGCTATGCAACTAAGCAATTCTTATCCTGGAGAATCTTCACTAAAATAAGATCTTGTTTTGTGTCAGGCTCTGGTGTTGCATCATATAATGTATGATATTACATCTTACATATTATTCTTTCAAGTTGGGGTTCCAGATTCCTACGTAGCTTTTCAGGCATAGTTTTCTTACCAGCATTGTGTATTTATTCCTTCAAAATATTTTTAAACTTTTTTTATACATCTTTGCCAGTCTACGGCATTACCATAATATTTGAAGACCATATCTAGAAAACACTGAGAGAGAAGTAGGCAATAGATTGAAGAACAGCTCACTAACCCTAGACTGGTAAAAACGGGCTGAATCATCTATAAATTACAACTAAGCATTTTGAAGGTCTAAAACTTATTTTGAAGCTCCTGGGTCTAATTTCTTCAACAGAGAGTTACAAGAGCCAGTTCTTTCACCTTATAGAACAATAATGAAATATTCGAGCATTTGTAGTTCAAGATGTTGGCAAAACTAGGGGAAAATAATCATATGTATTCTTTCTTATAGCAACTATTTTTATCATTTCCTATAAAGAAATCAGAGAGAAGTAGGTGGTGTGTCAGTCAAGGGTCAAGGAATTCAACCCAGGCTCTTCATACCCTGAAGCAAAGCGAACAATCTGCATATAGGAGCCTGCTTTTCCCACATGTCTACTGCCCCTGATGTGAGGCAGAGCCCTCTTTCCTCATTCACTGGCTTTGTTTGGGCCCTGGTTCTGTGGTGAGAGAGAATAAACTGTTGGGAGATGGTGTCTTCATCTCTACTGGCTGAAAGGTTCACCTCACCTCACTAGTGATAAGCTGGTGCGATCCAGTCTTTGCTTGAACTACACTCTTTGGAAAGAGACACAGACCGCTCCACAAGGCAACTCCTGTCTCAGGGTGGGATAAAGTGCTGAACTGGAATGAAATACCTGAAATTCTGACGGACTGTATTCAGACCTAGCTTAGTATTAGATGTGTTTATTTGGGAGATGGTTACAGCTGTCTAAAATGAATAGCTAATTACTTTAGTCACCTCTGTCTTATTCTACTGCTTCATTTCTTATGGAATAAGGTTTAGAAACAGGCTGACTGGATAAAATCATTGCATCTTCTGTCCTCTTCAGAATTTGTTCAAAAGAGAAGCAAGTAGTTTAGGGAAAGTACAAGATTAGGAAATAGAGCATGAAGGCACAAGGTGGTTGACACCATAAAATCAAGACTCTACACTCAGGATGTGACTCACCGGAGGCATCCTTAGGCATCAATATTTCATCAGTCTTTTTGGGATCTCTCTTACCATTGTTGGTGAGTGAAAACCTTTTTAGGGCATGAGTCATCTGTCAATACAGACATCTCCCTTCAACTCTGCTCTCTACAGCTACCTGAAAAGAGGTTGTTCAAGGTTGGGGTCAGCCTCTTCTCCCAGGTAACCAGGGATAAGACAAAGGGAAATGTCCTCAAGTTGCACCAGGGGATATTCATGTGGGATATTAGGAAAAATTTCTTCACTGAAGGAGTGGTTAAGCATTGGAACAGGCTCCCCAGGACAGTGGTGGAGCCAGCAAGCCTGGTAGTGTTCAAAAATTGGGTAGACTTAGTGCTTTGCTGTATGACAAAGTTTGGTGGGCATGGAGCTATTCTGCTGAATGTTGGACTTCACGATCTTGGAAGTATTTTACAACCTTAATGATACTATGATTCTGTGATCTGACTAACTTATAAATATACCTGTTTTCTCCTCAGTCACAAAGAAGAAAACTAGTGTAACTAGCTCAGAAATTAATATTTCCAATGTGGAAGACTGGTCTGGTCAGATGAATCTCCTCCAGAATATGAGAAATATCTGTGCCTTACAGAATCAAGATCTGAATATTTTCTAGTGTGAAAAGGATATTTGCATTTGTACAATAGACTTGAATTTGTGTGTAAGAGTTCTATTTTATAAAAGAACAAATAAATACATCATTTAAGAAAATCACATTTATTTGACAAAAGCAAGAAAACCATTTCATTTTTTGTATAAAATTTTTATTCTCTAGTCTGAGGTTATTCTCATAAAAAATCAAAAGACATTCATTCTTTTCACTGTACTTATTTTTTTTCAGGGGCATATTCTGACAATTTTCAGGTGTCAGTAGCGAGTTCAGGTGTGCTCAGAATTAAGCACCAAATCTCTCACACTAATCAAGGTCTGTGCTTTTTACTCCTTCAGCTGATTTTAGAAGGTTTGCTGTTAGACTTCCAGTGGACAGTATGTCAGAGATGTTGAGCAGTGCAGTGATTAAAAAGAGTGGGAGCAGTTCTCAGGGCATTAAATGTTACAGCCAGATCATTATATGCCTAATAACAATACACTAAAGCTATTTTCAAAAAGCAGATATCTTCACATCTCTTTCATTTTCTCTTCAGTTTTACTTCCTTAAATATATTAAATACTAGGTCTTTCTGACTGCTGTGAGTCTATGCCTTCCTCTCACTGCACAGAACTACCAGTGTAGAAATACACTTCAAGCCCATTTTTATCTTCACCTCACCCTTTTACACAATATTTTTATTTAAAAAGTGCTTACATTTAAAATATGGCAATAATAAATCAGTGCAAGTAGAAAAAATGTGCCCTCAAAATACAGTTTTATTATCACAAAAATGTTTCCTTAGCAAAGGCACATATTGTGTTTGGTTTGACAATTTTTTTTTACATTAAACTATATTTAAATACTATGTACTAATAAGCAGAGAGGCAATCATGCTTTAACTTCATGTATCTCCGCAGTCATAACTAATGTTATTGAAATTCAGCAAGACAGATTTGTCATAGAAATAAAATAAGAGCAGAAAAATGAGAGAGAGGAGGAAAAAATCCTGCAGTTCAAATTACTTCTTGGAACCGATTTTGCAGTGATAATATGTAACGGGTAGTAAACCATAACTACTGCGCACACATGGTCATAAACTGACATTATGCAATCTATTTCTTCAGGAAAATACTATGTGTGTGAATATGCAGTTACTATATAATTTTATATAAGCTGTAACAGTCTCATCATATTTACAACAATTTTTATAATCTATGGTTGTTAACTCCAGCAGGCCTCTTGGTAAAAAAAAAACAAACAAAAAAAAAACAAAAAAAAAAAAACTATAAGCCTACAGCAAATGTTGACCTATGTTCAATTAATTTTATCCATTTCAGTTAGCTAAATAGGTTATGAGTTCACATCATAGTTAGTGGAGAGAGCCAGAGAGAGAGGTGTTTCAAGGAAATTATTCATGTCACCAAAAGAAACACAAGAAAAGTAGATGGGATGAACATCTGTGAGTCTGCTGTCTGTGAATTAGCTTGTAAGTAGCTGAATTTATCTGAGAGAATTAACGCTAACAATGGGACAACAGGTAGAAAAATAAATGAAAAATTAATATTTCCTTTATAAAAGGTTATCTGTTCCTTTTAGGTAATGTGTGCTTCACAGTCTTTTTGATGTTGCAGCTTCTCATGCTTTGGGCACTATCACCATAGTAACTAACTAGAAAACTATTATACCAAGAGTTCAAAAGTCAAGGTGGAAATTTTCCACTGTCATAGTTTACAAACATTTCAGTCCTTTAGAGCACCAGCTGAGAGGTTTTCATCAATTTCCACTTGTTGCCTGTAAATAGCAGAGCTAAAACATAGTTTTCAAGCACAAATTAACTCAGATTACTTGCTTCCAGAATATGGTAATTTAATAGAGAAATCTTCAAATACTATACAGTTGATTGTTATACAAAATTTATGCTCACATTTCTCTTTTTGCATGGGGATATAGTGATAGGACAAAGGGTAATGGTTATAAATGAAAAGAGGAGAGATTTAGATTAGATATGATGAAGAAATTCATTACTGGAAGTATGATGAAGAAGTTTCCCAGAGAAGTTGTGGATGCCCCATCCCTGGAAGTGTTCAAGGCCAGGTTGGAGCAATCTGGTCTAGTAAAAGGTGTCCCTGCCCATAGCAGCAGATGGAAACTAGATGATCTTTAACATTCCATCCCAAACCATTCTGTGGTTCTCCAGCTTTCTTGGGATAGAGGTAATTTCAATGACTGAAAGTGACCTACATATTTATAAATAATTTTACTTTTATTTCTCTCGATAAATATTCCTGATCTGACTGATTTTTCTCAGCTGTGTTAGCCTTTCCTTATTTCATTCAATTTGATCATTATTTATTGAATTTTTAGTGATTTTGGATGTTCCAGCATACCAAGTTTATTAAGAGATTTCTCCAAAGCTTTCAGGAAGGGTTCAATAAATATAAGTCATAGATTTGATATTGTTTGAATGTATTTATAGGTTGTTTTTGGCTTGTTCCTATGATATAAATACATGGGATGAATCAAGGTGAGTTTTGGCATTTCTGTTTGGGGATCTCCTCTTCCCCTCAAAGCCCATGAAAGTGTAAGCCTTCAGTCACTAGGATCCAAAGCTTGAATATATCACTCAAAAGCCTTTAAACTGGGGTTTTGGATATGTAATTCACATTTTCTACCTAAATTAATAGGTCATCTATCCAAAGTTGCCACATATTTACCTATTTTTGCATTCAGATTTTACATGCAGAAATGAGCACCTGTCCATCAAGTCTGCTTTTAAATTATTTCTTATGATGTTTAGAAGCTGAGATACAAACATGACATCATTATTCCCACTTGAAAATGAGTAAAACATGTATTTGCAGCAAATGTACTTGGAAAAGAACTGAATATATGTATTGGTCACCCTGACCTTTCAGGATCCTGTTTAAATGCATGAACACAGGATACAGAGTAGGCTCTTAGCTCTGGGAGTGATAACATTAATCCTAAACCACACTTCTGATAAACATCCAGGGCACGACCACGACCAGAGTGACTTTATTTAAAAATTCCTTTGCCCCTTTCTGCAGTTACCAGCTGGGCCTGCCAGCTTCCACAACAGTGAAGAGACCCTGAGGGCTCCAAAGTGCTTCCTTTTGCTTATTCAATTACATAGGCATGCCTAAATGCAAAATAGGTTTTACAGAAGAGTGCAGCTTTCAAAATGTCCAGAGGACATGTTGGTGTCTGCTTAAAACTAGAAAATTCTCTAATAGTTATCTGAAGGATACCTGAAGGATATCCCTAAGGTATCCAACACTTGAGATGAACTATCAACACAAAGGAAAGACAGGGAATTTTATTTGGTTTGAGATTCTTCTATCCCATTTGTAAAAATAAATAAATAAAATTGATTAATCAATACAATTTAACCTTTTTTACTCTAATTATACTAAGGTTAAATATTATGGACACTTCTTTTTGTACATACATTCTTATTCTATTATCACGTTAACTGCTCATCAACTATTCTGTTATTTACTGGAGACTAATTAATCATTCCTTCTCCGGGGACACCCCCTTGTCGTGGGGGAGAAGCTTGTGTGCCCTCATGAGGTTGAGAGCTATGCTGGCGGTGG
>JAWWEV010000083.1:10970764-10998231 GCA_035583235.1 Hafferia zeledoni | reverse complement strand
TTAGCCATCAGCACGCTTGCAGCAAGCGTGGGTAGTGCCCTTCCCAAATCTTCGTTCGCGAAGCCTGGCCATGATGACGATGATGATGAATTAATCATTCATCGTCTTCTCATTTTAGCTTTAGTTTGCTGCTATCTTTTTCCTTCCATTTGAAAACATGAATGTCATAGTTCACATTCTTCTCTTGTATTATTCTTGCCCTCCTCCACCAAAGAATTCAGTAAACAAATTTAAGATTAATAAATTATACTAGGATTTTCAAAGAGTCTAAAGGAGCTGGGTATTGCATTCCTAGGAAAACCAAAACAGTTTGGCTGTCTAATTCTCCTACTCTCTGCTGAAAGGTTGAATTTTGATTTTCTAAATAGGAAGCCTGCATAAGATGATGCTCTGCAAGACTGACACAATTTAGCTTATGACTATCAGAATCAGCACGTGAAGATGTGAAATAGGAAAATTAAGCCCAAAGTTAAATCAAAAGTTTGCAATAGCAATCCATACTTGACTGTGCCAAACATGGGGAGGAGCCCACCATGACAGGAAGGCACATTGTCTCCTTTTCACTGGTGTGCACACATTAACCCTCAAAGTTTTTCAAAGGAACACGAGAGTTGCATAAAGGTCAGTAATCTAAAAAGGCACAATTATTAATTTGGCTTGAATCCAGAGGAGACACAGCACTCTGTCACAGCTTCAGTTCAAGCAGTTCTAATCAGGTTTGCTGGCCATGCATGAAGCCAAAGTTTCCAGGTTTAACATACTTCCCTACATGTACTTGCCTGAATTTAAACCAGCAATAAGGCTTGACAGTGTGGAGAGTTGGGTTATTTCTTCCAGACATGTGTTTTCAGTTATGATTGAACTTTTCTCCTCCTTGTGCTAAAGTCCTAAAACTTCTTGCTGTGGCAGTAAATTTTTAAATCAATGTTTATTAAAGGAGTGTGTGGACATTCCATATGATGTGAGCACTTCTCTTATTAAAGTTGTCATTTGTTGACAAATGGGTTGCAATTATCGTGGATGTAAGAACATTACAAGTCCTCTGTGCTGACAAGCCTAACTGCATAATTTTCTATATGTATTACCAAGCAAATGAGAGGAAACAGAAATGGTGGATTTGGATCAGCAAATATAAAAACTGAAGAGACCTCATGTAACAGATAATGGTGGACTATGCCTTATGAATAACTATTATGTAATGCAATATATTTGTTTGATTTTTGTGGTACAAAGCAGACCTCATAATGAGATGCAGATGACTCCGGGTCATTTCAAAACATACAATAACCACCCACATTTGGGGAGGAGCCTTGGAGGGTTCTGGGTTGGCATCAAACAAACCCAATAGAGAACTCTTTTTTTTTTTTTTTTTTTTTTTTTCCTGAAGAAAGAGAGCTACAATAACTATAATTGCTCTTTATATAATGTTCCATTTATTGACTTGAGGTTTTTGCACTTCAGCAAGATATTAAGAATTGTCTTTCATAAAGAAAAGCCAAATCAAAAAAGAAAGGTTTCATGTCTGGATATAAAAACACCACACACCTATGAAGATACTACCCTTTGACAAACCACAGAGCTCTTCATTTCCCGAGGATATCGCAGAAACACCAGCAAACTCAGAAGCTGCACTCTAAACATTGGGCAATCACCATGTCAAGTGAGATTCAAGTTCTCTTCTTGGTAATGCCACTATGGGTCCAGAGCTGTTCCAACAATCTCAAGAAGTTAAGATAGATGCCAGTGAAGGAAGAAAACAGCCCTGGAGCCTGGCACAGGGTAAAACACGGTGTCACCACTGCCCAGACTTGTTATGGTAGACAATACATCCTCTTGCTATGCACACATAATTTGCTATAGTCATGATGGTAGATTGATCCAAATAAAATTTGTGTTTAGTTTGCAAAAGATAATTCCTTATTTGGAAAAATTTTTTTGTGTGTCTAAGTGTGAGTGTGTGTGTGTATGTGTGTGTGCATATTTTTTAATTAGTGCAAAGTACTCAGAGGTCTTCTTGTTGGAAATCCAATGCAGTATCTCAAAAATTGATCAAATAGTTCCTGTGTCATCCAATTGATGTTTGAAATCAATGTTGCAAAGATTTTCTGGACAACTACAAGAGCTATGAGCTAAATTAAGTTCTGAAAATGCTTCACCTGAGTCAGCTTCCGCAGAAGTCACTGAGAACTTCCATAATAACTTTTCCAGAAATGACACTGAGTTCTAAATTCCCAAAACTGATGGGGACATATGTATGAGGTTTTGTTTGGGTTTTGAAAGGATCTGTATGACTGAGTCTGCTGTTTTGGGAAAGCCTGAGAAAACAGGTAAGTTTTGCATTTAGTCTTTAATGTGGCAAGCCATCTTTCTGGTGTCCTCTTCACGACAGGAAACTGATGTAAGTATTGTTTGGTCCAGCTAAGTGAAAATACTGCTAATACTGTTTTATAGTCATATAATACCCAAAATAACTATTTTTAGTTTCTTACAGAGTTTAAGGATCAAATTTCAGACTGCCTGTTGTCATGTTTTAAAAGTATATTTAAAATTTATTTTAATTACTTAAAAATTGACTAGTCATCACTTAGAAAAAAAGTTAAGCATGAATATTTTTTTGAGTATAAATGACAGATTTTATAAGTATTGGATCTCCATAAAGCCACCATCATGTCAACAGTACATGGCTATATGAGGGGTAATAGTAACACTAGAACTTACATAAAAAAACCCTTACTGGAAGCAGCTCAGATATTTTTGCTCTATTTGCACAATGCAAAAATAGCCTAAATACATTTTTAATGCAATCAGCTGAATTCCGTAAATCCAAATTGTGTGCTAACTGTTCATGCTGATTAGTGTGAAATATTAATTTGCACTAATCAGCTCCAGTCAAGGGAAGCATAATAAACTTGACACATACATTTCACGCTTTACAGTGTTGGAACTTGCCTGTAAACACTATCAGTGCTGTTAGTTATGTCACAGGGGCTGCATATTCAAGATGTACTTGGAAAAACTTCTTTAGCCGATGCTTCAGTTGGATCAGTGTTGTGAAAATCCTGATCTTTGAGAACGGATGGTCTGCACCAGCTAAACGTTGTCAGAAGCATTTGTCTCCGCAGTGAGACAGAGCATCTGATTTCTGCCCTGGTTGGTTCATGACTAAGTCATTTACATTCCCATTCCCTCTGCTCTCGGAGTACCAGGGTGTGATGACACTCCACAAACCAATGCCTTCATCCTTCCTTTTTATCTGAAGCGTGTGCATATGGTAACAAAATAGAACTATAACACTAGGCCTAAAGAAATAGAAGAGCTATTAAGCAAACACACAGGGGAATAGCAGCATGTCAGGCTTCATATATTATGTCTGAGGGTTGCCTTTTGCAGCCCATCTTACTTTGCAGAATGGTGTTTGTAATTCCTGCATTCATGGGTTAGTATTACCCACAATCAGCATCTGATTTAGCAAGCACACCCTCCCCAGATGCTATTTTCTGCCATAAACCCATCATGTGATGTGATAAACAGGGCTTCTTCTCTCTAATACATGACTGAATATGGAGTCCCTTAGAAGCTGGGTCACAGTGAAAGTGAGAGTCTGACAGAAGGCTGGAGGGGGAAAAAATCTATTTATGTGTACTTAAGACAATCATGCGCACGAGTGAGGCGGGATAATCTGTGCAGACAAATCTGTTGCTTGCTGTTGCCTGGGTTGTCCATGCTCCATCTTGCCTACTCTCTGTGTACTGCTCTGCAAGGGTCAGGGCTGAGTTTGCAGCCCTGCTGAGCATAAGCAATAGACATGAATGAAAACACATACTGTGAAAGTCTCCATTTGGTTAAAGGGCAAAACTGCACAGGCCTGTAATTCTACTGGCCTTTCACTGACCTCTGTTTTCCTATATTTTTCTCTTCATTTTAAAGATGAATTACTCCAGGATACAACTACATAGATGCTGTACACTGAGCGTATCAGAAAGGCACCTATCTAGAACAAGGGCCACCCAGCTGTTAATGGAGAGGAAAGCATTCCTCCTGTTATATCAAGTGGCAGCATGGAGAAATTAGAAATACTTAAGTGTGGTGTGTTTACATGTGATTAAAATGACCTAATAAAACAACATAATCACCTTGTATATTGGTCCCCAGGGCAGGCAAAGCTAAGCATATTGCTGAGCACAAAGCACATTGCTCAGCACAAAGCTCATGACAAGCTCATTGACCCCAGTGAAACCAGTAACCACCATTTGCATTTAACCAGATATACATTTGGCATGAAAGTCTATCAACAATACCTGTTTGGTTACAGTCATTCATGTTTCCTAGAGGAAACTGTAGTTTGCCTCTAAGTAAGAAGGGGAATTTGAAACTTGAAACAGGATGACAACATTCATTCTAGTAGTAAATAATCATACACATATATAGACATAAGAAAAGTATTCATTATTCATGGATCCTTTTTAGCTTTTGAATAATACGTCTACAGTTGGAACACATTTCATTCATCCTCTTCTTCCCACAACCTGAAGATTTTCTTTCTATATACATCAAACAAAACTAAAAGAGTTGTTGGAAATTGCATGTGTAAAGATGTTCAATTTGGAACTCTTTTTTAACCTTTTAATTGTCTCTGTGAACCGGCTACAACACTGTCTTAAAAATCTGTGGTGCAATCATTTATCTGTGTGTTTCACTCCACTGTACTGGACTTGTACAGTTAATGAAAAAAATGGAGCACTTTCCAGCCCAGGTATGTTTAGCCCAAGTGAACACAACTCCATTCTTTCATTTTTTCCAACTCAGTCAAGTTCCATAAATTAAGTGTGGCAAAGTTAGCTGGATGGATTGTTTTTAAGAGTACTAGATCTTGCTACTTTTATCTTTTCTCACACAAGTAAATCCCACTTAAGTCCCCAACAGCTGTGTGAGGGGAGGAAAAAAGAGGAAGGAAAAAAGGATGACTCAGATCCTGGCCCTTAAAAGCATTTTTACTTCTGCACTAGGGAGAATTCCATTTTTGGAGAAATGCAATATTTTAGCCCTGACCACTAATAATTCATTATATCTTCTTAATACCCCATTTCAGAATTTAATACCCCATGTCAGAATTCAGTTTGTATGATTTACCCAGAGAAACTTCAATTCTCTTTGCGATTTCAACTTCTCACATCTATATATAGCAATATTCTTCCTTTTTAATTCTAAATTTTCCATTAAATAAACACTTTCTCTCTTTCCAACTCTTATAGAACATTTTATCTTTTTCCTTCTCTTTTATTCTTAATAGGTGGTAGCAAGTGCTCATCTGAACAGAATTTCAATCCTTCAAGACTCTTGTCTAATGTTCCATGTATTCTTATTTACTAAGTTAACATTAAGTGAGAGGGAAAGCATTCAGCAACTTTGAATTTTAAGCTCTTTCACTTGTTTGCTGGGGGAATAAAGAAACTAAATTTGGGGTTTTAAATCACTGTGTATAACAGTTTATGTTATTTGTCTTCATTAATGTATTTACACACTTTATAGTTAAGGAAAAATATAAACTATATATCACACAAATTTCACTAAAATACACAAATGAACCTTTCTCTTTAAATTTATTACTATTCATAGGACTGTCTTCATTGTTTTAGCTTCTGTACAAACACTTAGGAAGAGACAGCAATTACTCCAAAGCACTTGTAATCACATTTATGTGTAGTTAATTAATTAAATTAAATCAAGAAGAAATCATTATAAAATAATTTAGCTGAATCCACCAAGGTTTTCATCATTTTAACTTCATTTGTTTAAAAGCAATGTGGTGGCACTGATGAAGATTTTCTTGAAAAATAAGATATGATCATATCAGATAAAACTCCTGGAAAACTCCACATTTGTACATTATATACAGTAAAGGGAGAGCAAGTAATGGGTCACTATGCAGGAATGGGTGTCTAAGACTTCAATCATTTAAACATCTTGCCTAAAGAAGGCAAGTGAAGTTCAAAGCAGGAACAATAGAACAATAGAAGGAATCCCAAAACAGGAAATATCTGTTACAGACATTAGAAATGCAGTAGATGATCCAGGTGCACATACTGACCAGGAAGGAATATTAGGCTTTGTTGCAGAGAATAACAAACCCCCAAAGCATTCAGCTTGATATGCAGCTGCGGAGCACAAGACAAACAAAAATTATTCCAGCAATAAAAAAAATACAATAGAAATCAAAGGATATAGTTCTGTTTCTAAAAATAACACTGCTCATTAGACTTCACCTAAGAGGCAACATGCAGTCTACTTACTATGATTTGGAGATGATATGCATATAAACTATACCAGCGCCT
Source organism: Hafferia zeledoni (assembly GCA_035583235.1). Lineage (NCBI taxonomy): Eukaryota > Metazoa > Chordata > Aves > Passeriformes > Thamnophilidae > Hafferia > Hafferia zeledoni. Next base: position 10,991,899 of record JAWWEV010000083.1, on the reverse strand, counting down.
GAAGGCGTGCAGCATTTGGCAGGAGGAATACAAATTTTGGTGTTTATTAGCACCAGAATTAGTGAATACAAGGCTGAGAGTGTAATGAGCCAATATAATTATTTCTTAAATGTCTCATTTTTGTGGAAAGACAGTTGCAGGGTACACAATAGAGACTAGGAGCAAAATAGGTTCAGGTAGCAAAGGCAAGGGAGGTAGCTTCATTTATCAGAAAGCTTCTGAGACTACCAGATCAATTGGTTTTACAGATTGGAAAGTGCACACACAAAACCCTTTCTATGAAAGCCAGATTTAGATCTTTCCCAACATTTTGCCTAATTCATAGCAGTCCTCTTTCAACAAAGGAAACCAATAAACTGGGTTTTCATATATGGGAAAAGACCCATTTGTGGGAGTGGGCATCCAAAATAAGAAGACAATGAGGTGGTGAGAGGAGGATGAAAGGAGACTCTCAATGACCCCTACACTGTGAGGAGTCCAGCAGCTGCAAGGAAGGGGGTAGCTCTGTGAGACAGGAAGCATCAGGGCTGGGAGCCTTGCACAGCCCTGCCTCTAAGAGGAAAGGTCTAAAATCACAACCCTGCCTAGTTTCTTCCTCTTGAATGCCCAAACACTAGTGATGACTTGATGCCACAATTCTCCCCAACATGAGCTGAAAAAAATCCAATAAAATAAACAGTAAGATCTTGCCCAGTAGCTAAGAAATTTGCAGGACGTGCATTCACCTTTGCCAAGGATGCAGAACTTGAAGGTAGGTCTTTATTCAGATGCAGTGAGAGAAGTCTAAGACTAGGCAAACACTTTTATCTAAAGGCTGATGGAATGAAACAAACTCTTGTAATTACAAGGCTGCTTCCAGTATATAGGGAAAATAAAATACAGGAAACTTTACCAGATTCAAAACATCACACAAAGAAAGAAATACTACTGATCTGAGAAGAAAAAGGGTAAAGGGAAGAGGGTCATGACTTCCTATGACTTTCCAGATGTACAAGAAAATTCAGCTACAATCCACCTTCTCTGAAAGGTAAATGAAAGCCCCTTCTGTTCTATTGGCCTGATCCTCTCATGAGGTGAGTTGAGTCAATTAGACACAATGTAAGAGAAATGCCAGATTATTGTTGCCATATGAAAAGCTAACTTTTCCTTTGTGACTGCTTTCTGCGAGCCAAAATTCATCAAAGGACTGACTGAATTTGAAGTTTGACACAGCTGGAATGAAAATCTCATCCAAGGCTTCAAAAAGACTAGTCTAAATATAGGTTCTTAAATATGTGTAACCTGTTTTTCAAAAATGGGGAGTTCTGTCAGCCTCCATATGAAAATCAGGCCAAGTCTACTTCATAGCTTCAATAGGTACTCAGTAAACCACCTATAAGCAGCTACTTTTGAAAACTTCATCTCTGCTATAAGATGAATCATTTTCCCCTTTCAAGTACAGTGCTTGAAGTTCAATTTTTGAATAGAATAAGTGGGCATTGCAGGTAGGTATATGGAAAAGGGCCAGAAGACAGTGAGAGAGAGAGAAGGCAGAGTGACCTTTTTCACTCTCCGAGGGAACAAATTTTGGACTGGCAGGAAATTACTACCCCCCACTGTGCTGGCTGATCAGCTCTAGGCAACCTAAACAGGAAGTTGAGAGCTCTGGTGCTTCCTCAGTCCGTGTCCCCTCCTTTCTGATCTGGAGAAGCAGTGAGGGAAGAAATGTCCAAGCCTCAGGTCTACCAGAACAGAAGTTTGGGCAGATGGAGTAGTTCGTGTTCATTCCTGTGGTTCTATAGTGCTTTGTAGACATTACTTTGAACAAGATGAAAAGGAGAAAAAATGGACACCAAATGATTGTAAAACTCAAGCACTCTACCAATGCTTCTGATTCTAGAGTAAATTTGGATTAATCCCCTGAAAACATCAGAAATAGTTTGAATACAAGAACTGGTGCTTGTGAGCTTGTGAGCTACTGAAAAGCCTCCGCTTTGTCTTGGCCCACACTCTGGCAGTCAGTATGCTGAGTCTGGTCTTGCATTACTTGGAAAACAGGAAATGAAAAGGAAATTTCAGAAAGAGGATTTCCTCAAGGAAGGGAGATTCTGAAGCGTGTGGGAGGCAGATTTTTCTAGGGTTGTTTGAGCTAGTGCCAAATTTAAGAAAATGGAGTTATGAATTTGAGCTAAGAATGAAAATTAAAATATAATTGGTATACACTCTATTAATTAAATTATAGAAGCTGAAATAAATCAAGCCTATTATAAACACATTAACATTAAGTAATTACTGCTTATAACCCCAATGCCACTTCAAATAATGAAAGGTACATCATGTTTCAGCTTTAGATTATCTACATACACAGAATTAATTTCTAAATGATACAACAGATTGTCTTTACTGCATCATTAAAATCCACTGGCTTTGCAGTGCACAAACACCACATCTTTAGCTTTGACTAGAGGCTGTTAGTTTTACACTGTGTGTTAGATGCAATTTATTTCTCTAAAATATAATTTGTGGTTCACTTTGTTTATAAATACAGTACCAGCCAATGACACATCTTAAACTGGACAAATTTGTTATTTCAACATGGAGTTCTGCAATGAAGTTTCTATTCATGGAATATAGTGGGAGATCACATGTCTACTTGCCTTCCCTCTTCACTCAAGACACACCTAGGAAGAAGTTTATGTTACACAAAACTAGAATAGTGCTCTTTTAAATGTTTTATCAGCTCTCTAATGGTATTAATAGGGTTTGCTTTAGAATTCACCAGAAACTAATCAGGCCATTCAGCCAGGACTGAATGTTTCCACATGCTTAGTAAATAAAGTTATTTGTAACTCAGAAGTTCAGGTGTGTTTACATTGTTTCTGCTAGGGAGAGAAAAACAGACACAATGGCATTTAATAATGTCCATAATTTTAGACCTGCAAGTCCAATGAAGACAATGGATCCTCCCTAGCTCCTAAAAAAACCCCAACTAACCTCCCCCCCACCCCTGCCCCCACAACCAACCAACCAACCAATCAAAAACACACACACACAAAAAAGCTGGAATTATTTCAAACTCCTTAAAACCCCCTAATCTTAATATTTAAAGAGACCTCATAATTTCTATATTCAGAAAAAATTATAGAAGAAAATTATTCTGGCAGAATGTCTTCTTAAATACTTAAATGCATGTCTACTTTTTATAATTGTTGACTGAGTTCTGGGAAGATACATCAGTTGCTAAAAATAAACCTAAAGTAAAATATGTAGGAATAAATTTGACTTCCAATGGCAGATGTATTTCCATAAACACTGCTCCATTGAGGGAATACACCTAAAATTATGGAATTTATTTATGATTCTTTCAGCTTCATTTGCATACTACTGTATCAGCTCTGCTTGCTCCTGTTAGTCAAAACTACATGGCATTTTAGTCTGGTTTGGAAACCTGTAGTGAAAAAAGCCAAATTCAAATTTAAGCATCTGGGAATTTTCCTTTTAGAGATATTTATGTATCTTGCTTTCCTGAAACGCATGGAATTCAGCAATTATAAATGTACAGAATTATGGCTTCATCACTGGGAAAATTACTTTCCCAAACATCTACTACTTTAAATTCATGAAAAAAAAACATGCACAGTGATCAATGGATTTTTAATATCTCCAAAGATGAAGACTCCACAACCTTTCTGAGAAACTTTCTAGAAGACTTTGACATCCCTTCCCCCTCCCCCCCCCCCCCCCCCCCCCCCCCTTTTTTTTTATTTCAGTTGATGCTCATTGCCTCTTCTCCTGCCACTGAACACCACTGGGAAAATTCTGGCTCTTCTTCCTTACACCTGCCTGGTAGGTATGAATACACATGGATAAGGTCCCCCTGGTCTTCTCTTCTCCAGGCTGAGCAGTACCAGCTCCCTGAAGATTCTCCAATCCCTTAAACATCTTTGTGGTCTTGTGCTGGACTCACTTCTGTATGTCCATGTCTTCTACTTGGGAACCCAGCACCAGACTAAGCACTCCAGATTTATTATACGAGTGCTAGGCAAGGAAAGGACCACCTTCTTCATCCTGCTGGCATCCTCTTCCTAATGCAGCCCAGTAGGCTGTTGGCTGCTCTGCTGCAAGGGCACGTCAATGGCTTACACTGAACTGCTGTCCACCAGGGCCAATAGGATCTTCCTTACTAAGCCGCTTTCCAGACAGCTGGCTTCCAGCCTATCCAGCTGTGTAGGGTTAATCGTTTAGCATTTCCTTTTGCTGAAACTTCCCGAGGTTCCTGTTGTCCCATTTCTCCATCCGTTCCACGTCTGTCTGAATGGCAGCACAAGTATTTGGTATATTATCACTTCTAGTTGGATGTCATCTGGGTATTTTTGGGGAAGGTGTGCTCTATCCCATCATCCATCTTTATGTGATCTTGATGGGATTATAGCCCTGCACCTGCATGCAGATCTGTCATTCCCTCTGTTTGTCTTCCCTGTATATGGATTCCCAGGAAAAGAATAATTCACTCCCTTCCACCCCTAATGCTCTGATCCGGGTACTTTTTTCTTTGTGTGTACACAGTTATAGTGGGGAGCCATTTACCCTGTTTTGTTGATTTTGTAGTCTCTCCTTCCACATCAGCCAGTCTACCACTTCTGTACTTGTTTGTGTGTTATCATCTCCTTCTCCCCGTCATTTCTAGCTTAAGGCTCTCCTCAGCAGGCTGGTCAGCCTGTTGGCAATGATATTTTTGCCTCACTTGGTCAGGTCTATCCTATCTCTTCCTAGCAGTTCTCAGGCATCAAAAAGGACTGTGGCTTTGTAAAACAAATTCCTGTTACCAACACCAGATGTTCAACCAGTTGTTGATCCTCAGTGTCCATAAATGACAGATGCGTATGAATAATCTCACAGCAATTATACTGTCTAATTGGAGAGCTGTCACAGGACATAGGCTGATGGGGCTGATCCCTCTCTGAAGAAGACCATGGTGCTGTAAGTCTCAATACATCGTTGGGCTAATTCACTCTGGTTATAATAAAAAGGCAGTCTTTGAAAGCAGAGATCTTCCTTCGATGTACATGCCTACCATGGAGGGAAAAGCTATTCTGGAGGATTTTCGACTCTAAGATGGTACATATAGAATCGTTTGGTGGTTTCATAAGTAATTAATAAACAGTTAATTTTTAAAAGTGAAACAGTCTTGATTTCTCAAGAACTTTGGTCCTAAGACAAAACTTCGTAAAAAGGTCAAAAGACAACATGATTGTACTTGTGCTATTTAAAAAAAATCCTTACCCCAAGCCCAGCTTTTAAAACTTGTTCAAACTTTGCTCATGTTTGTGACTTTTTAAATTATTAATACTAATATTATTTCCAATCTGAATGTAATTGAAATGTCAAAGCAGCTGTAGAACTTCAAAATGCTTTCAGTCATTATCATTTTATCAAAGTCATTGCAAGCAAGTTCTCTTTCTCTTTGTGGCTAATCTTCATTGATTGGGGATGAATAAGCAGCAGTAAATTCCCAAATGCCTGTATTTGACTAGAAATTGCAATTACTCAGTGCTTAATAATATGCATTTCAAATGTGTTTGGCATTCTTTCAATATTCATTGATTACTGTTATCAGCTCAAAAAATTAAAATGCAACCACAGGTAGGAGAGAATACATGATTTGATACTGGTTGAAATTCTGCTCATAGAGAAACCATTGAATTCAAAGAGATGTCAAATGAATGGTCTGTCAAGTCAGGTGTTGGGTCAATGGTGGATACTTTCCTTCTCTATAGACAGGAAAAAAGATTCTCCTTAACTCATTATTATTATTTCAGTATTGTGATCATATTGCTTCTGACTTTGCAGACTTTCCAATAACCTTATGATAAACATTCCTAAATACTCTTGATATTGGCCTTGGGTATTCCTAAATACTCTTAGATACCACTGGTACTGCAGGATTTAATGTAAAATATCTATATTATGTATCCAATCAGCAGAGGAAGCAATCCTTCCTAAAGCAAAGACTGTAGAAAAGAATCTGAAGAATTAAAAATTCTACTGGCTTTTTGATTGCCAATCTTGGAAAAGTTATCTCACCATTCTAACACATGCTTGAGAAAATGTTGGTATCCAATGGAACTTTTGGCAATGTGAAAACCATGCCCTTTGAACAAAAGGGTGAAATCAATCCTTTTCAATGTTGTGCTGCGAACCCCAAATATTTATAAATTGATCACAGTACTCTGATGTAAAGAGCATTAAGTTGGGATAAACACAAACTTCAAGACTCATTTTAATCACTTAAACAAACCTCCAGCAATGGAAGTCCAAATCAATTGAAAATTTTTGAAAATTGAGCCTGGGATTCATCTCTTCTAAATGCACAGATCTCCACTGAGATATCTAATCAACTGAACTGCTCACTGCTGTCTTTACAGCCAACAGAGACTGAGTCGGTGTAACCTAAGGCTGACTCATCACAATTCAAAATCTCTGTAAATGCCCACTTAACTCTACTGTTTTCAAAGGAGGCTGAGCATGGCTTGCTTAATTATGTATGTTTATTTCACACATGTCTCAAGTCAGAGTTTTCTGGGATATTAGTGGACCAGCTCTGAGCTTCTTATCTGAATTGGTCAGTTTAGCAAAAAACAGATCATCAGGTGCTCAGAAAAAAGCCCTGATTGTTTGATAATCACACTGGAACACACTGGAAATTAACAAAGAGACAAATTTCATTTAGAGAAATCTACAGTAATGGAGTATTTTTTTTAATAGAAAATTCTCTGTCTTCTCTATGTAAGAAAAATTAAAACCACATATTGGAGTTGGTAATTCTTAATGACTAAGGTAGGAAAAATACAATTCGGAATGAAATATCTTTGAATTTCTAGGCCTAAATAAAAGGTAAAAACATCTATTTCCATTAGGCCTGAATTTCAACCCAGAAAAATGTTGTATTACTCCTCGAACATAAGCCTGGAATCCACACTTGTATTTTTGGGTAGTTCCTATATTATACTGCTGTCTGGCTGAGTTTACATAGGAACATATTGATTTTCTTTCTTCTTCCTCCTGCATCTCTCCCCCTCCAATACAAACAGTGTGGCAGTATCAGCACTTAAAAAAAGGAAGAGGACGTAGGAGTGGGCCAGGTCCTGGCTCATACACAGGGAAAATCTTTTTGCTTTCTGACAGGACAATCTGGAAACATCTACTTTTCATTTCAGGCTTTTTTATGACAAAAACAAGATCATTCTAAGCCTATTAAATCATTTCTGTTTGAGGCCACTGACATGTTACTTTTTCTAGTGCCCCATATTGTCAGTCTTGTTCATCTCAGGAGAGAATTAAAAGTAAACATTTACTTTTACTTGGTGTCTCTTGTGGATACCAGTCAAATGTTAAAAAAAAATAAATAAATAAAAATAGTAGATTTGTGCAACTATGAGAAGATTTTTTTTCCTGTAAATGTGAGTGTATGGTTGGATTCACATAACTGTGGGCCATTTTATTAACCTACATCATAACTGTTATTTCAATATATATCTCACTGCGGCAGTATTTAAAGTTTATAGTCAGGCTCATTTTAGAAGGCCCTGTGAATGAGCTGTGCTTCACTTAAATTATGTCATCTGGAAATTAGAATCTAATTTAGTGTTTAAGTCAATCGTTTAGATTCCCTTTAATGAGTGAAGTGTCATCAAATTGTCCATTACAAGAGATTGGCACCTCGAGAATCAAAAATAAAACCAGCTATCTTCTACAGAATGGTTACCTCCCATCTGCTGACAGAAAAGGGGCAAAGATGATGAAGCTAAATGAAATATGGTGGCTACTTGGAAGCACAGGGAATGAGTCCCTACTTCTCAATTGACTAAGGAGAGCAGGAACCGCTATGATGCCATCGGAGAAAATGAGGTATTCGGCATGTCTCTGCCTGTCAAATCCCAGCCTCCAGAGCTGCCTGGCTGAATGAGAGACATACGCCAAACCTCAAACAGGACATTACAAATTATGGCTGGTTTTCTGTGCAAGTGGAGAGCAAGGACAGGTGCTTTTCTAAAGAAATGTCTGATGGTTTCTCCATAGACAGGTCCACAATCAATTCTTTATTTGAACAAAAAATGAGAACACAGGTTGGTGAATTTATCTTCCACTTACCCTAAAAGAAAATATAACATAGGAAGTTTTATTGTTTCTCTATAAACAAAAGTGAAATTCTGACTCCTTTATCCCACAAACAAACACACACAAGTGTCATTGTAAATCTTTGCTGCCAGGTGATAAAACAACATCTAAAGGTCATGCCAGGGTAAGATCAACTTCTATTGCTCTTGGCTGATGTTTTGATTATCTTGAGTTTGAGTCTTATTTTGTCTTTTATGTCTTAATGTTCAAGAAGTCTTAAGTTAGATTGCTTACAGTTAATAAAGATAGACATGAAAAAAATGTTACAAGTGTCTATTCTCTTAACAGACAGATGCTCCTTTATGAAGATATCAGAAATACAGATATCTTTGGATAATTCTGACTCTTTAAAGTGAACAAAGTAAGTGTCCATTTTATTTATATTGGAGCTGACACTCAGGTCAAGCTGATCTTGCTTCCAACTTTCCAAAACAATCCCTCTCATAGCCAAATTTGGAGATGTTTCCCAAGGGTATTCCCACTGATTGTAACAGAACTATCTAGCAAGTGCTGAAAACTATGAGTAGAGGTTCAGGAGACTGACATATAGAGAGAAAGAATGAAAAGGTCTCTCCTGAATTTCCAAACAGGGTGATGAGCCCACAGCTGCTGAACTTCTGATTTTCTGACAGTATACCACATGCAGCACAGCATAGACAGAAGTGATGGAGGCAGAAGGGAATAAGCCTTACCCAGAAATAAAAACAGAAGGAAAGATTGCTCTCTCCATAGATGCAATAACATCAACAATTACAAGCATGTGCACCACTGGTCTTTAGTTGAGTTCAAAAGAGAAATTCCATGGAGACTTACAGTCATTCAGGCTTACTGTGTGGATATACTTACCCTCAAACTCATTGCAACCTTCTATGTTTCCAAAAAGGGATAAATCATAACTATCTGGAGCTCTCTTCTGCTTCCTCAGTGACTCTGTTTTGCTTCCCCAGTTTGCCTTAGAATTTGGCAACATATAATCTTGTAATTCCACCTGTATGTCTTAGTTTTGGGGAAATCGAAATGTTTACGAAGACAGAGGAGAGGATTCCTCCTCAATAACCACATCACCCCTTATTAAATTTAGGGGGAAAACACCTTTAATTAGAAAATGTATATAAGAAGGATAACTGTTTTTAACTACTATATATAGATATAACTATAAACAGACCAGAGAAAACTACTCCCCGAGTACCAACACCCCCCCTCTCTCCCCCCCTAAAAAAACCCTGCATGTTTCTCCTGGTGCAATTATATTTATGGACAGTGTCAGTGTCACACCTTGCCTGTCTGTGAGGTGAATTCTCAGTCTTTTCCCAGCAAGGCAGAGACAAGGGAGTGTGTAACTCACTGGTGCAGGACGGAGCCTTTTCAGTGTGGGGAGGGAAAAGCAGACTCTCTCTCCCCTTGTCCTCTGTTGATGCAGATGATGGTCGCAGTCTGGTGAAGAGTCGTGGTCCCAGTCCTGTCAAGGTTCTGGTCCTCCTCTGGATCCAATGAGTGGTCCCCAAGTCCCAGCACCCCCAAGATTATATCCCCTCGGGTCCAGGTGGGACTGCCCAGTGCCTCCCCCAGGGCAGGGAATTACACAATGAGTAATCTCACTCTGTGAGTCATAGGGTATTTGGGATCATTCATGGCCCATTAGCAGACATGACACCTCAGGCTGGGTGTGGAGGTGCTAATGACTTCCTGGAAGGGAGTTATCACAGCTCTTATCTTACAGGTGTCTTTCACACCTGACTCACATCCTGAAGGGTCAAGTGTGCCCTGGGCAGCTACTGCAAATGGCCCATTGTTAACAGTTCATGGAAAATGAATAGAGGGTGTAGAATACATAGCTTTGGCCACACCCACACAGTGATAAACTGGTCCCACCTGCTGAACCCTGTTGTTCCTAAGCTGTTGGTGCAGAGCGTCCTGTATGACATTTCTTGGCAATATCCCCAGAATTCAGCTTTATTGTTCATTCTGACTTGCCACAAGGCTTCTGTTTCTGAAGCTTCCTGCATCAGTGTCTACCAGACAAAGAAATAAATTGCAGACAGAAGAACAGCAAGATAAGGATGGTGGGGGTTTGCTAAGCAAAATTCGCTATGATTCCTATGAAAAGTTTGGTACCATGAAAGTTCTGATATTGATATTGTACTAATACAATTTAAGATCTTTTTTTCATAGGAAGAGAATCCATAGGGCAATGGGATTTCCCATTTTACACTGAAGATGTTGGTATTTAATTGAGCTTTACCATATGACTTATTATAATAGCACTTAGGGTATTTCTACATTACATCTCTACTACATTTCCACATTATGCCATGAAGAGATACACCAGTGATCTATAAAAAGGCCATATGAGAAACTATTCAAGGCAAAGCTCTGTGTTAATTCTACTCTACTGCTTCTGGTATTGGACTAGCTCTTTCAGAAAGACAAATAAAAGGCAAGCTGCCATGAAATAACTGGCCTGGGGATACAGAGGGTGGGATTCATCTCACCTGACTTTAGAAATCAACAATGTAAACATTTAAAGCCAAGCTAGCTCCTGGGACTCCACATGTAGTCACTGGAGACAAATATGCCCTTTTAGGGTGCCAATCATCTGCCTTATTTCAGACATCTAATTTAGGAGACGATTAATTGCCCCCTGGATTCTATTGACTAGTTCTTCGCTGACCATCAGCCAAGCCAGAAGCCAGACGCAGATGTCTTCAGTCAATATACTTCCACCTGCAAAGTTCGTGACAAAGCTGGGAATAGTATATTTCCTTTACTCCCAAACCTGTGCACTATTCTGTGGATCATACCACCACTTCAGTGCCTCTCCTAGTAACAAAGAGACTTGCAATTATGCTGTATGATATTTAGAGATTGTTCAATTATCATATAAAATAAAGTTTATTTAATGGACTAGTCAAGTAACTGAACACTTGTCTGGTATAAAAAAACTATCATATTAAAAATAGGAAACATAATTTTAGTATAATTAAAATCCATTCTAGGGTTTCAGTTGCATTCTCACTTGTCAACATCATAATGGATGAATATTTCAAAATTTTATTTCAGCTGAAGAAAACAGAGATGCAGTCATGCAGTTATATTGTCAGGGCAGGGCTTGTCCAAAAGGAGCACTGGGGCAAGAACACACAACATCATGTAATATTTTCCAGTCATGAACAGTACAAACAGAAACATGTCTCTGAGTACAGCAGGATATCCATTTCCATGACATGTGAATAAGTACTAAAAACTCAGCAAGTATGGTCAATGTTTTGTCAATAAGGACTACAGGATGAATGAAAACATGTCTGTGGTGTCCCAGCTTCAATTTGCTGCGGAAAATGGAAAGTAACAAAGAAAAGATAAAAGAAGAATACTGTAGAAAGTATAGCATTTCAGTACTAAATACGCTGAGGAGATGCTTGGCTGCCAATTTTGGCAAATAAATGGGTTGTCTACAATTGGTTGTCTACAGTGTCTTCATGTCACCTGCATGTCTGCATTCCCATTAGAGTCAGCTGAGACCTTGTCAATGCAGAGACAGAGCACGGTGGAGTGCTGGGCCAATCAGACAGAGGTGTCTCCTGGGGAGGGTGAACAAGCAGCTCCCCAGGCCCTGTTGGCACTGATGGGAGCGTAGATGCCTAACTCAGATGTAGACTCTCACAGTATAAACTTTTGTCTCTGGCTGTACAAAACTCAACTTAGCACAACAGCATGTACGGCAGTTACACCACCTCCCTATTCTGCCATTGTTTTCATTTTGGAATAGAGTCAGTTGCTAATAGTTTTATTCCCTGCTTTCTGGATGTGATTTGCTGAAATTCAGAAGGCTGAATATATACATTCCATATATGACTGGAATGTAGATTGTCTATTTAGTACTTTTGCCCCAGAGAAATTATCGGCTAGGTGTCTAAAGTTGGTCATCAAAAATTAGTGTAGAATTTTGACAGCTTTGTCTATAATTTGTCTTTTCTTCAGTTCTCCATCTGTAAAATGATGGTAATAATATGCTTAATTGCTAGGGCTGCTATGAATATAAATTCACGATGTTTGTGAAGAACTGACAAATTACAGAAGGAGGACTATAAAATACACACGAGGAACTTAATAACAATGTATTCAGCTGAGGCTTTAGACTGAGATTAATATGGCCTGGAGCCATACATTGAATAAAGGAGATAAAAAGAACTATTTCATAATTATCCATACAGAAAAATAAAAATAATAGATGACCAAGTAATTAAAGTCTGTGTCAAAACACATATGCACAGGGAGCTATATAAAGGTGACAAATGAAGCTTCTAACATTTACAGAGCAACATCAGGAAAATAAAAACTTTAAAAAGTATAGGTGAAAATTTGTATCTCAGGCAAGAAGACAAGGGTGGTAAGTAACCTTATCATTATACAGACTTATGTAAACTCCCTGAAGAGGCTTAAATGTGCTTAATACTCCTTCACCACCTCTATGTTTGTGCTCAGCCCAATCATTTTAGTTTCCCTTAGTCCTTTTCTCCTCCATTCAGTTCATTCCTTCTCTTCTTAGCTTTCATTATAAAGACAGTTTCTTCAGCAACTATTTGGCCTTCAGCTGCTGGACACTTCTTGCTGACTACAAGACTGCCCATGGAACAGCTTCAGGTACCAGCAGGCCCTTGCTAGGATCCAGATTTATGTAAGAAATCACCTGTCTCTTCACTTTTCCTTTTTGCGTTACTTTCAGGGTTACTTTATCCCAGGGTAGTCTCTCATCTGGTTTAATGCAAGTCTCTGCAGACCACAGCACTGGAAGAACTGGAGAGGAGATGTGGGGTGAGAAGGACCACCCATGGGGTGAGAAAAAGCATCCTAGAGGAAGAGGACACAAGGAGAAGGGAGAACGGGAGCTACATATGCCAGCAGGGAGAGAAAAACCCTGCAACCAGATGACCCTGCAATCTAAGTCCACCTTTAAAAAAGCCCCTGAGAAAGACAGATGGTTCATGCAGAAAGCAGTTTGCATTTTAATCTTTATTTTTCTTTCCCATACATGGCATGAAAGCACTATCCTCAGCGATAAAAGCTCCCCTGAGACTCCACCTTTCTTTCCAGCCCTTGAGTACTGACTTCCCCTGGTGTGAAGGAAGGCTGAAGTGCCAGCTGTTAGAAGAAATAATTATTACAGTACTTCCTGCCAGCACTTCAGATGCCAAAGAGGAGGAGTAGAAGCTACCTGATTCCACTTCTTTTTTTTTTTTTTTAATTTGCTTAACTTTTTTTTTTTTTTCCTTGCTCCCTTACAGACTTTGCTTGTAGTCAGTGAATGAGCTTTTACCCTGAGGATTCAACGTGTTGCTAAGGGCTATCATTACAGTGAGCACATGTCTCTAAGTCATATTCACAGTGTCATTTCAAAAGAGGCTTAGGCTAACACTTTCCCATTACAGACATCGAAATTCTCTCACAATTAAATCCAGTCCACACCTTCTAAACATTTAGAATTATGTGGGTGACTAGGAAATGTTGAAAATGTGTCTGCTCTCAAGATTAGAGAATACAAAAACTGGAATGTACTTTGCCATTGTTCACCACCTGCTTGTAGCTCATAGTTAATTGCATAGATAGGAACCATCATTTACTGCTCTGGCTATGCACAATTCATTCGTACACATCAGCCCGTTCCTTGCCCTTATGTCAATTGTCTGGCACTGGCACTGTGGCAGATACCTGTGTGTGGGCATCTACACATGCTGTTTTCCTGCTTTCCACTCTGTAGTTGCTGGTCCAGACAGAGCAGTGTTGATCATCTCTAAAGTAACAGCTATATGCACTGGTTTTACAATGGGCTGAAACCAACAGAATTAACAAAGATGCTTCAGTTGCTTTCTATTATCCTTCCAAGACCTGATTAAAGCCTATTTGAATGAGGCTGTATTTTCTCCTGTCTTTGCTTCATTTCATTTTGTAAAATGTTGGCACTCAGAGTAAAAATATAATTAAACTATGGCACAGAAGCTGATAGCTTTGATCTCACCTAGCTTAGTAAAGAAGACAAAACAGGCACATTTAATCCACTGTTTGTTCAGTTACAATGTGCTAGTTTTAAACTATGCACATTCCAGTGACTGAATGAATATATGAGGAATGCCAAAAATTAACATATGAGTTACGATTATTGCCATACAAAGGCTGTTATAGTGCACACCAAAAATCTCTAAACAATGAGGTCATGTCACCATAAACCATAATGCATGGCTAAATCATAATGCAAAAAGAATTTTGAAATAACTGTATTCTCATGTGCACAGTCTGCAGTTCGTGATTCAGTAGAGCTTATTCATTTGCATTTGTAGAAAAAGAGATTTTCCCTTTCCAGATTTCCCCCGTCACATTCTGAATCTCTTTTCCCTCTTCAGAGCATCTCCCCCTGGTTCTGCTGCCCTCTGCCTTTGCCTCTGCTTCCCTGCATATTGCCTAAAGGACTATGGGAGCACATTTATTTGCCTGAGGATTTAGTTGCATAGGAATGCTGCTTATCTGATATGTAAGTTTTACCCAAGGAAATATCATATTCATTTGGTGCACAAACACACAGAAACACACACGGGGACAGGTGTGATAATGTCAATATTCAGGATTTTTTATCCTCAAACTGCCCTACAAATGTTAACTAATTAATCCTCAGAACACCTCTTTGAGTTGCACATACTTATCCCAATTTGCTGGGCAGAGACAGGGAAACAGAGAGATTAACGGACTGGAAGAGTTTCCATTAGAGTCAGGGGGGAGAAAAAACAAAACCCTCTTCAGCTTTAATGGAACTTGGATCAGGTATGAAGTGATTTGTCTAATGCCACCAGCATATAATGGATTAGAGCAAAGTTACCTATATCTGCAAATTTCTGGAACTGATTCTGATCTTTTGGTGAGCCCTGAATTGGTCAGACAGCTGATCAGGGTAGGTCAGTTCCAGATGAAAATATTCTATTCTATTCTATTCTATTCTATTCTATTCTATTCTATTCTATTCTATTCTATTCTATTCCATTCTATCTCTGGGTTGGTTTGTGCCCAGGTCAGAAATGTGCAGTCCCAGAGCTCCCACCAGTGTAGCAGCAGCATTAGAGTCTGAGGAATTTGGCTGCTGCCATACATGCTTATGTTTGCACTGCACTGTTTCTGCAGCATTCCTTTCCCTGCAGAACACAGCAGGACAAAAAAATGATGGCAGGTGAGACAAGGTGGCTTTTCACTTGTGACACATAACCACATAACCTGTCTCCACAGACAGCTGTGGTGTGACATGCTTTACACTGCAGGGAGAGGTCAAAGTGCTGCAGCCCCACTGTCCTCCTTACAAACAGCCCCCACCCCCTGACACTCTCTCAGTATGACAGCTGAGCAAAATGAAGGCTATTTCTGATTTACAGCTACAACCTGCAATGAATTATATTTGGGTGGTTTATTAATATGAAGCCGTTAGCAAGAGTAAATTGTCTGCCTGACACAGATGGAAAAACTAACTCTATCGATGACTGTAATCCATTCATTGTTTTATGAATCTGACATCCTCCAGAGAGCACCACAATACCCCACTCAATGGCTCTGAATACTACATTTTACATTTAGATTTTCTGGCTTAAAGAAAAGATGTGTAAAATTACAAGCAGGCATAGCATTCCCCACTGACTTGTGCATTTATGAAGTTTTTTGTGTTGTTATTACAGCAAGTATATGAAATACAATGTACATGGAACTAGGAATAGGGAAATAAATACATCTGCATTTTTTAAAAGGAACAAGAGGCTGATATTTATTCACTATGAGGGTGGTGAGGAACAGATTAAGTTGGCCAGGGAAGCTGTGGCTTCCCCAACCCTTGAAGAGTTCAAGGCCAGGTTGGATGGGGCTTTGAGCAACTTCGTCTAGTGGAAGGTGTTCCTGATCACAGTAGGGAAGTTGAAACTAGATGATATTTAAAGACCTTTCCAACCCAAACCATTCTATCATTCTGATGTTCAGGTTTATATACCACACTTTGTATATGTTGGTATGGAAATATTTTGTTATTTTCTGCCTATGAAAGTATGAACCCGAAAAAGCATGTCTCCTTGAGAAGTCTTGTGTAAAACAGGCTTTTTAAGGCTTTTGGTCTGGGTTAATTTTGAAGTCTCGGAGGTGACCCTGTATAAGCAGTCACACAGCTCTGGGAAATCACAAGGATTCAGGCCAAGCCTACGGCATTAGGAAGAGATGCATATGGAAGTGTGTCCAGAGGGATTTTGAATTGTCTGTGGAGCTTATCAGAATGGTTGTAAAAGGTGGACCCAAATGGCAGGCCAGCTGGATCTTGTCATTCCTGACCAGTAGTTTTCCCCACACCCTCAGGCTGTACAAATGTTAGAACCAAGATCTCTGGATCTACCTGATAGACAGTCCTTTGGGTCTGTCTCAAAACAAATGTGACAGGATGGACTGAAGTTTCTGACTTTACACTACTGGATTTTTTCTACAGTATTTCTCATGCATAAACCTCTGCAATATGCCAATGTATTCCTGGACATCAAAAGAACTTCAACAAATGTGCACCAATGGACTTGGACCATTTCTTTCTTCTCTCAGAGGATTTTTTACACTTAAACCCCATAACACTGCATGAGGCTGAGCTTTCAAAGCGTTTATTCACAAGATATTCACAATTGGTTGTTCCTCATGTGATTGAAATGTGGCATAGTTTTAACCAAACATCACTCACAAGAAAATGTGTCTCAAAACAAACCAAGCATCACTGTGGAGCTTCTTCTTGGAGCCTTGCACCTCACACCTTACTACAGCATTGTCACACCATGGTCTCATGGGGCACAACTTCTGCTGGTCTCAGATTAAGCCCTTCTCTGTCCTTTCCCACCTGCTGACTGAAGCTTTGCGGGACTTGTTAAGACACATGTCCAAACCATAACAGTCCACAGACACACAGCATCCACATCTTAAATGAGAGCCAGTGTAAATCCTCCAAATGTATTCCAAGGATCACTTCTGCACCACACACCACAGAGTGGTCACTTACTAGGACATTTACTCCTACGAATGTCCTTCCTGAATCCTGTAAGTCCCTTCTTGCCCACAGGTATACTCCTATTTACTTATTCCAGATGTAACAGGATTACTTTACTATGTATGAAGAAAGATTTTTTAATAACAGATAAGAATTCAAAGCATTATTTTCAATATAAGACATGAATCAAGACTTGTTTTCATACCTTTATACCTGATACTGAATTCAGAGCATTATTTTGTGGAAACACATACTTCAAGCTACAAGTCCTTTAAAAATCTCATTAATTGCAGCAGAAATTTTGCTAGAATGGAGACAATAGGGTTTAGCACATTGCAGGTGATTCAATCTTATGCAAAAGATGTTTATATTTCCTGAAGCAAAATACTCATCACTTGAATTAGTTAATAGGAAAACAATCAGCTAATTTGCCAGGTCGCACTGTACTGTGAAAAAAAAAAAAAAAAAAAAAATTCTTATTCAGAAGTTATTAATATTGTCTCTTCCTGAGCATGAGAATGGGTTCTCTCTAGATTAGTAACATGGCTCTTATAGTCTCAGGTTTTGAGATTTTCACAGTCTTTTTCATTGCTTTTAAAAATGTATTTATCTTTTCAGCTCTCACTCTCCTCCAAGGTAGAAATGAGGTATAAATCTCAGTCACATGACCAAGATATTGCAGCTGAACAATCCAATATGAATTACGGAAGACATGGTCTCTGTCCTTGTGCTAAGTCAGCCTATAGTAAAAGTAAGGCTATACTACTGATCTTAAATTTCCTTCATTGTAAGCAAAGCCAAGCTGAATTTGCTGAGGACTACAAGTATGAGCAAAGGCAACTGTTATGGCTCATCTGATGCAGAGAAACTCATACAATTTCTGTGGATGGACTGGATTCTGAGCCCTCCAGAAAGCCTGGAGTGACTTGCATACAGTTGCACAGAGTATCTGTGGCAGGGCAGGGAATCCTACCTCATGCCGTAATCTGTGGACAACTTTCCTCTTCTGGCCATGTCATACTATTCAAAAAGTAGCTGATGATCCTATGAGAACATTCACTCTAAGCAAAATATTTTTTTAAAAGGGTGGCAAATATATGAATGGCTTTGGTTTGAGAGCCTAACACCATGCTCCAAACAGCGAGAACAGCCTTACCTTTGCATACAATTCCCCTGAACAGTATTTTCTTTTTTTTTTTTTCCTTTCTTTTATTTTTTTTTTTTCATACTTACAGTTGACTGAACTAACATCTCTTATCATGGTCTGCAAAGAAAAGCTGTAAAAAAATTAAATTGGAAAAGCTAAATTATTTATACAATTTCATGTGCTGGATGTTTTGGTACAGTTGAGCCTTGCTTCTTCCTAATAGCATGAGACTATTAGGAATTGTAATACTCCTCAGGGGATGTAAGATTTATCAACCCTTGCAGAACAGGATGGAAGCCAAGGCAGGAGATTAAGGGATACTAGTTAAATTAATCAACCTTCTCTCCATATATTGGCCAGGAGAATGCAGTAAGTTGTTAT
Source organism: Hafferia zeledoni (assembly GCA_035583235.1). Classification (NCBI taxonomy): domain Eukaryota; kingdom Metazoa; phylum Chordata; class Aves; order Passeriformes; family Thamnophilidae; genus Hafferia; species Hafferia zeledoni. The sequence goes on along the minus strand of JAWWEV010000083.1, from coordinate 10,973,180 downwards.
TCATACATTTTACACAGTAGGAGCACAATTTGACCACAACCATATGTTGAATTTAATATTAAACGTTGGATCTTTCCAAAAACAACTCCATAAAAATGTCAATACTTTTTTTTTTTTTTAGATGAATGACTCTATTCATTTTAAAAGGCATTTACACACACACACACACACACACACACACACACACACACACACACACACACACAAAAAAACTTCTTTTCTATACCAGTTTTGAAAACAACCTTCCATTTTAATCCTGGTTCAGGACCCTATCATGCTTGTTTATGAGTCAAAGTCTAAAGTGAAGATGGAATGGTGAAGATGGAAGAGTTACAAATACTCCTTTTTTTGACCTCTCTTTTTACCTGCAAAAGGGTCAAGAAGATATTTTCCCTGTCAAACTGAAAACCTTGGAATGTTATCTTTTGCTTTATGCACAATGCTGAAGTTTAAGTTTCTTGAAATGAATGCACACTATTATTTCTGTCTCTGTACAAAACGAAAAGCATCATTACATGAGCAATTTTTGGAACATATTGCACCTATGGAATGGCATTTTCTCAAAACCCAGAAATTGGTTAAAGAATTATAACATCAAAACTTTGTAGATCATCAAATTAGATCATCTTTAATCCTGAACAGGTGGAACTAGTAAAGAGCATTATTGTGTTCTATTTAACATCCCTCCCACAGAAGGAGGTAAATGGATCATGTACTCTGCATTGCAGTCAGTACCAAGGCCAGTCCCTAAGCACATATTGCTAATCAGGTGGCTCTGGCTGACCTGCGAGTTGTACTATAAGGTCTGTAATGTCTGCTGGACCAAAGAGCACCTTTACACGGTGTTGCACTCCCTTTGGTTTCTGGTTAGTTTGTGCAGCCTGGCATGAGTGAGTTCCTCTGCTCTCCCCATTCCTGAACACCAGTTTGACAGCCTGGGCTGTGACCATCAGGTCCTCAGAGCCAAGAATGTGGTTGCTCAATTAGGTGCCATGGCTCAGTCCCCAAGGGTGTGAACACCAAAAGAGTGTATTGTGGCAGAAAGTTGCGTGGCAGCAAAAGCAACATGCCTTGTAGATTCTTTGCTCTAGTTGCCAAAAGCCCCAATTCAGAAATTAATTTAAGGACATGTCTCCAATAAAGAATAAACGTGTCTTCTAAATTATAAAAAATTAGGGCTGTGAATCATAGCAGAAAAACAGAATTTCAAAAATTCATCACAGTAACTCTGATATCAGGATAACCAACAAAGTAAAAAAAAAAAAAAAACACAACAAAAAACACTTGACAGTTCAGATATTTAATTCTTATAGGTAGAAGAAATGAGGAAAAAATAAACATTGTTTTAGAAACACAGATTTTTTTCATTGCACTCTAGCACTGGTTTACACTAAAGGGCTGCAGTTTTTCAAGGCAACAATTGGGACATGTGAAAGAAAGAATGGAAATTAATTGTTAAGGTATGGGAGGGTAAGGAAGAAAAGAGAGTGAGTTTGTCGTTTTCAAAACAAGTGCAGTACCTGCAATACGTCACCCAAAATAGGGACTGCTGTATCACACACAAATCCACATCTATTAGCTGAGTGTGAAAGTGGTCCCTCAATAATTATTCTATTCATTTTTTAACTGAAAGGGATAAAAAAATGTGGCTTTATATAGAAAAATAATTTTAAAATCTTATTAATGGCAATACTTCTTAAGATAATATAAAATCTTCCTCTGAAAAACAAAGAGGAAAAAATCTTCCAGTAGGAAAATAATAGTGTTTGCAATGGCAAAATAAGTCAATTGGAAGTGTAATGACTTCTATACAAAGTCAACAGAAGTGTTTGGTTCACACTCATATAATGCATAAGCCATTCGCCTGACATTGTATCCAGTTGCTGTTAACAGTTTATATGAGTAAATGCCTGTAAAAATTCTTCTTTTGAGTCTATTATGCTATAAGAAGTGTTTGCTGTGAGTGAAACCCTTTCTACTGCTCATTTATTATAAGCCAAAGACAGTAACACTAACATTAAACCAAGCAACCTTACTGCTTTCCAGTTTTCCTTTGGTTTGTAGTCTGTATTCATCTGCACTTTCCCAGATCATCTGATCTGAAAAGGGATTATATAATCCTCTCTTGGAGGTACATCAATTCTGCCTGAAATAAATCATGTGATTCCACAGTCCACAGGCACTATATTATAGCAACAGCAAGGAAAACTAGTCATAAACAATTCATTTCACTATGATTCAAAAAATCAGCCATTGGAATTTACTGATTTGAAGACCAGTGATGACTTTTTCATCATTTAACCTGATGTTCTGTGTTACAGACCATAATGTTCATGCAGTGTTATGGTTTCACCTAGATGGACCTAAATTTGAGTTTTTTGAGGTTCGGCCTGGGCCTGGGGGCTGTCAGCTGATC
>JAWWEV010000083.1:10956453-10970664 GCA_035583235.1 Hafferia zeledoni | reverse complement strand
ATTGTTTCTTAATTGCCTTTTTATCCTGTCTGTAAAATATATGTAGTTTTAGTACAGATGTGGCCATAAGTTTTTTTTTTTTCCTTCCCCTCTCTTTTCCTCCCTTTTCCTCGGTGTTGGGGGTTGGGGGAGGCTCTGACTCTCTGTCTTGGAGGGCTGGCAGTTTGCCAGCTCAAACCATGACATTAAGTTACCTTAGTATTGAATCCAATGGACCTTTTTCTCTGACCAAAGCCAAATGAAGCTGCAACATGGAGAACGATCCCCTATTGATCTAAGGTGTTACTGGACTAATGGAAGAACCACCACACATTTAGTTCTCTTTTCCTTCTTTTATTTTGCCCTTTCCTCAGTGAAACCTGATATTTTATGTAAACTTTCAGGCAATAAAAAATTATTCTTAGGACAACTTTTCCACAGAAGAGAAGGAAGCAAACTGTTGATACATGTTTGCTCAGAGCTCAGACAGACTGAAAGAGCAGTGTAGCAGTGGAGTAAAGATGTAGCATTCCCATTTGGGAGATGTGCGTAACACTGGGATACAGGCGAACTCATACAACTGAGCAGCATGAAAATAAATTCCCAATACACACAAAATCATCATCATCACCACGGCTAGACTTCGCAAACAAAGATTTGGGAAGGGCTCTACCCACATGGGTGTGTTCTTCAAGCCTGCGCAGTGGATTTTTAGGTGAGGCACAGTATGCGCAGAACTGGCCCCATCCTTTGCTCCTGAGGTTCATCTGCCACAGCCGAGTGAGAGCTTGGACAGTGACAGTGAAATCCTCAGTATTAGAACATACAGCCCCTGGTATTCCCAGGAGGTCTCCCGTCCAAGTACTAACCAGGTCTGACCCTGCTTAGCTTCCAAGATCTGACGGGATCAGGCATCAGGGAAGAATTTAACTGCCTCACAATACACGCAGCTAAGACAGGAAATAGCTTGCAAGAAATCCACAAGCTACAGTATGTTTGCATAAACCAGTCAGCTAAGACCTAGTTTTGCCAGCTGTATTCACTCTAAGCATAAATTTACTCCAGAGTAGTCCCAGATTAAAAAAAAAAAAAAAAAAAAAAAAAAAAAAGGTGAAGTTTGTATACAAATTATTTTTTAACATAAAGCAGGCATTTTTGATGAATAAGTTGTTTTCTGAGAATAGCTTATTCTGCTCTATGGGTGCTGGTACACAATATGCAAAAAACATTACATTCAGAAATATTTTAATGAGAAATAAATACATCAAATCCAAATAAAGATGCATTCCTAGAATTACTTATGAACTGGTAAACCCAGGTCAAGAACATCAGTTTTCGTGTACCAGTACCAGAGGCCATCCCTGGCTTCTAAGTTCTTCATCCAGACAAATAGGTAGGACAGGTCTACAGATGGACAGGATTGTACCTTGAGAATTCATTTCAGCCACTTTTGCCTTCTCAGCCTCATAAGGACCACAAACTAGAATTGGTGAGGTCAGATTAACCCATAAAATTCAACCCTTTCCAAAATAAGTGCAGATATGTTTTCTGTTTTGATTCTAATCAGTTTCTATATCAAAGTGGTAACTTAGTCGTCCAAAGGATAAAGACACCAGAAAAAATCTCAAAAAATTGAGAGTACAAGTATGAGCTTGTAACTCAAATGTCACAGCTGTATCTTTGTCTTGCAAGGGCCACCTTTTCTTTCCCCAGCTTCCTATAATAAAGGCAGTGGTAGTTATGCAGGTTTAAAACTGCTTAAAACCTTACTAGTCTGATTCACCATGATCCTTTCTTTCTATATTGAAATTAGAAGAGATTGAAAAATTTTAAACTAATTTGCCATCATGCTCTTTAACAAAACATTAAGTGTCAGAGAGAAAAAACATCTCTATGGAAAAAAATACAGTACATGCCTATCAATATATCTTTTATTCCTAGATTTCTTAGGACTTCATTAATTTCCCAAGCTCATTTCTTACAGTTTATTAATCCAGTGCTGTTGAATCTTCTTTCCTTGTCATATTTTATTACCTCTTTTATATTCACAAGATGAAATTTCTCTCAAAATTCACATTATTTATATTTGCCAGACTGCCTCTATTTCTGCAGATATCTCATGCTTGGGCACTGATTGGGGCGGGGAAGAAACACTGCTGTTTTCTGTGTGCATATGGTATCACTGATTACTACTAATCACTGACCTATGGGCTGTTTTCTGAAAGGCCAGCAACATGAAAAGGGCTCTGCCGTGCTGGTAAGACTATCAGGAGAAGTTAGGCATCTAATGTGCAGAGATGCTTCTGTAAATCTTGTTTGTCACCTTCTGCCTTCGAAGGAACTTCAATAGCTACATAAATTTTGCCTTTGATCTAGAGCTCTTCCTTCATATTGTATTGCAACAGCACCTACTCACCCATGCTCGAAGCACCATAAACATTCAGTAAGAGATCTCTCCCATCCTGAATAGCTTAAAAGATCTTTTCTATCCATACGAAGAAAAAAAAAAAAAAAAGAAAAAAAAAAGGACTGGAAATAGCTCAGAGAAGGAGCACACAGGTGACAGAATTATGAAATGGCATCCAAAGGAAGAATCACTAAATACATGCTCGTTCCTGGAAAAGAAATCAATTAAGATGCCCCAAAGAAAAGTGATCTATAAAATCACGAGTTACAAGGTGAGGATAAACAGGGAATGTCAGTGTTCACTGACATCAAATCAAACTAGAAGTTGGCAGACTGAAAGCAAACAAAAGGACTCGTTCTCACACATAGGGAAGGCAAGACACAGACCTCATAGCTGGAAGACACTGGGGGGGTCCAAAGTTTTACTCAGTTTCACACTGACAGAAGAGACATCTATCAGGGAGTGATGGAATACTAAATGTTCCTGGGCTGGGCAGCCGTGAACTTGAAATTGCTGGAAATAAAGAGAGAATTCTTGGCAAGTTCTGCTATGTTTATCCTGTCCTTAAACTCACCTGCAAGCTTTTTTCTCATTGTCAGAGAAAGATACTGAACTGAATAAACCTTTAATATGACCCAGGAAAGGCTTTTTATGTTTTTTCTTGAATTAAATAAGCAAATCAAGGACATTAAGCAAATCTGAATCAATCTGCGTCATAGACCAGCAAAAGAACTGGAATCAAGACTTCTATAATGGCTGTGCTCCATCAACAGCTGCATCTGTTCTGGTAAATACAAATTACTAGAGAATGTTCTTTGCCCTGAAGCCAAGTGGAGTGACCATTGTCCATACAGCTGAACTTTTTTACCTGCTGAAACAGAGATACCACATCTACATCAGCCACTGGTCCATGCCAATTATTGAGAATGCTCATAAAGCTAAGAACAGCCTGGTCTTATTTCTCCATCACAGGACATAACAAAAGAAACAGAGAAAAACAAATTCTTTTCTTCATCAGATACCTTTGTAACCAATGGGCTCTGAAAATTTAATTGTTTCTAGACCCAGACTTTTTATTTTTTATTTTTTATTTTTATTACAGAACAAATCAAGTCTCCTATCTAGAAAGTGCTTGCCATGACTCATATAATTGGCCCTGGACTGTCAGCAGTCCTGGAACTGTGCTCAGGATGATAATTAGTCAGTGCCAGTTAGTAATAATGCCCTGTTCCATCTTTTTGTAGTCGTGGCTACTTCTATTACACAGAAGCATTCAGAAGATATATTAATATTTTCAGCATCATTTGAAATCCTTGTATATACACAAAGATGACAGAATGCTGTTCTAATGCCACTGTAGAGCTCCAGGTGCTGGAATTAAAACCTTGCTAAAGAAACTTGTGTGAAAGTTCTCAGAGAGCTGAAAAATCATGAAGGATAGTAGTTCTGTAAAAGTTCTGCTGTTTTTGCAAGACTAGATTATGATAATTTCTACTATTGAGTTGAAGGAGGGGAGATAAACAGTCTTAACTTTTTGTTTTCCTTCTTTAAAAACAGCATCAACATCTGTAGTGAGCAGAAAAATGTAATTTTTATCTCTCTCAGCTGTATACATGCTCTAGTGTTATTTGATATTCTTGACACCAGGAACATACTGTTTAAAAAATGGAACAAAACAATGGGAATTACTCCACTCTCTCCATATTTTCTGCTTCCCAATCACAGAAAAGTACTTGAAAAGCGTGAACATTATGTTTAAAAATAGTACTGCTGAAATATTCCCAGAGATCAGAAGAAACTTCCATATTTGGAAGAACCTACAGGATGTTCTGCCAAACTATTTGGCTTTTCTTTAGGTCAAAGCAACCCTGGGCTTTGCCGCTGTTCCCATAATGTGCTATAGACAGGGTGAAAGTGCTCTTCTGTCATTTCCAGTTTACAGTACAGTTTGTGCTGGCTGGTATGGGACATGCCTTTGCAGCCAGTCCTACACTGAAAACCTCACTAACTACAAATGCATGTTCTCCCATGCTGTACTTGTATTTTCTCTGTTTAGCCATGGAGAGCAAGCAGAATTTTGCCTACAGGATTTCTCTTCATTTTTCTCACTGTCTCCCCTCCATTCAAAAATACTCATTTTTGTTTTTTCGAAGTTTCCTTTTTAGAATACTTGGTAGAAGCCAGTGTAAAAATTACATTGCGTTTAGGTTCTTTTCCTTCCCTTCATTTTTTTCATTTATGAAAAGACTTGATTACATTATTTTCTTAATATCCCATTTGCTACCAAATATTTTATTTCAGGAGCATTTCTGCTACCAGTAGTCATAGTGAGTAAATGCTCCATTGATCTTAAATTGGATCATCTAACAGACTGGGATTTACCTAAATTTTTGCCTGCTGTCACCTCTTTGCCTGTCAAAACGATGCAACACCATTGCAACACTTCCAAATATTGTGATGCATCACTACGTGAATTAACTTAAGCATGACCTGATATTCCTCTTGCTCTACTCTTTGGTAGTTAATAACATATTGGTATAGTATTTTTTTTTCTACTTTTTGCCTTTAGCTTTACTGTCTGTCTTGACACTGCCTTCCATGTTCTAAAGACAGTTGCCACCTAAGCTGGAGGGCTGGAGCCATTATATATCTTTCATTTCATTGTCTTAGCTGAGTATTTAAATCTTGCTCTGTTAGCATACAAATCCTAGGCCTTCAAAAAGCAAGTTTAGTTACAGCGGTACCTCTTCTCTCCTGTGCTGTTCCAGCAAAATGGTCCCCTCTTCCTAAATCAGGGACTGTTTCCTGAGCAGCCTTAGCAATAGGTATGTGTCATTTACTGTGTCAGCATTTCATATTGCTCAAGCTGCTCAGTTGCCCTACCAAACTACTTCAAAGTCAGTCATCTCTTGTACTCAAAGGGTTGCTGGTTTGTAAATTTTATTCAGTGTACAAAACTATATATATGTCAACAAAAGCCATAATGGGCAGAGCAGTGAGTAACAGTTAACATCCAAAAACAATTCCACAATGCTTCACTGTAGCTGGAGCCAGAATACTTAATAAGTAAGTAGTAGCAAACAGTCAAAGATTCCTATTTCTGATGTAATTCTATTTTCAATTCTGTTCTTTGCCACTCTCACGCCCACCATTCCTGAGATGCTGCCCATGCTCTTGGGATCCTTTGACCAAGGCAGCTGAAATACAAAAGAAGCTGAGTTTCAGCCCTGTACTGAAGGGCTCTGAGGAGCTCACAATCTCATAAAATGCAGGATAGGGAGTTAAAGATTCACTGCCAAGCTGGAAAAATACTTCCAGTAAATCCTATGACTGGGTTTATAGGGACTTTGTTTTGTGGGCAAAATCAAAGTTAGGAAATAAAATTTGCTTCAAGGATTAAGCCTCTAATCCTTGACTCTCTTTTGGCCAATAAAGTGTTTGATGGATAGTGTAAGCCTCTATCAAAGTCTCTGTCACAGTACTGACTTCCCTGGTCCCCAGAGCAAAAGAAACCAGAAAACTTCACATGCTGCTTGGAGGCATGTCACCAGGCAAATCAGTAAGGCAAAATACAGCTTCAGGAATATTCCTATTTTACATAAAAATTTACTAGTCGATAAGTGCTACAGAAGCATCAATTACAATTAATAATATGGTGTGTCTCCAGTGCCAACCCTGGTTTCAAGGGGGTGTCCTGCAGAAAATCAGCATAGACCATCACAAGACTTACCAGTGAGCCTTCAATAACCTAGTGAGCATGCACTGAATCTCTGAATTATTTTTTCTAGGGAAGTCATATTCATTTAGGATAAACCTGAGCCCTGTGCATCTGTCAGTGCAAATGTTGGGTTTCTCTGTGTTGGGTTTTATATTCCTGTACCTAGAGAAAAGTCGGCTGGGGTGAGGATTCAGTGCTATTCTTTTTCTGAGAGGAAAAATTTGAAGTACTTGGTTTGATGACTTTGGGTTAGCTCTGACTTGATGACTGATGACAATACAAATGTAAGAAAATAATACAAAATCTGTCAAGAGAAATTAATTGCTTTTAAAATCTTAGGTAAACTATGTGTTTTACTGAATAAAATGATATTATAGGTAAGGTTAAAGTGGGACCTGGTACTATGCAAATATATGAATTTACACCAACAATATCTGTGATTTTTTTTTCTGAGCCCTTGATAATTTAATTGGGGTCTTAATCTGTTAAACATTCAATTTGCACTGACTTTCAGTAGACTTCAGGTATTTTTACCTCTTTAGTCTCCTTTGACAATATCTCTGCATAGTGAAATATAACTTATACACAATCCTGGAGGTGACATGAGGTACAAGGACAGAATGGCAAATGTTTCTGCTCCTGTGACAGCGTTCAGATGCAGGAGCAGTACTGATGACTGAGATAATGCTGGTTCCAAAGCAGTGTCCATGGCAGCTTAGATGTATGTAGCTCAAATCCTTTCTACTCCGGACTGAATTACCCAAACTCATCCAGCATGCACCTTTGGCTAGAAGCTCTCACAAGAACACGTGCCATGGCCCTGATGCCTAGTAACTTGTTACTTTGAAATCACTTGATTGAACATCTGACTCTACCTCAACAGTACCTCTTCAGCTCTCAAACCTGAAAGAGCAAATTGGGAAAGAAGGGAATATTTTATGATTTACTATTACAAGACATTCATAATTGAGCCTTTGGACTCTTCTTGCTGGAGCTGATGAGCAAACATGGAGTAGCTGGAGGCCCTCCAAGGCCTTTCTGTAAGGACTTCTTCAGATGCTCAGATGACCAGAAAGCACTCCAAGCTGATCAGCCAGCTGTCATTTTCCTTCTGGATTAAAAGCATCAGAAGTCATTTTGTTCCAATGAGAAAATTGTTGCTCTGTTATCTGTATCAGTCCTTCTGCCTTTACTCTGGACATAAAGCATGACACCAACTGTAGGTTGGCAGCTCTTTCCAGTTCTTTGTAGTACAGGAAACATTCTAATAAACACCACCACTGGCAGTAGCTGAGCCATAATACTTGAATGTGAAACAGTGCCAATAGCTATAGCTTTTGTCTAGTACTCGTGGAGTGCCACTTCCCATATTTTTTTCATCTCTGATGCAGTACATACTCTTAGTCTTTCACATCACTTTAAATTAATGTTTCCTTACTGTTCTTTTGCTTTTCTTTTCCTCCTTTTCCAAGAACTGTTGCTTTTATTTTCCTTTGTGGCTTACACTAGAGCCAGCTTCGATTTGATCACTACCAATGCATCAGAGGAAATATAAAGTACATACTGTGCTTTCATTTGGGTGGACAGGGAGCTATACATAACCCTCAGTGAGCAGTAATATGACTAATGAATATGCTGCACTATGGGTTTGCTGCAAAAGAGCAGCTTACACAACCCAGCCTTTATCACATTGCTTTTGTTAGCCATCGCTCTTTATTTACTGTCACTGAGGCTGGGAAAGACGGCTTATTTTCTCAGCATTGTGCATATGTATCTGAGCTGGAGCTGGCAGAACAACTTGTTCTTCTACATTTTCCTGCATGTTTTATAACCTGCTTTTATTTTATAGTACTTCAGTAGTTCATTCTTTCTAAAATTAAAGTGGAATGTCTATTCTGTACATGGGCTACCTTGCACATGATACTCTACTTTTAAAAAAACATAAAGGATTATACTCAAGCTTATAGATCTCTTACCAATGCACTGAATGGCTCAGAAATTCAGTATTCTTAGCTGGTCTGTTTGGAGGATGGGTTGAACTCCAAGTTGTCAGCTAGCTAGAGGCCTATGATGGATACAATTTTCAAACTCTATAAAGCATACTGCTTGTTTCAATATCTAGCTTCGTCTAGCTGCTTAAAATGGGGCAGATTTACGGCACATCCAAGAAAACTGTTGCTCTCTCCTTCATCTTCACCATTCCGTGTGCTTTCAGAGGGTAAGAAAATGGCTGCATTCCTCTTCAGCCTCTCCTCCTGCACAATACTTTCCATTCTTCATCACAAAATCTGTATCTTTGTTGCTTAGGTGCTCATATTTCAGATGCTTTTACCCTAAGGCATATAAATATCCACTATCAAAGACTCAAAGTCTTCCTTGTTGCAAAAGGGAGGCCCTTCATACTGACTTACCTTTGTTTATCTTCTTATGATAAAGCAAGCAAGATCCCCACAATGGCACTTGAGTATCACTTTTTGCAGAAGAGAACAAGCACCTTTTTGACTGGCATTTGTAAAATTCCTGAAGTCAGGTCCTGAGTGCCTCTTGATGTGAGAGCTTGGAGGAAGAGCATAAAAAGTTTTACAGGACTACTTAGTCTTTAACACCTTTGATTCCTCTGGGTTTGTGGGTTTTTCACATTTAATCTCTATGCTGGTTACAAAGACCATTGCAGTGGCAAGGCAAGCAAATTGTAACAGACTCACAACAAAGATCTAAGTCATGATCATCCACTTAAACAGTAAATATATATCTTAGCAAAACAGTTCAACTGCAGTTCACCAGGAAGTCAGCATTTCAAGTTAACACGACATGGTATCCCCATTTCATAGTCTTCGTCTCTCCAAATATTTAATTGTTTCTCCCCATTGCTCTCTAGCCCTTTCCTCAGTTCTACCTTTTTTTTTTTTTTTGGTGAGTGCAGAATTTCCAACAACATAATTATTCATGTTTCTGTAGAATTAGCTCATTTAGACTGGGGTGCAAAATCATGAACTCGAAGATCTCAGAAGTCTTTTCCAACCTAACTGATTCTGTGATTCTTTGAAAATGTGTGGGCCTGATGTATACTCAGTCCAATATTACTTCTAGTGATTAAGCCAATCTCTTTCAGAGTTAAATACTTAAAAGAAGAATTCAGTGTTATTCTTGGAAAGATTATTATTTACATAAAGGAGTAGACTCTAACAAAAAAATCAATGCTCAGGCTGTGAGAGTCAGCAGCTTCTTAGATTTTGTGCTTCTCTGACTCAGATGGATAAAAAGGCTTCATGTCACGTTTTGGCTCCTTGGTGAAATCCATATCCAGCTCGTTTGCTCCTTTAAAAAGCAACAAGAAACTCCTGTAAGGTCCTGTGCACAGCCAAGGGCTGACCCCTGTGCTAGGGGACATTCCAGTCTGCTGTAGCCCTTGATACCAACAGAGCACAGGCTTCTGCACGAGCAGTCTAGAGAAGCTGCAGCAAAATACTGCATTCTGTACCATCGCAAGACAGAGCTGTTGTAGTTTGTGTCACCTTGTCTCTCACCATGTCATCCTCTGGGAAAGGGATAAGATTTTTATATATAAATAGTATTGTGTATCTAAGAGGAGGTATTTTAAAATATTTGTTCTCTCTCAGAATACCTTTAAGGTATTTTTCTTTAAAGACGAAAAATGGAATCATAAGGACTACATGGTACTTTCACACATTATTTTAAATGGGAAACACAAATAAAGCTCTGAAGAGATACCATTCAACAGTACACACTCTTAAAATGCATTGACTTAGTGTTTTTATTTTTCTTACCCTTTTTTTCCCAAATACCCTAGCTCTGTAGAGAAGCAAAATAAATATTAGATATTGTACAGATGTGATCTCAGTATTTTGGAACTGCTTAAAGCAGTGGGAGCCCCAGACTGCAATCCTTATGTAGAAACTACCCAAATAAAGCTCCCGCTGAGGCCAAGTGTTTTACTGCCATTTATACAATTGTATAAAATGAGCTACATGCTTTACAGAACAAATAAAGAAAAATCACATGGCGTCTTTATCTCCTTTCCTAGTTGTCTTACTCTCACAATTCATTGCATAAGAGAAACAGAGCACAGGACCAGGAGAGAAAAGAAACACCATAAAAGGCTATAGAGAACTCTATAAAAATAACAGCTGGATGGGGTAAAAGTTCCTTTGTTGAAGTCAGATGGCTATTTACTTTTAAACATTTGACAAAATATTTCACTTTTTGATTGACTAGCTGATAAATCAACTGGAATTTTACCTAAATGGACACTAAATGTGGACTCATGAATAAACCTGTTATACACTATTAGATCACTGGTCTTATTTTTATCAAAAGCCTTTTACTAAAATAGCTCAGCTTTCATCTGAGCTCCCTTGTCAGACAGTGCTGTGAAGAACATTTTGGCACTGCTTGCTCCTCTCCTGCTGATTCCCTGGCCTGGTGGGCTCTCCAAGGACATGGGGGAGCAGCAGCTCTGCCTTCCTTCTTCCCACTGTCTGTGTGCCTCTGGAGGCTTCTCCCCAGAAACATAGCTTACTGAAAAACAATTTACCAGTTATTTTTATTATTGTTATTGTTATTATTATTATTAACATTATTTTTAAGCTGAAAAATCAGCTGTGATTTTTTTGTTGTTGTTTTGTTTTTTGTTATGTTTATTTAAACTTGAGCACTTAGATTCAAAGAGCCTCTCCACAAAGAGTTGCTACAAGAAACAATCTTAAAGGGAACTTGCTTTACACAGATATCTGATCTTTTCCCTTCTCTTGGTGGCACTAAGATAAAAGCAACACTTTAGTTGACAGGATTATGTTGCAGCGAAATGGAGCTATGCCTGGGAGTAAAGTGAGATCCATTGTATGAAACTCCCATTACTGATCATATAATTGGAGAGTAAAAACATTTTCAGATTAGCCTTGGCTTTAGTAAGAAAAGACAGGGATATCTCTTTTCAAGCATGTTAGGTGCTGAGCAGAAGGGATTGAATGAAATGTCATGAGAACATATGGAAAGATAGCACAGAACTCTGAGGTGGACAGGTAGAGGAAAGGGAAGAAAGTAGAGGGCTGGGTACATGCTCCAGGCTGGAGTAAAACTCTATTGTCATGGGTGTATCTAAGTATATTTATGTATTGCTGAAGATTAGGAAGACTTAGAATTTACAGAAATTACCTGAAGGACCATGGTCTTCATGAGTAGCCCATCTCAAGTACTTTACAAAGATAATGGAAGGTAGTAAAAAAATCAGGGGGAAAAAAGAAAATATTTTGATAAATGAGTAGACAATGGATTAAGAAATAGGCGTATTGTTGTACCTCTGTTATAGCCTTTCATTGGCTTGGACTGAGATTTTAAATGATTGGGAAATACCAAATATTCTACCTAACCCGGCTGCAATATTTCTTTGATAATGACACATGGCAAGCAGATATATTACTATATTCTGCTTCAGCAGCAGAAGCACTTTTCTCTCCTTTCTGGTTCAGCATGGAACCATGAAAAAGAAGAGATCAGTATTTAAATATGTCTTACCAAAGAGAAGCAAAAAACCATGAAAAATGCATAAATGCTTCTCTCCTCTACTTCAGGCCAGGAAGTCCCTTCTGCAATGATGTTTACCTGCTTATTAAAATTTTGTAAGCCTGTGATGTGTAATCAGGGACAGCTTCTCACTACTATTCTTTGACAAACCAGACAAATAATAGAACCAAACCGGTTTTGCATGGCCACACTAAAAATGGGCTTTGGGTTTCAATTAATTTTTTATAGATAACCCTAAGGCAAAAAAATCAACCACCATAGTGACAATGAACTAACACAACTAATCCTGCACTTGCTGTGTATCTAAAAGTAATAGAAATACATTTAGTGTGACAAGAGTTTCTGCTCAGCATAATTAATCTCTTATTAACAGGTAATGGAGTTTGGTGTTGACTGAAACTAAAACAAAAGGGAAAAGAGCAAGAAAAGGTAGTAGAGTTTCCAGTTAAGATTTGTTTCCATAAAACATTACCTGGCTGAAGACCTGTTTCTAGCACAAGATCTCTACTCACTACTTCAGGCCTCTAAATAGAAACTCCTGGTTTGGCAGTGAGGTAAGAAATAGCACAGCAAGGGTAAAAAGGGCTTTACTGGGTATTAAGGGGGCTCAAACCTAATACTGGCAGCATGACTAGAGATAAACTAATGGAAACTCTGAGGTGTAGAATCACCCTGCTGGGCCCTCTAAAACACTGTTGTTCCATATCATATCCCACTTGCCACTCTCAGATAGAAAGCTAGGTGGGTATAATGCAAATGTCCTTGTTCTTATACTCTGTGTTCATACAAGAGATGGTATATTGGCAATGGTGCAGTAACAGAATCAGAGAGAGGTCTACGGTGAGAGACACCATGGGTAAGTAAGCATCTCTTTTCTGGACAACAGATAGTTGTTCCCCTCAGTGAAGGCATAGCTATGATAGGATATTGCTAAAGCAAACCATTTTTGAAGATTTATTATTTTGTACCTGTCAGTCTAAAAAAGAAATTGAATAAGTAGTAGGGAAATAACAAAGGGACTTTCAGAGGGACTTAATTTCACATCAAACTTATATGCCTAGAATTTTCGCAAACAGATTAGACAATTGCAAATTATCTCCCTGGCATGTCCCACATTGTGAGCACACGACTTTGAATGCAAACATAATAAATAGCATCTCTGTAAGCAGTAGCTATTGGCACCTTCATAAATCATCTTGTCAGAATCAAAAGCCTGTATAATCCTAAGGACTAAGGATCAGATTCTTGTATGTATTTTAAGGATCTGTGTGTAGTGCCTTCTTATGTTTATCACTGATTCTTACAGTCTCTCAGAAAACTGTACCTCTTATCATTAACATTTTCTTATCTCTCTGATCACACTCTCCCTGCTGAGTAGGTCTGTAGCCATCACTTGTCTTGTTGAGTAGAGTCAGAAATTTTCCCATTCTCAGCCTGGACATCCAACACAGCCCACACACAGCAAATAAGATTTACTGCGGAACATCTGACTTTAGTGCAAATCTTGCAGTTCTGTCCCTTTTGGCAAAAGCCTCCTTAGAGGATAGGATTATTTACCAGGAACAAAACTGTTTCTGAGGAAAGATATCTTCAGAGCGATGCAACTGAAAGTTGATTATTTAACTTTTCTCCAATAGCTTTCCTAATTACTGTGTTCCAGTCCCACCTTTTCCTCTTAAGGACATACTATCCTCAAGAAGAGCTACACTAGCTCAGCCCAAGTCAGCTGTCCTGTCTCTGAAAGTGGAGTACAGCAGCTTCTCTGTTAGCACCAAAGAAGAAGGGTCAGTATGAAGTAATCTTTCCTCTGTCATGCACACTGGCAGATGTTGCATCAGACAGTTTTCAGTAAGCAGCAATGGATCTATCTCAACAAATACCCATTTTTTTCTCCAAATAAATATTTTTTTGCCTCTTCTGTGCTCTTTTTTTTCTCATCCCTTTTTTTCTTTTTGTGTTTGAGAAAAACATGAGGCTCGCTACCCATGGAGATAAAAACAGGATTCTTACAGATTCCCTTAACTCTCTTTCTAATCACTTTTCCCACGGCTTGATGTTAAATCAGTTTAATCTTTTCAGACAGAACAGCTCTTTATTCCCTCTGTAGACTACAACTGTCTAGCAACTTTTCCTTGTTGATCAGAGAAACAATTATCCACAAACAAAAATACAGAAGCTTCATTCCAACTGCATTATGGAGAAGTTTGTGATTCTGTTGTCTCTAAGTAGACAAATATTGTTTTCATTCTCCAATGCTTTCATTCCAGCAGCAATTATAGACAGTACTTTGCCTTGGAAGATGGTAATGAAAACAAAAAGATGGAGAGTTCAGTTTTAGAGGATTAGATATGATGTTGACATCCACTAGTCTGGAGCTGGAATAGCACTGAAAGAAAAACAAAAAAGAGATAAAAAGAGAGAAGACAATATAAAAAATGAAGTGATGAAGCCAACCTAGGAGGACACATGCACGCAGACGGATAATACCATTCATCACATGTTCTAAATATATATATATATATATATATATATATATAGATATAAAAAAGACTAGAAAAGGTTT
>JAWWEV010000083.1:10927993-10953183 GCA_035583235.1 Hafferia zeledoni | reverse complement strand
AAAGAAAGAAAGAAAGAAAGAAAGAAAGAAAGAAAGAAAGAAAGAAAGAAAGAAAGAAAGAAAGAAAGAAGAAAAGGGAGGGAAAGGAGAGGAGAGGAGAGAAGAAAAGAAAAAGAAAGAAAAGGAAAAAAAGAAAAAGAAAAAAGAGAAAAGAAAAGAAAAAAGTATTAGCAATCATGATTCTGATTTTGTTTGTACTGCGAGCTTGAGCTCTCTTGTTAGTAACAGTGAGAATTATTTTCCATATAAAGAAACAACCAAGGACACATTCAAGCTAGCTGAGAAGGCAGCGTCTTGTTCTGCCGAGCTAGAGAGACAATTCAGGTGCCAAGTTTTCTCTTTAAGACAAAAAAGTTAATATGGAAATGACAAAATAAAACCCCAGGGACAGAAACTGACTTTCTTCTCTGCATGCTCTGTTCAGCATGCTACTTGTAGGCTCAGAAAACTTCAGGTTCTTATCTTCCAGTGAAGCCAAAAGCTTCTGTGATGTGATCTAAATATAATGTGCGAAAGAGGAAAAGCAGAATAGGGATTCCCACAGAAAATTTTAATTCTGTGAAAAATATCAAGGAGAACATTTCAGTGCAGCTACCCCTCAAGCAGGGTGATGACAGGGATTTTAGTGCATCAGTTCAGTTTTGAGCTCAAATGTGAAGCCACCAACTGTGAAGTAAACTGAGCTTTACCTTCCTAACATGCAAACTGGGCAGTTGCAGTCTTGAGGCTGGGAGAAGAGGTGCCCTGGTGGAGTTTCCAATGCAGTCTTTGCAGATTGCCAGTTCAGGACCCCAGAAAAAACTGACCCAGAGAAAAGCAAACTTTTGCTGGCCACAGATGCCTCTGCAGAGCAATAGGCCTGTCTGTATACAGCCTCATCAGCCTGGGAAGTAGGTTCCAAGAGCCTTGCTGTCAACTCTTTCTCCAAGCAAAGTAAACCAAATGCAGCACAACAGCAAATCTTTGCAAATGCAACTGCAGAAAGCATAATATTTTTCTTATTTCCTGCACAACATAAAAATGCAGCCTTTCCAGGTTGGGATCAAGCAGAATTACAGCCTAATGCTTGTCAAGGTGACAAAGAGGACAAGGTGAACATGATATGGTGACATGATAACAATAGTCATGGAAAACAATGATAATAATATCTCATGCAGAAAGAGCAGTTGTCACGGAGCTTTAAAATGTCATGCTTCCACTAATCCCTCACCTTTGATTTTGACCACAATGAAATAATATGCATACTATGACAAGGATAATCTTGAATTTCATTTAACAGCTAGTTTTCAGCTCTATACAGAAAAGCAGCTATGACATCTGCCTATAAGTATAGGCATGTTAGGACAAGTACCTTATGAGATGAATTAGTAAGCTAACAACTAGATTTGCTAGCAAATCAAAATTATTAACTGGAGAAACACCTGAAAGTAGTATTTCCTCACTTAATCCTGTATCTGGACCAAATCCCCACAGCTCCTTTCTGGGCTTCTAACATAATTTAAAAGTAAAAAAAAAATCTAAAATCACAAGGATCTGCTTGTTAAGCTCAGTGTCATTTTAGACTTCAGATTTTTTCACTTGATACCTTGGAAGAGTAAAATTTCTATGTACTTGTGATGATATTGGTGTTTAAATAGATGTCAGAAGCTTTTTAGGTATAAATGGAAATTGAGTTACACATCATGGTGGTTTAGGGATTTGAGTAGGTTATAATATTTAAAAAAAAAACAAACAAAAAAAACAAAACAAAAAAAAACCACAACAAAACACAACCCTGCATCTGAAAAAGAATATATTGTTGAAAATAATGATCTTCAAAGTTCTGTACACAACAACATTTAAGTTGTCTGTTACAAGATTCTATTACTGATGTTATTAAGAATGTAGTAGAGTAATACAATGAATAAAAAAAAAATCAAGTATTTAATTTCATTTTTTCTGTTTCTTCTGCTTGTGTAATTTTTCCCCATGGCCTTCCAGCATTTTGTATTTTTTGCATTCCTCTTTATTTAAAATCTCCAGGGTGTCTAATGTAATTCCTATATAAACTCAGCCTGATAAAACCTGATCCACGAACCTAGCAGATAAATCAGCACCACCAGCTACAAAATGGAAGTTGTATAACCCCCCAAAAGCTGTTGCCTGTTGATGTTCATTCACTCTCCAAAAATGTGGAAATAAATTACCTTGAACAGTTGTTTTGGAGGGTAATGCCTTTGGGCCTTTACTTGTCAGGGGCCTGGGAATTAATTTTGGTATCACAATTCCTTCCTGGTAATGGAAGTCAGGAAAAATTGCACATTAAGGGCAGAAAAGGGA
The DNA here is from genome assembly GCA_035583235.1 of Hafferia zeledoni. NCBI lineage: Eukaryota > Metazoa > Chordata > Aves > Passeriformes > Thamnophilidae > Hafferia > Hafferia zeledoni. The sequence continues at coordinate 10,950,864 of JAWWEV010000083.1, read as the reverse complement.
GCACAGGGATTATACAGTGGACTGCCATGAGGACAAGGAATTCATCTGAAAAAATTCCTATAAAGAATGCTGTGGCATGGCTTGAAACATGCTTTGAAACTTTAACATGGAACTACCTGTACTTCAGAAAGATGTATCTCAAGCAAGTAAAAATTGCAGGAGCTCTATTCTTTCCACTATGCACCTTTACCCATAAAGTTCACTTCAGAAAATTCTGAGTATTGTAATAATTTATGTTATATATCATACATTTTCAACATTAGTGGCAGATGAATTCTGTACAGAATTGCAGGTGAGTGGCAAGAAATAGTTTTTTTCATCCATAGATTATTTTAAAACACCTCTCTGGGTGTAAGAAGACTCAGTGTGATTTGTGTTTGCACAATGTCCTATTTAAAGCTTCAACATCAATTTATATTAGTTACACCAATTAAATGTCTTTTCCATTCTCAGACCTAGTTAAATATAAATATAAATGTTCTGAATGCATACATAATCAAACTTTTCCTCAAATTACTTTAAAAAGCCTAAAATACTGTTAAGTATTGGAGCTTCTATTGAGCATTTCTTTGTTAAGCTGGCATGGAGACCAAGGCATTCCCTGGTGCTGAAATAAAAGTTACCGATCCAGCTCTGCTCCCCTAGTTGAGACCATCTTCAACAGGTCATCTTCAGAGAAGAACTTTTTATTTTGTTTTAATCATTCTTAATAAAAATAATCTGGAGCATGTCTAAAGAGAAAAATATCCATTATTACCCTTCATTACTATCTAGATATGGGATTGTATAAATCTACTTTTCAGTATTCTGTGACAAAGGATTAAACAAGCAACAAACACTGTGTTTTTTCCTGTGGATAATATTATTCCCCTCACAAAGGTACCTTTGGATCTATTTTTGCTGCTTATCTCTTTTTACCTTGGATTTGATGCATGCCTGGATCCTGGGACTGCAGACAGAATGCTGCATGAGTGCCATAGCTGAATACAGCCTTTTGTTTAATTTTATCGTGGGCTATACCATTTCTCCAGAATGAGATCTGCTTGTTCACAGTTCTGACTAAGATTTCTGTGTTTGGAATTGTTTCCAAACACATGCCATTAATCTGACATGACTCAGATAAACCTTCTAAGTAAACAGTCTTCCCTCGTACATGCAATATTCTCCTTCCAGAACACAGCTATACATGAGTGGGCATACAAAAGGTACGCTGATTCCACTTGTCCCTGCTGGTGGTCAAAAGCAGCTATCCAGGCAGTCCTACAGTCCTAGAGGAAGTGCAGACTGTTCACTTCCTCAGAAGGCTCTCCAGACCACCAGCTGAGGATAGATCATGGAACTCTTCAGTTTTGTGTACAGTAGTCCTGGATTAATTTATCTTCCTTGAACTCATCTACTTACCCTTTTAGCCTATGGAAACTTCTAGCACCCACGTAATTTTGTTGCCTGGAATTTCAGAGCTTAATTTTATCTGTAAGAAGAATAATTTTCCTTGATTTGAACCTCATACATGCTGGTTTCATTACATGCCACCAAATTCTTTAAGAAAAAACAACTGATTTCTGTTTGTCCTGTCCGTGTGGTATCACATGCCTCAGTCATCTCCTTTGCATCTCTACCCTGACATGTGACTTTGCTCAAGTCATGTACTTTAACGTCACAAGAAGTCTGACTCAGCCCAATACACCTGTACACTTATCTAAACACATGAATAGAGAGAGGCAATGACATTTTGATAATGCTTCATATCTGTCTGAATTTCGCACAGCTCCTGTCAGCCCACTCTGCCAGCCTATGCAAGTACCTCTGGATTGCAGCTCTCTTCTCAGGAATGTTGACTCAGTTTGGTGTCACCTGCAAACAGTCAGAGTTGCCACCTTCAGGTCATAGGCAGAGATGCGAAACTTTTTATGGGCCAACAGACATAGTATAGCCCACACACCCATCTTTTTACCTGTCGTATTAGGGAATAGCTGTATCTTTTATATGTAGAGTGGAAGAATGAGACATGCAATGGGTAGTTGAAGGCAAAGTAAGGAGTTGTACAAGAGGCATGATAATGAGAATTCAATCCTGCTGTCCTACTCCTTACAGCATCAGTCATTAGCAATGACAGGACATATTCAATAGGTTTTCATCAGGATGGAATGTGACTGTCTATTATAAAAACAATAGCCATACCAAGTGAGGATCTACTTTCAATTATTCAACAAATAAAATATATTCAAAAAAGGGTGGTGGCCCCAAATCTGCTCTTGGTAACACTCTCTTGACATTATTGAAGAACAGAATTTAGTCCAATTAATGCATTATTTTCTTCCAATCATTCTTAATATTTCCAATAGCCCTACTGTTCTCCAAGTTGGTCATTTTCTGTCAACAAAATGACAAGCCAAGCAAAGGATTCTCAGCTACTACTCAGGCAGTCAACAGGTCATTAAATGTGAGGAAATGCCTGTTCTATCAGTCATTAATACTGAAATAGCAGTTTCTTTTAATAATAGATGACTATCTTTCTTTCAGAAGAGGATTGGTCTTTTTGACACTAATGTACCGGACTGAATGAGACTTTTCCTTAATTTTATGTAGTGACTTAAAGTCATGAAGAATAGAATCACTTATGTTGATAAAGACCTCTGAAGGTCACCTCGTCCAGCCTTGTACTCAAAGCAGAGATAACTTGGAAGTTAGCCTGGACTTCTCAAGGCTGTTTCCAGTTGAGTGCACAACGAATGCTCCAGCCCCAGGCTCATTGTGGTGATACTCTGCTGAACTCAGTTCTGTAGGAGAACCCTGCTCCCAAGGTGGCCTTCCCTGAGTTGTGTAGAGGAAATAAAACCTTTTTCTTCAACCTTCTGGCTGCTCTTTTGACAAGACAGCCCAGCACACTGTTAGCTTTCATAGCTGCAAGGAAACACTACTAACTCATGTCTAGGTGTTTATGTGGACTCCAGGCCCTTTAGGCAGAGCTGCCACGCAGACAGTCAATTTCTGGCCTGGACTGCCATAGGATTGTTCCATTCCAGGTTAAGGCCTTTGCACTGTCTTTTGTTAGACTTTGTGAATTTTCTAACTAATTCCCCTTTCTGGTTGATATCCCTCTTCTGTACTATCCACTTGTCTCTCTGCTTTGGTGACAGTTAAAAAATTTGCTTGGATTATGCCTTGTTCCATTGTTGAGGTCACTGATAAAAATGTTAAAGAGTGTTATGTGCTACAGGGAAGATACCACAATTTTCTTGCCCAGACTCTGTGTTACCTCCTCTCCTAACTGCCCACGCATAATCTGTCCCAGAGGAAAAAAATATAGGAAAAAAACTGGGAGTAGCAACTGGAAAAACTCCCTGTTTCACATGTGAGCAGCACCAGATGCACCAAGCTATGGAATCAACAGATATAAGGAAGGAAGCTCAGGCTAACAATGATATCCCTAAGTCAACATTAAATTGATGAGAATATAGCTTTTCCCAATTTGATTTTTAGATTCTTACTGTGTTTTTTGTACAGTGTTCCTAACGGTAAAAGATGTAGGTGAAAAGGTAAAGACAGTAATAATAATAGAAGGAGAGGAGCTCAACCAAAATAGCAAGTTATCCTTAAAAGGAGGTTAAATTCATAAATATAGACCATGTGTTAAGTGGTGAAACAAATTTAATACTTACTGAATAATGTCACTGATATAAAAATAGAGCATGTTGCCTCACACTTAATGGACCATATCAGATTCAGAAAAAAGTTACAAGATACTTCTGTTAGTTCAAAATACCCATGTGACATAGAACATTCACACTGCCCTGTGTTGGTAAACATTCTGCAAAGCCAGGAAGTTTTTAGGGAAAACCTGAAAAGTTGAAAGTGCTATAAATGTCTTTTTAATAGCAGGATGGTGATGAACTCAGTACATTTGCTCTTCTCTCAAACTATGTAATAAATTCTATGTGGCAGAAGGGAGAAGCTGTACTTTCCTAGAAAGAACACAGAATCATAGAACAGTCTGGAAGGGACCTTAAGATCATCTCATTCCAAATTCCCTGTCATGGGCACTTAGCCTTGCTGAACTTCAGGACATTTGCATGTGCCTACCTCTCAAGCCTGTCCAGGTCCCTCTGGATGACATCCCTTCCCTCCAGGGTGTCAGTCTCATCACACAGTTTGGTGTCATCAGCAAACTTGCTGAGGGTGCACTCAATCCCACTGTCCATGTCGCCAACAAAGATGTTAAAAAGTGGTAGTCTCAATCCCAACTCCTGATGAATGACACTCATCACTGCTCTCCACTTGGTCACGAGGAGCCACTGTGACCCCAACCCTTTAAGTGCGAGCATCCAGCCAATTCCCTGTCCACTGACTGGTCCATCCATCAAATCAATATCTCTCTAGTTTAGACTCATGTGGGACAGTGTCAAATGCTCTGCTCAGGTCCAAGTAGATGAGTCAGTTGCTCTTTCCTTATGCACCAACAGCATAATCCCATCACAGCAGACCAATAGATTTGACAGGCCCAATTTGTCCTTTTGTATTATTTACCCAATCCCATCCCAGGCCTGTATTACTGACCACAGGTCTGCAGCATGAAAGAAAACTCTGTTAATAATCCATCACTGGCTTTTAGAAGCTTCCCTGCAAGTTGTGTGACCATGGGTCAGCATCTTCCTCCATTCTGCTTAGCCTGAGTGGATTAGATAATGAAGTTGGCTGTGTTCTTAGTCAAGAGGTGTATTCTTTGCCAACCAATGTCAATGCTGCTTTGCACCAAATTATATTCTCCTTAATTTATCTATTCTCTGGCTAAAAGTTGGGTGAGTTTCAGTGAGAAATGGGAAGAAACTCACACCCACTGACTTAATTTTAGAGGTATTCTAAACTCGCCAAGACAGGTTATGGTTGAGTAAAACTAAGTAAAATGGCCACTCAGCTTTTCACACATTGAAGAAATTCTTCAAGAGAGATTCCAAACACACAGTATATCAAGTCCCCTCCTCTTTCTTCTCCAAGAAGGTGTTTAGGGAAAACCCTAAAACAACTAGAAAATGCTGCCTTTCAAATTCTGGTGTAGAGCCATGTAGGAAAGATTATTTAGGTGGTGGGCAGTCTAATAATCCATGATAGCCTTCAGAGGTTATTATAATTTACACGAATACTGAGGTTGCCTAAGATGTGTCCACTGAATATTTCTAATTGGAATCTCTATAGGAAATGCTGGGTGGCTTGAAGCTGGAAACCTTGCAGATTGTGAGTGATCATTCTCTGTCTTCTTTGGAAAAACAAGATCCAACATAAAATCATAGAATCATAGAATATCCTGAGTTGAAAACAAATTACAAGGATCCTCACAGAACAACCTGACTCTGACCCTGCACAGGACAACCCCAAGAATCACGATGTGCCTGAGAGCACTGTCCAAGAGCTTCTTCAACTCTGTCAGGCATGGTGCTGTGACCACTTTCCTGGAGAGCCTGTTCCAGTGCACCACCACCCTTGGGGTAAAACAAAACAAACAAAAAATAAATCAAATATGAATACTGTCAGGTGTCAGAGGTATTGGAGACTCAGGTTCTTCTAGTTCAGACCTCTTCATACTTAATATTGCACTGTGACTGCTAACATCAGCACCAACAAGAGGAAAAGAAAACTTGACCTTTGCCCTAGGCTTTGAAACAGATGGTCGAGGAACATCTACTCAAGCAATCACTGTAACTTGTGGTGTACTTGGTGTAAGGAAGAAGGTCTTGGTAAACTCAACAGTGTGCTGCATTTGCTGTTTTAATTCTGTTCATTCATCATGTGTTCATTTCCCTTTTGAAATGGATTGCAAATGCTAGATATGTCTTCCCAAGCTCAAAGCAGCTCTGAATTTTCAGCTGAGATATTTTCTTCAAGAAACACTAATACAAGTTGTAACCGTTTATCCTGGTTCTGTGCCAGGTGACTTGGCAAATGCATGGAATTAGGCGGTTCCTTTCATCTAATTTGATGCTTTGCAAAGGCGGGTTATTTTTATTATTAACCTTCTGTCATGCCTGCTGTACAATGGTCCAGAAACCTCTTGAGTCTTTGGCAGAGCAGCAAGGGAGACTTTCTGGCAAAGGAATAATAAGGATTAAAAACCAATGGAATTTAAATGCTTATGAAGAATAAAACACTAAGTGACTAGATTGCTTAAAAATGTCTCAAGGACCCTGCTGCATCCAGCAGTGGACAGTTAGTACTTTCTGACAAAGTATTTTTTATTATTGCTAGAATGGCCACGCAGAGATGAATTTGTGATCGGTCCATACAAAAACAGGTGTCCCTACTAAAACAACTATGTGCACAGTCATACTGCACCCTCTTTTTTGATGTTTCAGTTGATGTCAACAACTGGCTGAACAGAAAATAATTGTGTTTTCACTTAGATGAGAAAGGTCTCAGTCTCCCAAATCAGGAACTTTCTGAACTTCAAGAATTTATAATATCGGTTTCAAATACTTACGATCTGTTTTCACAAACGGAGGGTTGTTATTATTCTCTACTCCGATTCCAATTTCACTTTTTTGTACTTATGCTTAGCTCTTTCTGCAGGGCTGAAAGACACATAAATAGCTTCCCCATCCAGTCTAAAATGCTGTGATTCATTGTGACCCACTGCCTTGTTTGGACTTACATAAGAAGTACCCTGTTTTATCAAAGAAGTCGTTGACAAGATATTTTGGATAAAACACAATTCCTTTCAGGAAATTGAGACACTCAATCTTTTGTAGCAACACTTTATGAGTATGTATGTTAGGAACTTCCTAGCCAAGCACAGCTCTGCAGAGGTAGACAGCTTCCTGTTCAGAATTTGATTTATAACCTCAAACATTCTTCATGTTGGCTTCCAAAAAGTCACATTAGCCTGCTCTAGAATTACCTATCCCATGTCCTACCTTTCTAAAACAGGTAGCTCTCTTTGGCCTTTGAAGTCAAACCTTGAAGTCAATAGAATTATATACATGAGAACATCAGGCAGCGTACAGTGTTAGTGAGGCAGAGGAATATAATCTGACCAGCATCTTCCCTCTTAACAGTCAGGATTTATGTTTTATTTAAATAGAAAAATCAGCACATGATGATCTCTAAACTAAAGAACTGCCTTGGCCTTTAGGAATTCAAAGTCCAAATATTCTTATTTCATATGAACTCTCTCAGAAGTTGTATAAAGGGTGAGTATTTTAAGAAGTATTAGTCAGCTAATGCTAAATCAGGCATCTCATTAATTTTTAAAGTCTCTCCCCTGTTAAATTTTGTCAAAGTACCTGCTCTGCTGGAGTAGGTCTTTTCTGTCTTAGGGTACATTTAAAACAAGGATTATAAAATTTGTGGGAAACAGTTAATTAACAAAAAATATTAACTGAAAGAGGCTCTCAAAGTTCACAGATTAAAAACTTTAGGAGGAATTCATATAGGCTTCCACTGCTGTCTATTTTTTCTATGATTTTCCTAGTTTTTCTCTCCAAAAAAACCAGTCTTAATGAGGAGTGGTTGCCTCACACACATATTTTTCATTCTCATATTCCCTGCAAGATTCAGTCAACCACTTGGCAAATGCATTGACTGATACAATATCAGATTAAGACCATTAATAAAATCTGCTACACAACCAACTTTCCAATGATAGTGTGCCCTGTGGTAATGGGGAAACTGTCAGTAGCAACTAAAAAGGAACAGCAAATCTACAAAAGGAAACTCATAACCGTCTAACCTATGTAGCCTGCAGTAATGACCTAACTAAAATGATTTAACTAAATAATACAATATTTAACTTTCCTTAGTGAGAAGAGGAAAGCAGAAAGTAGACATGCTAAGAATTTCATTTTAGGAAGCTTGCTCAAGGGAATATGAATGTTTGTTATTTGCTGTTTATTCTTTATTCATAGAATTACCTATGGGATGGGTAATTTTGTCTTTAACACTTTCACCATATCACACATCAAGCTATTTTATTTGGAGAGGGAAACAAATAAATATGGAATAGGAATATAGACCTCCTTATTTTTCTATTTGTTTACTAACAGCATAGTCCTTTCATGCTGTGTACACAGCTAGAACTGATATTTCACTTTCTGTCAGGCAAATGGGAATGGAAAGATGGAACCCATGTGACATTAGTTTCTGTCAGGGGGCATTTAATGGACATCAGGCAAAGAAAAGTTTTAAGGAGAGATTTGAAAAAAGAAAGGAGGTTGAACTAGCGAGGAGGAAGCACAAAAGTTGATTTGCCATACAGCCCTTATTACATTAGCAGTGGAAAGCCTGGACCACAAAAGCTTGAACAACCAAAATAAAATCAATGGGACCATTTGTATGAATTAAGCTTACATTACACTGCATGGCTACTGTACACAGCTGTACATTCTTCATGTAAGTAATCTTCCTTGGTTAAAATTAATGTCTGAGGAATAAGGGATATTCAATCAGTAGTAAAACAGAGATCAGCTCAGTGGCTATTACCATGAAATACCAGAGGACATGGTAGTAGGAAAGAAGGAAAAGGAGCTGGGACAAAACATTCTTTTAGATCCCAGTTTTAAGCCATAAGACAACAGTGTTTTCCCATTGACCTTAGCAAGCACCAAATCAGGCTGAGGTGTGACTAAAGAGTAAGAAGGGATGGGGAGGGGTAAGTGGGCCTCTTTCTCAAAATAATGTTGATTTCTGTACCTGGGTTTTTTTACCATCATTATTGTACCTGAGTCGGGCAAAGTGAAAGGACATAGGTAAAACAAGCATTTTTTTTTCCCAATGATACTCTGTCTCCAGTATCCTGTGATGAACAGCTCTGTGACATGGAGAAAGCTCCCTGCACAGAAGGTGCTAACCTTTTGCAGTGACCCAAAATGGGGAAATGACTAAGAAAGACAACAGATCTTCTCAGAAATTATTAATGTCACTCTGTAAGGCACACAAAGAATCTATTTACCTTATTCTGCCTTTCATGATCCATTTTAGCAGCAGATGATACTGAATTTTTTGAAAAGCAAAGGACTGCAAGGAGAGAGATGTAACAGTAAGAAAAACAGCAGATAAGGCTGTAAGTCACATTTTCTGTTGATTTAAATCACTGTTGTTCCAGCTGCCTTCATCAGAGATTCCCTGATTTACACAGGCTGAGGACCTTACCCTGTATTTCCAGGAATTAACAGACAGTGGATGATTCAAAAATTTATATTATAGTTCTTATGTTGTAACTGGATTGTATTTTCCTAAGAGCAGGACTATGGCTTTATGTACAGTCTGTATGTTGATACATGGTTATCATTAATCGTCTTTTGGTACATGATACCTCTCATTAAAAAATGAACTTCCCAGCTGTAAATGTCAAGATAAATTGATTGACCAGCTGGTACTTTGGAGATACGGTATTTCTCTAAAGTATCCAAAGCTTGAAGTGGGGGAAGGGAATCACCTTATTTTAACCAGGATTTAGCATTTCTTCATACAAACAGGACTGATAACAGAACAAATCTGATTAACACATCTAGGTTATAAAGAAAAAAAAAAAAAAGCATTTTCCTTTAATTGTAGATTTTGACTTGCAAAACATTTCCTCTCCTCCTCCCCCCTCAGCACACACACGGTAGATGTACCTTTGGTTTACTTTCCCATATTTGATGAAAAATGCATGATGTGGAGCGGCAGCGGGCAGCTGCCATCTGCCGGCTGCTGCCCCGCGTGGAACCTGCGCCTGCCAAGGCAATTCCTGGACTGGGAGAAGGGGCTGTGTGCTGACACTGATCCAGGCATTTCAGAGGTTACTACTGCAAATCAAAGTACATTTAGAAAAACAGAACAATAAATCAAAATTATCAGAATCTAATCTGGATACAGGCTTTAGGATACACCCCTATTCATGCTGCAATTCTCTGTCAGACTGACTGTAGTCTCAGTGATCCTGATCAAAGAACTTTGGTTTCAGCGCAGGAAAACAGAACTGAACCCGACACCATGTGCTCCAAGCAGCATTCCTTCTAAAACGGTTTCTTGTTATTTAAAAGCTGGGAGAAGAAGTAATGGGGGAAGGAGAGAGGCTGGATTTCTGAAATTCTTTCTTTGTGAATCAGCAGATAGCGCTTCTGGAGCTGGGAATGTTTCCTCTTGGACTGACTCCATCTCCTTTTTTGGTCTGCAAACCCTTGAGGTTAATGGTTGGGGTTGAAGAAGTTGAAGCACATGGTAGTGCTTTGAATATGAAAAGAGGATTTTGCACAATATGGGTGCATTAGTCATTTGCAGTTCACTAATTATCTGTTTTATGTTAATGCTAATGCTCTGTGTAAGTAAAGTAAATTAACACGATAACATAAGAGAAGCAATTAATGGAATATATAACATTTGTCGCTTTAATAAAACCGATTTCATTCTACACATAGAGAAAGTGGCTATTTAGGTCTCTGAAATAAATGAAGAGCTTGCTGAAACCTTGCTGCTCTAAGTAACACCAAGGACAGACTCACATGACATAATATTGTTGCCATAGTAACAGGGATGTGCACCAGTGGAATCATGCCCATATATCATTAATTTAGTGCTCTGCTAAACACAAAATAATACCTCTCCTAATTATATTGTGCCTTTGATTCCTATGAATGTAACACCACTATTACCTAGAGTCAACAGTACGAAATTTGAGGCATGATGGTTATCAGAACATATAACTTAACCAGAACATATGGCTTGTTGTACACTTTCTTGGATACATAAAAAAAAAAGGAAAAAGAAAAAAAACATAAGAATCCACATCTACAAGTCTCCCATATCCACAAGTCTCCCCTAATTCTCCTATATATGCCACAGAGGAAGCTAATTGGATGTGTGCCATTTGGCAACATCCTTCTTTACAGTCTTCCTGAGGCTCTGTGATATCAGCCACTTCCCAAAGCCTGGAGGCTCAGCTTGATTTAGAAGCGCATCTGGTGCTTTTGGGAAGCATGCTTGATATCAGCAATCACACTGCACACACACAACTTCCCGAATATCGCATCCATACCCAGAATACTCATATCAGAAGCCAAAAAAGGGGAAGAAAAAAAAAAAACAGCATAAAAAGGAGTGACTAAATTTACTGATGAAAAATGCTGATGTTGGTGAAGCCACAGGATGATTTGAAACATTAGTAATGTCATTAAGTCACCTTAGAGGAAATCACCCTGCAGACTAATATAAAGAAAGGCTGGTTTATGACACTGAGTGTTTCATTCAGGTGATGAATAGTTTCCAGAGGATTCACGAGTTTCAGGAGGTTGCAGGATCTCAGGCTCCTTTCAGTCCTGTTACCTTACTTCTGTCACTCACTCTAATTCAGTCAGGTATTTCAGTGCATATAGTGGAAACACACCATGTGGTCTTGCTGAAAGCAAGAGCACAACTCATCTCCATCAACATGTCAGTGTGAAAATGCCTTCCATATTTGGAATCACAGTGTTTTATTTTCCTATACCTTGATCCTCAAGCACATCACATTGCTTCCTCCTAACTGGGTTTGCATGATCAGCTTGCTCATTTTGAATCTCAGCTTCCTTCTGATTTGAAGAAGGCAGGACAACTGTGTTGAATGACTAATTCCACATCTCCTTTCACTGTATGGAAGGGAAGTCTCCGAGAATCTGCATCTCCCCAGGAGGCTTTCTTACTCTTCTGTCTGGGTGACCCATTTGCAGGACAGCAGTAGGGTGTACCTCTCCTGTAGCCATCTTCTGATATTCCCCAAGAAACATGTATTTACATTTTGCTTAATTTTCTTCTTCCACCATGAAAGGTGGAAGGATTTTCCCCTCACACTCCACCTTAATTTCAAACATCTTACCCATCAAAAATTTAAATTAAAAAAAAAAAAAAAAAAGTAAATAGTTGGGGTGGGGGGCAGGGAGGTGTTAATATTCTTTTCTGATATTAATTCAGATCTTAACCCCAGTTAACTGCTTGGTTCTCTTGAGATGAGGACATAATAATCAGTGTGTTCCTTGTATGTATTCAACTTCTATTTTTAGCGCATCTTAAACTCGTAGGGGATTTTTTTTTCCTGAAAAGCCAATGTAATTTCCATGCAGTTTTCTAGTGATTATACTGGGGGACATTTTTCTTCACATGATGATTACAGTCCGAACAAGGTTCAATACCTCCCATCATTTCACAGCACGGATTCCGAGGACCACACTGTCACCTAGTGGAACACTGCTGCAGCCAGCCCAGTACCTATTAACGGGGCTCCCCCGGAGCTCGTCTCTGCTACTCTGCCGTAGTCTGTATAAGCAAAAACCTCCAAATATATGTATAAATGAATGAATGAAAAACAAATAAATAAATAAATACATAGATAGATAAATAAATAACACAGACAAGCTGAAGAAAGCCAGGAGGCAAAGTCTGGGACTATCTGTTGCTGTTGTTATCTCTAAGCAACCAAAAGCATCATTTCTACAGTTCTGTTTGGAAAAATATGTTCTCTTACACAGAGACTCATGTCATGCCCAGCACTGTAAATAAGAGCTTTATGCATGAATGGGTAGGAGTCTATCTCTACATCACTAAATGAAAATCCACTGCAGGCAAATGTTAAATAATATTTGATGTCATGTACTTCTACTTTCAATGCCTGCTTCCATTGTATATGGTATAGAAACAGCATGTGACAGAGGTAAGTAACAAGCTTTGCTTTCATCCTATTTTAAATTTGATTACTCCAGCTTTTATGTTACTGAGGCATAGCAGGCACCTGATTTATAATATGATATTTAAAAGGAAATTGCTCCTACCAGGAGTTTTAAGTAGCACTTACTTCTAGCCTCTGCTTCTTCCAGACAGGAGCCTTCTGACAGATCTGGGATTACAAGATGGATTTGCCTAAAATAACCTCTGATTTAATTAATCAGCAACAAGAAAATCATCAGCAAGATTAGGACTCTGTGCTTTGGACCAGACTGTCCAATATCTGTCTAGATCCAGTGCTGTCAATGGTTCCTTTGTCTAAGGATCTGGTTACATATTTCTTGAGATGGATCTTGGTAACTTTTGGCAAGGGGAGAGCATAGGGACAGACTGCAACTTTATTTTCACTGCCCAAATGCAGGGGTTGTGCAAGAGTCTGCCCAGCTCTTAAGAGAAGACAGATTTACTATCTGTAAGGCCACAGAACAGTTGCATTATTTAGTGTTCGGCAATGTTACTGAAACACCCTAAAATCTCCCCAAAGTGGTCAGCCAGGCTGTAAGACTTCTTGTGGCCAACCTCTCATGAAGTATCCTCTGGGGAACACTTTTGTCTTCCTTAAAAGCCTTTTATACCTTAAGGATGGCATAGAAAAGCACTGTTATGACTATCTGTCTTTTGTCACCCTATGCTGAGGTCCACCCACTGAAGGTGACCTGAGCCCTGGGTCACTTGTGTTTTCTGGAGTCTGGTAGGTGCAATTCCCATACAGCAAATAAGAAATTCAGACACTGATGAAGAACAAAATATTGTAAACAGAGCTAAGCAGAATTTTATGCACTCTTTTTCACATTTAAGCATTGTTTTATAAAGTAGTGACTAATAATGGTGTTTATTGCAATTGTTTAGACAAAGGTGACAGAACTAAGCTCTTAGAAACAGTTCAGCCATAGCATGGAGCAGCTAAAGATGTTATTTTTCTGGAAGAACAAAACTACATAAAATTAAAGGATACAAAGTGGCACACTCCATAAGCTTGAATATTTTCAAATTATGCCATCTTGCACAAATTTCACCTTGGTCTGTGTAACAGCCAAAGTTTTCCTCTTTTTCTGTCAGTATGCAGCAAGACCCTAAACCAGGTAAAGACACCTTTTATTTTAGAGTCCAAAATAGCTTCCACATCTTATGTACCAGAATACTAAAATGAAAAGACATAAGGAGTTAGAGGTGGCTTTTTGCCACCTCCTTGTAACATGATCATCTAGGTCAGCAGTTGTAGTAAGGGAATGGAGAGGGTGTGTCCCTGAGCATTTTGTCACTGGGCAGAAACCAAGTGTTATCATCTGCACTGCTACAAACTAGGTAACATTTCCATTCAGGGAACCCCCAGACAAAGCCTGGGAGCGACTGGAACAGAGATTCACCAAGTGAACTTCAGAGCAGACACTGGAGGACATCATCATCTTCCACTCGCAAATATTTCTGTCAACAGAAAGAAAAGCTCTATTTTTCAAATTGCATACCCTCTACAAATTACTCCCTCAACTGTAATTAGGAACATGCCCCCAAGTATAAATAAAGCATACTGTAAAAAGAAGAATTTCACTCTGACATTTGACAGGGGCACTTTGTGAGAGGCTGATTAGGTTTCTTTGCGCTTTAACTAAAAAATTGGATCCACACTAATACTGACTCACTGTAGCAAATTAGCCATTGAGACCTGAAGGTTTCCTATCATAACTAGCTGAATTACATCATCATATGCATGTGCATAATTCCATATGAAAATTAATTGTGCATCTCACACAACTTAGAGTAGATAATTTTATTTCATTCTACCTTTATCCCACCTACAGAAAAATATTCTTTAGTTGCCATTAAAAACTGAGTATCACTGTCTCAGGACTGATTGTGCAATGTGAAACAAGATGGTGCTGCATGAATGTCTTGTAATGGCTGTGGTTCTCAAATATTCTTTTTAGGCCAGTTCCAGCACCCTGTAAAATCAGTGGAAGTACTTCCTCTGATTTCAGTGGGAGTTGGAGGAAATCTGTAATTTATAAATTACAAAAGCAGCTGGAATTTGAGACAAGCCCTTGGACTCAAATCTACAGACGTCTGGGATAACTTAGAACTACAGTATCTGAGAGAGGGTAACGTGGGATTTTTTTGCATAGCGTGTCCCCTAGGAACTTACAGTGAATTATTGAAATAAGACATACGGTTTTGAACAGCAATACATTCAGCATTTCATATTCTGAACATTACTGAGTTTCAAATAAAACAGTGTGACATTAAACAGACATGATGTTTTTTATCAAAGGGTCTTACAATGCTTTAGAAGCAGCAATTAAGCTGGCAAGGTATTTAAGTGGTGCTACAGTTGGTCACTAAGGCACAAAGACATTTCCAAGGTCACTCAATAAATCAGTGACAGCAATAGAGCTAAACCCCAGGCATCTCTCTTTCTCCACTGTAACCACATGCAGGGCCAGCCTGTGCCTCTGCTCTGTGGCCTCACTGTCCCACACTTTTTTTTTTTTTTTCATTTCTTGGAGGTTTTTATGAATGTTGGATGTTTGGTTATCTGAATCAGGCAAGCTGATGTGCTGATGTAAATTGGCTTGATTTGATTGACTCCTGTGCACTATATCATGTGCAAGAGCAGCATTTGCATTTCACTTTGATACAGAATGATGTGATGTATGACAGTTTGATGCAGTTGGTCACCGTCACCCTTGGGTCCTGCAGGTTGGATTTAAAAGACATTGTCATTGACTTCATCAGAGCTATGACAGTTGAAACCAGCTGAAGATCTGCCCCAGAAATCTGCTAAAACCTTTGAAAAATACAGAAGACGACAGAATTTGATACAACAGGAATGACTGATATATCAAAAATCATAGTTGGGCACTTTATTCATTCAACAGGCTGTTTATTTAATTGCAACTAAAGATTTGGTATGCAAATACAAAAAAAAATACTGCTGCCTTTAATTTGATGTAAATATATGAATAAACAGAAATTGAGATCATTGACCTCAAAGAAACCAGGAGTAAATGGCTATTTGATACTAAATGTTCCCTTTTGAACTGTGAAAGAACACTGAAACCATTCTCACAACGCCCTGCTATCAGACAATTTTCATTATCCATAAAAAAGGCTTAGTTTAGATGAGTAGAGAACATTTGCAAGGAGGAAACTGAGTCTAAGAGTTGACAACCTTGCTTCTGGCCACCGAGTAGGTCAGCAGCAGAGCAGAGTTAAAACAAGTCATCATTTTTCAGGAAGAGATAATGTGACCGGAATTTACAAGCACCAGAACCTCTGCCATGTTTGAGTATCATCATAAAACTCTGTCTGTCTCCTACTGCCAGATTTTCTCAAACTTGGAACTTTTCCACTAAGTATGCTCACACTTGCCCAGCAAGTCACCATTTCCTAGGTCAGCTCGTCTGAGACACTGACTAACCCTCACCCATCATCCATTTACAAAGAAGAAAGGGAATGTCTTTCTGAGGTTTTTTTACAAACAGTACCCAGACATACGAGTTTGCCTTTAAAATCAAACTAAAAACCATATAGATTGCTATTAAAAAGAGAACTATTGTGTAAAGATTATGGCCTTTCACAGAAGCTGGAAAAATACCTTTTGTTTCTGACTCATGACCAGTATACAACATTTGGCCATATTCTGAAGGGTAAGAGAATGTCTGGATGACAACTAAATATTATCTCATTCTCTGACCATTTTAAAATATTCATCAATGTGAACCCAAGCTTGTAAATTTGAATAATTATTTTAGTACCTTTATCATCACTTATAGCATAGCAATTGCATGCTAATGATCAAGAAATAGCCTTATTGCTGTAAAATACCTGAGGAAAACTACAGTAAGTTGGAACTGACTCATTTCAATGAAATCATGTAAGACAGACTGGAATAAATCAGCAGGCATGTGATAGTTATATAAAAACCACTCCCTTGTTGAAGATTTATATTCTATTAAAGTCATAGTTATGTTCTTAGCATCTCGTTCAGAGAAAAAAGGGTAAGTTCTTCCACTCCAAAGCCCCTTGACCTCATTAAGATAGGAATTTCTTTTCATGTTAGAAAAAAATCATAAATATCTGCTGCTAAGTACATCTGAGCTTCTAGCATCTATATCTGTAAGGCAGTAGACTGCAACTAAATCCAGGAGTATGTGTAGGGTTAAAAATGAAGAGGTCATTCACTGGAATAGAATTATTCTTATGCTTATTATCATTTTAGTTGAAATGCATTGGCACATTTGTAGACATGGTATGTTTTCCCAGGTTGGACAGTTTCTGAAACCAAATGCCCCTTTTAATTTTTACTTTTAATTCAGATTGTTGATTCTAGATGCTGTGGGAAAGGAATTCTTGCAGCAATTTAAGCAAACACCCAGCACCCATGTAAACATTTATTCTCTTATAAAGGCTGATGCTATTTTTTTAACAAACATTTCTATCTCTTTTATGTTCCTTGGTGCTAGGTTATTCAGTCCCATATGATTTTTCGCATTTCCTTTCAGGCTGCAGTCACTTTTTTTTTTTTTTTTTTTTTTTCAGTCAGCAGTTTCATTTGATTTGTAGGACAAATGCTCTTAGCATTTGGGGTATCATTCTTGGATTTAGATTTCACAAAATATACAGTGAAGCAGGCTTATTTCATTGTCTCTGGCACAGAATTTCCCACAGTCTTAAAGGACATATCTATTGGAGCCCCAAAACTCCAGACTTGAAATTCTCTCTAGAGAATTGATCTGTAAGAACTGGTTAAACAACAATTTATTTGAATAATTAAGGAAAGCTCTCCACTTAAATCCCAGAAACTGAACTGAGAGGCTTAGAAAGGATTCTGCATATGCTTAGGATTCTGCATATTAGCATGGGAGAAATGAAAGGTTTGAAGACTAATTTTGTTATTTGTAAGATACATGTTCTTCTATAGGATGACCATCACTTTAAAAGGGAAGAAGGTTTTTGCTCGGTTCTCAAGTTTTATTTTTGAATTGTGTCTTTTTGATAGACATCAATGGCTTTTCAAAATCAAGAGAAGCTGAGAAAAATCCTGAACACAGAGGACCGATGAAAGGTTTTAAATAATATTTTTTCTGTGTATAATGTCAGGCCTGAACTAGTTTGCTTTCAGGTTAGTCAAACAAGGGAGTAATAAATGACAACTAATCCATACCTGTAATGTGAACCGTGACCAACTGTGTTTGAAGTACCTCACTATATACAACTTGATACCAGGGATTTTTCACTATGTCATGACAAATGTGATGCTTGTTTACCATGCCCGCTCCCTTTCACTCTATATTGACTTCACTCCACTGGAAGAAAACTTTGCATCTGGCAGATGGATAATAATGAATGGTCATTAAACCTTAATTATCATCTGAATCTTAATTATCATCTGTTTACAATAAACACTTTGGGACAAGACAGTGCCTACAGATCAGGATGTGCCAATATTTCAACTCTGAAGAATTGGCTAAGGTGAACAAGTGGTGCTATGTACTGCTTAGGAAATCACTACATCAAAGTGAGTTGTAAGCCTTTATAAAGCACAAGTGGGGAGGGAAAGGGCAGGGGCAGGAGGCAGGGGGCAGGGCAAGGAAAGGGAAAAGGAAAAGGAAAAGGAAAAGAAGGGAAAGGGAAAAATAAAGGGAAAGGGAAAAGGAAAGGGAAAGGGGGAAGAAGAAAAGAAAAAGGAAAAACATTGTGGAAGGCAAATTTGTGTTTCAGTATTTAGTAAAGAGGAAGGGACAAAGAGGAAGAGACCACAGTGTGGAGAAGAGACATATTTAGAAGTGATTCATGAGGTACTTCATCTATTGTTCAAAAGCTTAAAGAAATTTCAGAGCAATAAGGCAAGAAAATTCTTTGATGTGTTTCATTGCCTTAAGCAAAAGTTGTGAATGACTGGTTTGGGAATGGTGCTTGTTCCCAGTGGAGAATTAGGAGACAATGAGCACTTGACAAAAATGTGTGTCGAAAAGGCAAACGAGTACAGGAGCAGTGTCTGACTGAGGACTAGGCCTTACGTCCTCACTCGTCAATATCCATATTCTTTATGTCCTATGTAGATCTAGTTATATAAATTCCATCCAAGGTGCTTGCTGTATGTGAGGCCCCAGCACAGCAGTCAGTTAAGTGCCTAGAGGCAAGGAGAATGCTGCCAGGGCTGGAATAGTATAAACTGTCCATTTATATGTCATCTAAGTCTTAGAGCTGATAATTAAAATGAATAGGATCTGACTAATCCGTCTGTATTTCTTTGCAATTCCAAGCCTCAACTTCCTCCCACTGTTAAATGTTTATAGTTTTATAAATCTATAAATCATGTTCCTTGATTTTTATATATATATTTTTTTTTAACACTGAGGCTGGATTTTTTAACTTGGTCCTACCCCAGTTGTTGCTTTACATTTCATTCTTGCTCCTTCAAAGATGACCAAGTAAATCTATCCTTCTCCTGCCCACAAGTCTCCAAACTCTCAGCTGCACTGCAAGGCTCATGATCATGAGTCGGGTTATATCTTCTATAATTACCTCCCTGGAAAAAGGGTCAAGTGAAGGCTCAGCTCTTGAAGGTTCTAGTTCGCTGCCCGGCCAGCTCCTTGGTGATGAGGAACAAGCATTGGGCGTAGAGGGTCTCAGCCAATGAGTTCTTTACACGGTTCTGTATAAAACTTTACATTTCTATACTAAATCCTCTAAGGAATACCAGTAACCTGAATATCAATACTATAAGACCACTTCTTCTTGTAGGAGCATAAGCCTTACTTGCAGCCCTTTCCCAGGGAATCACTAAAAGTAGGTGATCAGATCACATCCAAGAAACATGATGCCTGCCAGGCAGAGTCCACAACTACAAAGATTGTAGCAAACCTGTGGCATGAAGCTTATTAAATCTTTCAGAATTTATATTATCGTTCAATATTGTAAGTAGGGCTATTCTTGGGAACTCTATAAATATCCACCTACCTTTTAATCTTACTAAGTCTTCTGCCTCAACAGCATTCTTTGCAAGAAGTTTTAATATTTACCTGCTCCGTGCAACAATGTATTTCTTTTTATCTGTTTTAAATTTACCATCTTTTAATTTCATAAAAGTCCCCATGTTCTTGTGTTATGAGGCAGGGAGAACAGATGCTCCTGATCTACCTCTTCTATACTTTTTATTATTCTGCATTTTTTTTATCGCATTCCCTTATTCGTCTTTTTTATTCCTGTGCTTTCAATTTCTGTTATGAGTTTCTCCACTGCTCTATTCATTGTATGAACGAAGATGCAAAAAGAAACAATTTTAAAATACTTAAATCAGATAAAATGGACAAAGCTTACAAAAATATAAAATTATAAATATTTGTGTTCGTGAGTTTTTTAAAAACAACCTCTCCAATGAGCCTGAGGATAGAAAATATTAATAACAAAATATTTTGTTTGAGGCAAAGGCTTTAGAAAATAAAATTAATAGCTTAAAAAATTAATATTGTTGTTATTAAAAATATGAATACAGATGACTATACAAACCCACTCACATAGAGAGATCTAAATATATAAATGTACACATGCCCATACAATACGTTTGAATTACATGGGGATACTATGAGTTTATGGCTCTGGGTCAATGAAATGGTTGAATTATAATTGTGGGTACAAAGATTCGACAGTCCATGATACACCTCAGCATGTTCTGGACACTGAAATTTATTCGCCAGATGGTTTTAACAGAATATATTAATAACAACAGAATTCTATTTAAAATACAATGTTCATGGGGTTCTAGAGCAAGGAACATAGTGCCTATAAACCTGTACTGTTAGTATAAAAATTAAGGATGGGTCTTACACCGGCTGCTGAACCCCATCTTGCAAATAACGCAAATAAGTAACTTTACTCAAATGCATTTATCTTGGCTATGTTAGCTTTCTCATCTTTAATCTAGGCCCCAGCTTCATTTGATTTATTGCAATCATTTCCCTCTTAAATCACAGCCAGAGACACCTTTTTGAGCTGAAACAGATAAATATTCTGCTTTCTTACAAGTAATCCCATATATTTATTTATTTTCTTATTCTGTAGTTGCCCTTTTACATTATAAATGACAATGAATGCACCATATTTGAACAGTAAAACTGTAATTCAGTCCAGAATTTCAGCTTCCATATGAAACATGGATTATAATATGGTTTACAGCACAATCCTTGGCCACGTTAGTGTCTTAAATCACCACCCGCTTCCATCTGTCTGTATTTGATCAACACACACAGAAAATGAGAGCTGAGATATAACAAGCTTTTGCTGAAAGTTTTTATGAACATGTCCAGTTTATTTTACACTTCAAATAGATATAATAAAAATCAGGAGTGAGAAACATAATCTCACGTGATGTAATCTCAGTTCCCATCACCATTCAGCAGCACACTTTGTCAGACTGCACCAGGTTTGTATTTGCTGAAGCAGAAATGAGCTCAGGAACCACTGTGAGTACACAGCCTGGCATTGATCTTGGTAGTTCCACACAATCCTGTGAGGAGGAAAGTTCCCTTAAAGGAGACAAGGGAAGGCCATATTTACATTTACTCACCATGTTGTCTAAATCAAAGGATACATCAATGGCTTCTGCTGACCCTTCTCACTTATGAGTCATTTGGGCATGCCCCCCTTGACCTGGGCATCAATACTTATGGAATCTGCTGAAGTCAGGGCATCAGTTGCCAGAGAAGGAAAAAATCTTTTCTCTCCTGCTTTGTTCACCTGTACCACAGTCAGCACAGCTGGATTAGCCAGCAGTATCTATCCAGCATCTGCACTATAATAGCTTGGACTGGGAATAGACAAACATAATCTTTTCATGCCAATGGCAGTGGAGACAGGACCAATTACTTAAAACTGCTAACAAAGAACAGTGGAAAACTCACAATTTTCTGCATTGCCATGGCGCATCCTTGACATATATTGTCCTGCTTTCAGCTGGTTTAATGTAATGCATACTGAGTTTCACTCCATGATTAAAAAATAGCTAAAAAGCAATACTATATGAATTCTGAAGATTTCCAAATGAGGCCTGAACATTTTTGTTTCTATTACAGAACATAAAGCAAAATTTTGGCAATTTTTCAGTCAGGGAGCTGCATAAATTTCATTCTCCACTTAAACAACTGAAAACAGTTTGGTTTATTTTGTTTTATAAATATTACAACAGGATATTTTTATTTTTGAAATTTCTTCAAAATGGAATATACCCTAAAAGTGAATTCTTCTGCAGTTTCATTTTCTTTTTTTTTTTCTTCTTTTTTTTTTTTTTTTTTTTTAATATTTAAAAAATAAATTATTGTTATGGAGATGGTCAGTCTTATTTATTACTTATATAAAATGGTCATGTTATCAAAATCAAGTGCCGTGTTTCAAGTATACCTTTGCATCATGCCAACTTTAATAGACTTGAATTCTTGAAATTACAGGTCAAGCCTATATTTACCATATCCACTGTTCTTGTAAGGCCAATGACTTCTGCTTGTGCAAGGAAACAGCATATGCACATCCTGCAAAGATCAGTTTTCTCTCAAAGCCAAGTTCTGTCAAGAAGTGTTTGGACAATACTCTCTGGCATTTGGTGTGACTTTTGGGGATGGTCCTGTGAAAGGCTGAGTGTTGGACTCAATGATCCTTGTGGGTCCCCCTTGTGGGTCCCTTTCAGCTCAGCCTGTTCTGTGATTCTGTGATTCCGTGATTCTATGAATATACTTCAGTACAGGTGAAGTTGAAGATAGGAAGAAGTGTCCTTGCTTGTAGATTTGGGAACTGAAATTTCAAGTCCTGTTTGGATCCACTGACAAGGGGCTTTCCAGCTGTAACAGCACAGCAAGAAAGCATTTTTTTTTTCACACATGATATAACAAAGAAAGTTTGACTATAAAGAGCTAGTACTTGTGTAGTCATTGCAGATGTTTTTAATTTCACATGAACAGCCTGCAGTGAAATTCCCCCATAGCAAGGAGTTAATTCTAATTTAACTAATCCACTCCCTTTTACAGATGCTCAGCAGAAGAGATAACTGAAAGTCTGCTGGAAGCTCAGCTTAGCCTGGAAAAGAGGAGGCTCAGAGGTGACCTCATCACTGTCTATAACTACCTGAAGGGAAGTTCTAGCCAGGTGGGGGCTGGTCT
>JAWWEV010000083.1:10857879-10920273 GCA_035583235.1 Hafferia zeledoni | reverse complement strand
TCACAAGCTTATAATAATAGAAAACTAGGACATACACACTAGTGCAAGGAGTTAAACTCCAGCTAAATGTTCTCATGTAGATAAGTCCTAATTACTCACCTAGAGCTGGTCTGATAACTTTATCTATAGTGCGCAACACCCAGCTCCACCAGGAATCTGACAAAGACACTGGAGGAATGCTGACTGAAAAGAAAATTATGAAAATCTGTCTTGCAATATGAATTCAATCAAAACCTGTGTGTACCACAGCCTGCATCCATTTTGAAGAATCTAAATTAGACAAAAACTGAAGTCTTATCCATGTCACAAAGTATTGCCCAGTGCTTGTGAGCAAAATGCATTTTTATTTTAAATGGCCTTTCTGTAAAAAGCCAGACTGCCATAAAAAAAAAACAAAGCAAAACAAAAACACCAGTGAATATTCTATTTGCAAAGAAATTTTGCAGTTGAAGTTTTCTTCTATTCAAGCCAAATTTTCAAATCTCCCCATCCCTTTTTGATTTTTTGATGCTTCCTGCTTTCACATGAAGGACATCACTCATGGACAGTGGGAACATCTAGTTTTCCACATTTCAAGCAAATCAATTTTCTTCTTGGCACAAAGCATGAAGGATTATTACAGCTTTGCCCAGTACCAAAGCAGTCATGCCATGAAGCCCAGTGTTTCATGTGTCACTCACACTGCTTAGGTGCCTGCAATCCTGAGGTATGTTTACAGGCACTTCACAAGCCTTTGAGCCAAAGCTTTCTGACATTCATTACTTGGCTTTCCATTCTCTCCAGTGCATGTGCAAGATTGTAGTATTTGAGGAAACATGCTATTTGCTTTTTATAATAATCAATATCAACATCCCCTCCAGACTGCATCCTTCTCAAGTAAGAGACTTACAAGGAACAATTAAATATCACTTTTTGCTCCATTAATTAGCATTTCTTTTGCAATGACCAAAGGCAAGGACATAGGGATTTGGAAAGAAGATGTTATTGTAAACTTGTACAAATTTAGTGTCCATGCTTCTCTGAGCAAATCAAACCCCAACTGCTTTTTGCCTAGAATTTTAAAATGTGAATTACTCACAAAAAGCTTCTCTGGCTTTGATTCTCCATTTGGATTACCTGCAATTGCTTGCAAGCACTTAGATGCAAATAAGCACCATTTCCTTTCAAGATCAAAGACTTGTTGGATGTCAGATTTTATCTCTGACAATCACAACTCTATATGCATAAGCCTAATGCTGTATGTTCGTACAGTCAGAGTCCCACGTTCACTGTGTTAAACAGAAAGTAGGTCATTGCCACATAGTAAGTGAATGAGCATAACAGTATAAGAAATCTATAATTCTCTCTTGAGGGTTCAACAAGGGAAGTAGTGAAAAAGATTGGATTAATTCTACTGAAACAGTGTGGTTGGTCATTATTCTTTATGTGGATCAATATGAATTGAGTCTGAGCTATTCTAAAACGTACTGTTACTTTCCAGAAGGCAGGGAGCTATTTTGGTGATGTGCTCAAACCATAATAGTTACATTTGTCAGATTATCCATTACACCTCCCATCTCCATAGAAATTCTCAGTGCTCTGATGTGCTGATGGAATCATCTTGGGTACTTCTACTTGGAGGTGAGATAATATAGCTGGGGCTATTTTAGGCAATTTTTAAATCATCTTTATTATCTTCATGATTCTTTAAAAAAATACTGAGGACAATTTGGTTGTAATTATTCCTAGCCATCTTGGCTATTTTAATAATTCATTTACTGTCTAATCTGAGAACATCAGAATATGACAGGATTAGACCTTCAAATATCAGATGCCACCTCAATATTAGTAACAAAGTAGTTACTGCTCAGGTTTTACAGCCTCTTTGAATTACACTTGCTTTCTTAGCACTAGAATTATGACAGATGCCCAAGATGTATGAAATCCCAGCTGTGCCTTGGGAATATATTTTGTGGTCCTGTTGATGTTTGCTGATCCTGTAACAAATGAACAACTTCTGGATTGTTAAATTCTTTCTTCTAAGGACTAGGATTTTTGCTGGGCTAAACTGTTACTGAAACAATGGATCCACAAGAATTTAAATCAGCTAATATTTTGCCACCACTTTCATGATTTCAGAAGGAGTTGCAGCCTTTCAACACAACATTGCAGGATGAAGCCCTGAGGACTAAAAGTTAAGAATCCCCTTACAACCTCTATCATAGGGACTATGTGCTCAGAATGTATATCCAAGAAAGTGTTTAGAGCTGCATAATAAATGCAGTGCAAATGCCCTTCCTCCTTTTGACATTGGCACAGATAGCCTCAACTTGCCACAGAATTCTTCCCACTTATAGCTAACTTCTTTTTTCCTTTATTATCTTCACTGTATCTAAAGGTAGTGGGTGCAATGTCCAGTCACTTGGACCAAAGCAGTGTTCTCACATGCATTCCCAGTGAATGGGAATGAAACAAGTATGTCCAGGAGCAAAGAAGGACTGCATGGAGCATCTGGAGGGCAGTGAAAAGTCAGTTTTTTGCAGGGAATACATAAGGAGATTATTGTAATCATCTTTATATGAAGATAAAGCACTTGCCCTTTATTTTCACCACAGATTTAAAGTATGGGTGAAGTGTTTTAGTTTTTAATTCAGAAGACAAATTCAAATATGTAAAAAGCACCCATTTTCAGTGTTAGCTACATAAAAAAGTAAAACCTATTTTCTCATGTAGTGTTTACTAGACACTGCTGCTCAGTAGATGTCACTCAAAACAAGTGAAAAGAGTTATGAACAGTGGCTAAAAATCCTTTCTTCTCTCATTTGTTCAGATTTCTGTCTCTTTTCTCCTGAGATGTCATAATTTCATTGTATCTCCAGTTATTATAGAGTTTTTCGGGATGGACAAGAGCTGAAAGCACATTAAAGAAGAACAAATGAGTAAGCAAACAGAAGAAAAAAAATTTTCTTTTTCAAGATTACTAATAAATGAGATTTTTGTTCCTGAGATAATAAATACAGTGGATTGAATTAAAGCAAAGCTGACATTGTGACTTGAAAATGCAAGGGGCATTATTCACTTACTACATCTCACTGAGTCATAGAATTTAGAGAAAGCTCGCTATATCATAGTGTATTATTTAAGGTTCTTGATCTTGCTAACATGCACTTTAAACGTGGAAGTAATTTCATGTGATTGTAATGGAAAAACTAGCTTACTTAAGTGAAGAAGCAGCATATGTCTTTATGGAATGGAGACGCACAAAGCAGCTGATATGAGTAAAGATATTGTCATGGGTTTAATCCAAAATTCTGCATATTAGCTATGGAGAAATAAATATTAAGTTTACTTCTGGAAATTACAGCTTAATTTTACCTTGTGGACATCACTACACCACAGGAATACATGGAGATTAAAACAATATATTAAATTTGATGCCTGAACCCCTTTAAAGTATAGAAATTTCAGGAATAGTGTTGCCTAGATGTAATATCACATACTTTCTCAACATATTTGGTTTAAATCAACAGGGAGTCCAAACATGCAAAACCCCTAGGAACCAGGTCAGTGAGGCAAGTGACTGAATGTGAATTTGGGATTAGAATTTTCAAACAAGTTAAATCCCTCCTCTGCAACACTGTCTTCACAGCTAAGTGACTAAATTATTTAAATGCCTGAATCTTATTGTCCTTTCTTTCTATCTCCTGAAAGTCTCAGCCTAGCACTGAAATCCAGGTCCCACTAAAGTCCATAACAAACCATTAATTTGATTTCAACAATGTCAGGGTTTCACCTGGAATGTCTGACTTCATCCACTCTGGAACAAGCACTCTCTAGGAGCTTATTTCCTCACCCAGTAATGACTTCATTTAGCACTAGACAGAGTCTGAGTAGATTACCTTGACTTCAATCCAACTTGATGTGAACAATCTTTAAGGAAAACAATCATATAGTGGCAATAAGGCATGAACAAAACAGCCCCCCGAAAAAATCACAAATTTCTGCACAGAGGACATGGGGACTTATTATTCTTTCAATGGGCAGAAGGCAGTATTGTTGATCTGTGCTGCCACCCTGTGTCATTCTGCATTCTGCCTTGCGACTTCAGTTGCTAACATATGGAGCATTTTCTGTGCAGCTCAAAATCCCTTGAAATATTGGCCCCTTTTCCATTTCCTTTCTATTGAACTTCGCCCACATAAAACACCCCACACTAGAATCCATCAGTGAGTGGGATGTATATTCCAGTTGGACATATTTGGTATCAGCCTAGTTCCAAAAACGTGTGTACGTGAACATTTAAAAAATAAAAGCTTTCATCATGCCGAAGTCAAATTGATATTTATTTACCACTAAGGACAGACATCATTGCATGCTAACTGTCAAATAGGTTATGCCCTGATTTAAATGGAAAACTGCAATTGAAAGTGGTGAATAATGTTTTCATTACATTTTTTTCAAGGCATTGTTTAATCGTAGTTCATGATGAGGTAATATTTTAATTGGGTTTCCCTCAGCCAGTCTAGGGACAAAAACTGTCCTTTATTTTCATGTGAAGTCCTTTAGGCAAGAAGATTTTGATCTTTAATCATGGCCATTAAATACAACTCAAATTAATAAATGCATAATTTACATACATATACCTATTTAGCCGTAAATTATAACTTTTAATTCTGTGCAGATGTGTAACAGCTTGAGTGGCCATGAGAAAACCTAGCTGGCTGTTTCCTCATGAACAATTAGTGTTTCCCTCTGTTCAAGAGTGCAAAGGGCAGAAAGATTCATTCCTTTCAACCACAGTCTTCCAGTTCTTCAAGAAAATATTGTAGGATAAAGAATCCTACAATCTATTCGTTAAAGTTAGCTGCCAGCAAAACCACACAGTGCCCTCTCCCTTGGCAGACAGGAAGACTTTTAATTAAGGAATGATGTTTTGCAGTATTCATTGATCAGTGAGTGCCCAAACTTTGTTTTTCTTACATGTGAGGTTGAGAGGCC
Source organism: Hafferia zeledoni (assembly GCA_035583235.1). Taxonomy (NCBI): domain Eukaryota; kingdom Metazoa; phylum Chordata; class Aves; order Passeriformes; family Thamnophilidae; genus Hafferia; species Hafferia zeledoni. The sequence goes on along the minus strand of JAWWEV010000083.1, from coordinate 10,915,296 downwards.
TCCGCTCTTTTCTTGTTTGTCATTCCCTTTGGAGCTGTAACAGGCAGGAAGTTTTACAGAGCCTTGGCAGTCTTGGCTTTAACTCTTCAGGTTGTTTCTTCTTCTTCAGTTATCTTCCTTCTGGATTACCTCTTGCCTAGACTGACGAGTAGGGGAATTTTCATAGGTCCTGTCTCCTTTAGAGAAATACTCATTAGTTACCAATCTTTGCATTTTATTTCACAAAACTAAGGTAAGAGCCTTTATCTGGTATACAAAATCAAACACACAGAAAATATAAGACTGAAGATGAATCCTGTCTTTGATTACACACTATTTTTTCCACAGTGTTGTTTAATGCCAAGAATAGATAGTACATTGTAAACTCATATTCCTGATAATCCTTGGGACACAAAGCATTGAGATTTTATTTACTGGGTGCTGTTTAAAGCCGTAAGTGCACATAGGATGCTTCATCTCTTCATGGCCTTTGCATGCTGTACTCAAAGCTCCTTTTTTCACAGGTATTCATTAGGTATGTTCGCACCGAACAGTGACAGGCTAGTCACAAAACTGGACACATTATAAATGCATCAGTGTCACACTGAACTTTGTCTTAAGGAAATGCTTATGCCATAGTAGGAGAATCACACTGCTTCTGTAACTCAGACAAGTATCTCTGCATGGGAATGTGCTTTGCTTTTTAGCCATACCAAACAACTTGTTGTCTTGTATCACACAAACATGGCCTTATCTTCACCATGCTGTAAAAAAACTTGATATTGTTCTTCTTGGTTTAGGAAAAAGACTATGCATTTTTGCTCCTACTATGAAATACCTTCAGCTTAATTTTTCAGTGATGGCAGCACTTTCATAGCACTTTAAAGTATATTTCCTTTTGCAAACCCACTAGATTTTGTTTTCAGTTTCAAGTTAAAATAATCACATTTCAAAACTTTGCCATAGCATGGCCAGTTTTCTAGAAAAGTAAACAATGAAAACCCAGCCTGGACCACATGTTAGAAATTTTGCATAATTTCAGTGGAAATCCACATCTTAACAGGAATAATTTAAAAAGAAAATCATAAATTGCACTTGCAACAACTGCCTTCAATTTTCAAAGAAGAGTGTGAATAGCATTTGAGGAATTTTATCAGTTTGCTGCAGTGTCAGATTTTAGCTTCAGAATCTAATCCCACCCACCTAATGAGCTCTAAGTGCTCAGCTTGTCTCACTGCCAACTGTGTCAACTGAAACCTCCTTCTGGAGGCAGCCCAATCGATAATGCAAGTGGAGCAGCAAAAGGAGGGAAGCGAAAACCAGCAGGGTGACCGACAAGAAAGCAGGGGTTAAGCCCAGGCTTTGCCATAAGAAAGAGTGATAACATCAGCTTCAAATAAGACTGGGTTAGAAGCAATACTGTAAAACAGGACTCAATTCTGCTTCCAGGAGGTTTTAAGATATGAGAAGGAGCCCTCACCCTCCAGAGGCCTGGTGACCAACAGCCAGTCCTGGCTCTCTTGAGCTCACAGATCCTTTACTGAAGATCATGGATAGTTGGAATGGCTCAGGTGACCAAAATTCCTGTGCTGCAGGGGTGACGGGCTGGAAGGGGCAGTGTGTGGTCCCAGAAGCTGTCTGTGCTGGTTTTGGCTTGTGCAGAGTTAATTCTTTTCGTGGCAGGTACCATGGTCCTATGCTTTGAATTTGAGCTGAAAACAGCGTTGATAACACACTGATGTTTTAGCTATTGCTGAGCAGTGCTCATAGACAAGGCATTTTCTGCTTCTTGCGCTGCCCCACCAGCAAGAGCTAGGAGTGCAGAGGAAGCTGGGAGGTGACACAGCTGGGACAGCTGACCCCAAGTGACCCAAAGGATGTCCCACAACACATGGTGTCATGATCAGTGTACAAAGCTGGGGGAGGAAGGTGGCTGGAGATGTTCAGAGCAATGGAGTTTGTCATGCCAAGTCACAATTATGCATGATGGAACCCTGCTTTCCTGGGGATGGCTGAACACCTGCCTCCCCATGGGAAGTAGGGAATGAATTCCTTGTTTTGCTTTGCTAGCACATGTAGATTTTGCCCTCTCTATTAAACTGTCTTTATCTTAACCCCTGAGTTTCCACACTTGCACCCTTCCAATTCTCTCCTCCATCCCACTGGGGTAGTGTGTGCAAGCAGCTGTCTGGGGCTTTGTTGCTGGCTGGGGTTAAACCATGAAACCGTCACAGCAAAAACTACAGTCAGTCTAAACACTAAAACTAACTGTAAGATGATTCAGGACTTTCTGGAGCTATAAACTTGCAGATTGTGACTTTACTGGAACAAGTTGAAGCAGGTGTCACTTTCCAATATCGTTTCTTGAGCATTAACTCTGCCATGATCCTCAATCATGGGATGTAAAATTGATATTATCACCCCTTCCCATGGAATAGCCTCAGCTTTCCTCTCCTTCCCTTATCCTTTCCCTGGCCAGCTCTAATTTCCCCATGGGTGGCACAAGTCTCCACCACTGTTGCACTCTAAAGTTTTCCTTCTACCTTCTCTGCAGTCTCAAAAGGTGTGGAAGGTAGGGCAGCTCTTTAACTTTTCACTAATGCAACACCTACCATAACGCTAACCTAAAATTTTTGACTGCCAATACCAACTCCTTTAAAAATGAGCCATTAATATGTGTGAAGTAAGCAAAATTGCTATTCAAGGAATATTCAAAGGTGTAACAAAACCTCTCTGGTTCTAGAGGACAAAGCATTTTTTCATAGTTCTAAAGTCACCAAACTAAAAGAGTATTCCCAAGATTGTTTAAGCAATGCTAAATGGATCATGTAACAGAAAACTCTTAAATATGCATGGCATGTAATGGCACTTTGGAAGCAGTTTGTACTTTTATTTTTGAAAGATGTGTAAATTCAACCAGCATTCCCTAAGGTGTAAATTTTAAGGCTCTGTTGAATTTTAATTGCTTACTAACAACATTATGTAATTCTCCAATTAATCTTCTCTCTAAACAAGCTTACCCATGAGATATTATTTCAAAGCCTATTTGCGTAAAATTGTTATTTTTGAAAATAAAAATGTATTTGATTTCCTAGCTGTACTTAATATCTTCTATTTTTGAACAATGTGTTAAGCAGGGTCAGAAACTGTAACTCTTTAGTTTTGCAAATAAATGCAGCCCTTCTTGTGAGTTAATTACATCAAACCTTCCTCTGAAAAATGTTGATATACCAGAAGAAGGTTTTGGGCCAACGTTAGGACAGTAGAATCTATAATCCCCAACTAGATGTATTCTTTGCATGTTTGCTATTTTTAAATTGTTTTCACATGCATGACATATACATAAATGTTTGACAGATTACATGGAACACAGTTAAACAGTTTATTTTAGCCAAACACAGTTACCTGAAGGCAAAATGTGAGTTAGGTGAGCTCTATTATCAATAGATAAATTATTGAAAAGAAGGTATCTGTAAGCAGGCCTGCGGGTGTATATTCAATGATTTTTGCATGTACAGTCATTTTTCTAATGGTTGATGTTGTATCTGACATTCAGGGTGTACATTATTCCATCTATTGAAAGATCTGTTGGTTCTGTTTTGAATGGCAAACTACATGTGCTTGAGTTAACCACAATAGAAAAGCTTATCATAATAATGGCACACAAACTGCAAGAGGGCAAAAGCTTTGGTTCACAGCAGCACTTCTGTATGCCAAGGTTAGACATTGCCTCATCCGAATGCCCCCTAAGTTATGTTTAAGAGTTGAGTAAGTCAAAATTATTATGATGTTTACTTTTGTGCTCAGCTGTCACTCTAGAGACAGTCTTCAGACGCTTACATGCTGCCTGGCCTTAATGTTTTTATTAGGCATTCATTTTACAGGGCAAACTGGAAAATGGTATTTCATACTCCAGAAACAGAATACCTTTTTTCAGTTTTGCTAAATACAGAAATGCGAAGTATATAGAATGGGTAAAATGAAAAATATTATATATATTTTATTGAGAGTAAGTGTTGGCTGTTTCAATATTCAGAGCTACATATTTTTATTAGAGTCTTCCAATTTCTTTTTAATTCCCTTTTGTCATAGCCTCACAACTACATGCTGGAATTTTTTCTATTTGTGACTACACACCCCACAGTCCTAGGGTAGTCCAGTTCTGGGTATCATTTCCCCTGATAAAATGAAGGGTCAAACCCATAACTGAAACCTTGCTGTACTGACCCTATTTGCAAAGTGTTCCTTGAGTTGATTAGTATTTTTTCACACCCTCTTCATTCTCCATTTGTTTGTGAAAGACATGGGAGATGACCCCCCAAACAGATAAAAAGCTGAGGAACATATGCATTCTACATACATATGGATGCAATCCACACTGAAATACTACTTGTTTGTTTGCTTTTTAGTTTTAACAGTGCAGGAGACTGTAGCTACATTGCTAATACGTGAGTCCTCCTTGTGCTGGTTTTGCGCTGGTTTTGGTCAAAATGAGCTTTAAACAATTTGATGGTCTTGTGCAAGATTCAATCCTGAGTTAGCTATCAAGTTGCCAAGAAAACTAACATAAAAAAACCCCATCAAAATACATAAAACCACCACAAAGTGGACTGATAAGTCTTTGTTCAAACTAGATACATTTGCTGAGGAAATCCATTTATGCAAAATAAATATTTCAGAAAATTACCTTGTTTTGAAATTCATACTGAAGGATTAAGATCAACACATATTTGAATTTCAAATGTATACAAAAAATTTGCATATCTGTTAAAAGTATGCCAACTTTACAGGAACTCCAGAAGAAGTTTCACCCATTTATGTCAACACATAAGTGCTACATGATTCTGACAAAGAAATTAATATTGTTACTGAGTCCTATTGATTAATAATGTAATTCTATTATCTGTAAAGCAGATAAGAGTAACAATCTTAACTCATGATTCCTTTGAGAAACAGTGAAACAAGACCTGATGACTGGAGTAGAGATTATAGTGATGCAGAAGTCACCATTAATCTTAGTAAGGCCAGGATTTCTTTTTGTAAGTCAGTGGCAGAGTTAAAAGATACTCAGAGTCATGACATACAGTCTTCAGTTTTAATAACTACTAAAGCCATCAAAAATACTAACTTGACTCTTTTTCATATTATTGGTGCAGGCAGTCATCCAACAGTAAGCTTCTGTAGTAGGTTGCCTTCAATTATTAAGCAGTAAAAGGTGGCAGGTCTGTATCAGGAACAGAGATGAAAGAGAATACTTTGCTTTAATACACAAAGGGAGAGACATGTTGCTGAACATAATGAACTGTATACTATGTGGAGTACATCATAATGGGCTCTTTATTTGGGTTACATGTGGAAGATGAAACAAATATGTTCATACATTCCAGAGACATCTTTTCAAAACTTCAAACCATTTCATTTCATTCACTTTGGATAATATTTTACATCTGACAAAGCATGAGATCATTCAGCAGATTAGATCACGTTGCCTATTTGAAGACTTTATGGATTATTCAAAGGAGAGAGACTTATATGTCCTGAAAACTGTAAGTAAAAATGAAACGTGCATGATAAAAATCCTTGCTCAGTTCTGCAACCTTACTTAGGTAAATGTCCCAGGAGATTTACAGGAATGACTTTACGCTGGCTGAAATGCAAGGATTACAGAAGCTGCAGCTGTCTGCCAGCAGGATGCTTTTCTGGTGGTAGCAGCACTTTTACCTCCTCTCCCAGATGGCTGCCATTACAGCTACAGATACAGAGAAAGCACCATAAAATAAAAAAGCCATGAGGCAACACAGCAGTGGTGTTTGCTCCATGAAATGCTATTTACTTTAGTGCAACTGACTACACCATATGCAAGTTAGTAGAAATTGTTTGACCATGAGCCCTAAAGATTAACTGAAAACAAGCTTGTTGAGCAAATTAAAAAGTTATGCACAGTCTTCAACATTTTTGAAGTGTTTTGACTCCAAATCTTCAAAACAATGACCTGCATTTTTAAAGTTTAACTTCAATAGTACAAAATGATGACAAAAAAAAGACATTTAACAAGGCTTAAAATTGTGTCTCATGTCTAGAATATGATTACAGGAGTTGGACAACTGCAGCTCCATGTAGACATTAACAGTAGGAGATACAGACTGTTTCTGCTTAGCATTTACTTGCAATAATAAAGTGTAAGTCAAGTTGCATTTTGTGCTGCATTTTAAACAGCTGTGTACGAGACAGTACAAAATCTAAAACCAAGTACAACTTAAAATATAGCACTGCTTTGCTTTTCTCAGAAACTGTCGGTGACTTGGAGAATGTTTTGATTACTTTAACTTGATATCATTTGTACATCTTGGTTAGCTAAGAAAATTTGACATGCAGCTCATGCTTTTCCTGCCTATCATTGAGTTCCCTTCTTCTCTGTCAACTAATTGCAACGGAATCTGGAGAGAGCAGAAGTCCCAGGGATATTAAATTCCATGTTTTGTTAAAAGAGACAGTTGAGCAGTGGAAAAGTTTCTGGTGAGAGAAAAGAGGAAAGAGCCTATACACTATATGTTTGGTTTGCTGAGCAACATGCCTGTCCATCACTCCAAATCAACTATAGCATGATTACCCAGGTGGCCTATGTAGTATTCAGGTGGCCAAGAAGGCCAATGATTTCATGGTTTGTATCAGGAATAGCAGGGCCAGCAGGACCAGGGAAGCGATTCTTCCTCTGCATTCACCACTGGTGAGGCTGCACCTCAAATCCATGTTCAGTTCTGAGTCCCTCAATTCAGGAAGGATATTGAGGTGCTGGAGTGTGTCCAGAGAAGGACAACAGAGCTGGTGAAGGGTCTGCAGCTGAGAGAGCTGGGGGTGCTTAGCCTGGAGAAAAGGAGGTTGAAGGGAGACCTTATTGCTTTCTATGATTACCTGTGAGGAGGTTGTAGTGAGGTTGGGATGGGTCTCTTCTCCCATGTAACAAGAGACAGGACAAGAGGAAATGGCCTTAAGCTGCACCAGGGGAAGTTTAGATTGGGTATCAGGAAAAATGTTGTCATGGAAAGAGTTGTCATTCATTGAAACAGAGAAATTGTTGAGTCACCAGCCCTAGAGGAATTTAAAAGATGTGTAGATGTGCTGCTTAAGGACATGACTTAGTGATGGACTTGGCAGTGTCAGGTTAATGGTTGAACTTGATGATCTTAAAGGTCTTTTTTCAAACTAAATGATTCTATGATTTTACACTGTTAGTACAGGAAATAGTCACAGTAGGGATAAGAGGCTCTTGAGAACATTTCAGTACGGGGACAGGTAATGGTGAATGGGTTTACTTCAATATAATGGGTGTAGCCAACAAGAAACAATATTTGTTATGCCTGCTGGTTGTGGGACAATTGTGTAAACACCTATCTCTTCACAGAGCAAACTTTCGATACCTAAAGTAGTCACAGATGCAAATATGGCAGTTTTATTGCCACTGCTACCTCAAAATGTCAGAATACACCCAGCTGAGTACGCTATGTGTTCAGACAAGCATTCAGAGAAGAAAAGTTGAATATTAGTAGAGAATTGCTGCTCTGGCTATTGGAGTACAGCCCCTGACTATACCATCCCCTCATGGTTCAGTTCATATAAAAATTAATTTGCTCTCAGGCTTTTAGAGTGACTAAACTAGTCCTGAAATGAAATCTGGTTAAGATCATGGAGATTGCTCAAAAATCTCTTCTAAAAGGCAACTGAAACAAGACTTTTCTGGGTTAGGGTGTCATCACCTTACACAACCCTCCACAACTTAATCCTGGGGCTTTGCACATCAGATTTCTTCAAGGCCCCTTTTCCACACAGGAGGGATGTGGCACAGTTTTGTATTATAAAAACACTACTCCAGTAAACTGTATTGCAGCTCTCTCACTATTTCAGGTAATTTAAACTGAAATTTCCCTCTCCTCAGGGCCACCTGAGGACCACAGGAGACCAAGGGCCAAATGTGGACCTTAATTTATATGAACCTTCTCTGGCTTTGCAGTTATAAGTTGGTTTTTATCATAGGGATGCCATGCCACCTTGGCACTTAAGTATGCAAAAAAATTGCAAGAAATATGAAAGTTAAATACTTTTTCTCTCCCTTCACTCCTCCTCCCAAAATAAAAGGTAAGAGATGAAAACTTATTTCCAAAGTGTGGCAGTTGAAACCTAAAGAGATGCAGAGCAATTTTCCAACTACTCTGCACAGCATGTCACATGGACTAGATATTACCTCTTCTCAAACTATGTTTCATTTATACTAAACCAAGGTATGCATTTCATGTTTTTTTCAATTACTGCTGCTCCCCAGGATCTGGCATGTGGTTTTGCAGATACGGGCAGTGAGCTCCCTTTGAAAATTAAATCTTTAACTCTCCATAAACTCCTCAACTCCTTTACACAGACATTGTTATACCCACATGCAAACTGTTTTGACCTGTGTCTGTGCTATATATGTATCTGCACTGTTAAGGACTTTCAATAGACACTCTCTTCAGCAGGGTGACAGAAGCAAGAAAGATGACACTTGTTAGAGCTATGTGGGAGACCACATCTGCACAGCATTAATCTCTACTCTGGCTTGTCTCACTCTGGTTCAAAAAAGAAGTTGAGAAATGAAACATAATCCAACTCAGGTTAGCCAACAAAGGTTAAAAGAAAATTCATAAACTCTAGATCATTCTGCAGTATCAAGAACATGTTTATCCACTTCTTGGTGTTGTAGGCTATAGTTTATGAATGGGCCTGTAACAACAACAGTGAAATTTCTCAGCAGTGAGGTTTTTGATTTTCTTCTACTGACAAAATGGACTTTGATGTAACTCATGATGATCTATCTTATGGCTATCTTCCTACAGCAAGTAACATTACTAATGGTTAGAGTGGAGATATCCCCAAGGAGTTTGTAAAAGAATGAATGAAAAGACTGATAAGAGTAGGTGAGCCACATTGCTGAATATTTCCAGGTATTATAGGCAACCAGAAAAGGAAGATCATTCTTCAGCTGCCATTGTTAACAAGTGACTTGCACATTTTGAATACAGCATTAAATTGCAGTTTGGAGGCAGCATACACCAAGTTTGTGCATTAAGTTCTGCTTAACCCCTGAGAAACTGAGGTGTTGAGCAACTTTCAACTTCTATATTTGTGATACTCTATAGCAACATTTTTCAGTTAGTGATAATCCTTTGTAATATTCTCTTTTATGCAAATAATATGGATGAGACTTTATGTGATCTCCCTTATGTGTATGTATAATATTACAGGACCATGTAATTTTTGTCAACCTTGACCCAATCCTTACTTTCCCTTTACTTTTCTGTTCCTAAATTACTCACTGTCACACTATTTGTTAGCAGAACAAGCAATCAAAATACTAATATTTTAAGATTTTTAAAGAGGGTAGTAAAATTATTTAAAATGTAAATTACCAAATAAGGTTTTGATCTTGACTTTAACCAGATATTCTGGTCTGCTTAAGATCATCCTAAGACACAGAAGCACTTCTGATACACTACATCACCCAAGCTTTTAGCAAGGCACATAAGTTTCCTTCTTTTCTTCTCTCAAATCTTTGGGAACAAAACTGCTCATGCACTGTGGCAATGAGAGGTATCCTGTTGTCTGACAGGACAGTACAAAGCAGGGTCTGCACATGACAGCTGCAGTCCTGCATGGGGTCACACAGCCCCAGCCTATTTCCACCTTGGCCAAAAGTCACCATCCTAAACATGGTGCTTGGGCTTCATTCTGTTTTCTACTGTAAAATCTTTGTGGGGAACATTCCCCTCTCTTTCACACTACCATGTATTCATTTCATAATCTTCTCTCTCTGCCTCTTACTTGCAATCTTTCTTGGAAAAAATATAGACAGGGTAAATGAGAAGATGTGCTGAGGCCTGGGGAACGTTACTCTCCATGTGGCTTTGTAAAATACTCATTTCAGTTCCACACCAAATGTTGTCTGACAACTGGGATGCAAAATCCTTGGCTTGCTGATGTTTTGTTATTGAAGAGAATGTATTTAAAGACAGGAATGAACACTCCTAAAGGGAGCCTACAAGAAAGATGGAAAGGGACTTTTTACAAAGGCACGTGGAGTAGGACAAGGAGTTATGGCCTAAAACTGAAAGAGGACAGGCTTACATTAGATATTGGGGAAAAGTTATTTACTGTGAGAGTAGTGAGCCACTGGAACAGGTCGCCTAGTGAAGCTGGGGATGCCCCATCTCTGGCAATTCAAGACCTGAGCGGATGGAGATTTGAGCAACCTGGGCTAGTGGGAGGTGTCCCTACCCATGGCAGGGGGGTTAGAACAATATGATATTTAAAGTCCCTTCCAACCCAAACTGTTCTATGATTCTATGATACATTTTGGAAACAAAATTTATACATAAACAAAGGGGTCAGTGATGCTCAGAATACAGTTGAAGCTGGGGTCATGCTCTATCTGAGGAAGATGATGGGTGGTGATTGCAGGGAACTGCAGTAGAGAAGGGCAGGCATCTGGGATGCCTAAATTCATTTTCCTCAATTCACCAGTTGCTACGCCATTGTCTTGAAATCTCTCATAAGAGCCTTTACTTGTGGCCTTCAGAAAACGGCTGGCAGGCAGTCTCTTCATTAGTTTGCCCACTGACATGGGAGGGTTCACCTATGTGAGGGTGAAGCAGTCACAGAGGGACTAATTTTAACTTTAGTCCTGAGAAAATCCTAGAAGAAAAGTGGAGACACTTCATGCTTTATGCAGGGAGAATTGTTAAGATCTAACTATGCTTGGTGGTAGGAGACACCATAGCAAATATATATTTTTCCTGCTGTAACAACCATCAAATAAGTATTTTTTCAGATATTTTAATTTGGCAAAATTTGGTCCTTACTGTCCATGAAGATAAGACACACTTGTCAATTGGGAGGGGCCAACCTCTGCTGCAGAGGATAAAGAACAGAACTTGTTAGTTAAACACAAAATAGCATTGCAATTTCTAAACAGATTCAGTTGACTTGTTTGAAAGAAACAGCTTATGTACACACTCTAGACTAAATATCTAATTAAATAAAATTGTGATTGAAAACAAAATCTTTTGAAGGAAAACACTAAGTAAAAGTATCTCTTTAGTCAAACACTGAGAATGAAATTGTCATTTTATTTTATCCTTTGGAAAAGCTCACTTGAAGCAACTGCAGTTACATAGAATTTGTTGCTAAATAACTGAAAGCAAAATCTGGTCATGGTAATCCAAATGGTTTGTTGTCATTTATCAAGACAAGTCCACCAAGATAATTTTATATCTGTTATGCTACTATGTACCAGTAAGATTTTTCTGAATTACCCTTTTCTTAAGATGCAGAAGTCATGTTACAAATATATAATATATATGCATAGGACTATTCACAAAGAATACTCACAAAGAATATAAAGTACTACTCTTACATTACTGCAAAGCAGCAATCTTACAAAGCAAGAAAATTTAAAAAAAGTAGTGTGCCATATCAATTTCTGTTCTGTTCCACAGAAGAAAAGCTGTAATGTACAAAACATATCAAAGACAATAGCAGAATTAAAAAAAAATAAAATCAGCTATAGTATAAAAAATTTCCATATTATGATTAAGTTTAGCAATGATGTTTGATGTATTTTGAAATTCTGCCTGTTTGCTCGATTGGTTAAGTTTGTGAAAGGTTGCCTGTCAAACACTATGTCAGTGATATGAAAACAGACAGCTAGAAAATCATCCTTTCAATATAAACATTAAAAATAAATAAATGTCTGCAGCAGAATGCCAGCCTGATGTTCCACTAGCATGAATATTATGAACCATGAAGCAAACTAAATACTGATGACAAGGAATCTGTAAAAAGAGACAGGAGCTCATGGTCAGATTAGGAAACTGTTAGTAAAACTAAGGAACAAAACAATCAACAGAAACAACAGCATAGCCTTTAACACAAAAATTGCTGCAAGTTACCTTGTGACCAACAATATACAATAAGCATATGAAAAAATATTTAGAAATATTTGAAAATTGAACCATGCAGCATAACTCATGGTTCTACATGAGTCACAGAAACACTTTTTTTAATATGTTTATTCTTTTGAGAATATAGGTCATTGTATGTTTATGGTATGGTGTGTTCTTAGCTTGAAAAAATAGAGAAGAACCATGACTGGTTCTTCATGGCATTAGAAATATAGTTTCTGGAAATTGAAAAGAAACTTATACTGGAAACAGCTCCTATCAAAGTGGTGCAAAATCTGAAACAAATACAGAAAAAAAGGCGACATGGTAGAAGGCAGGGAGGAAATCAGGTATAATGAAAATAGGGAGCAAACAAATTGCATTTGCTAGTACTCCAGGGTCTATCTTTATGTGAGTTACTGGGCATTTTCAGTATCCTTAAAAAAGAATGAGATAGATATGTAATTAAGGTAGTTGACAGGTTATATAGGTTAATCTAGACTTTAACTATGGCAAGTTATTGATGCTTTTTTAAAATTTAATTTAAAAATTAATGAAATGGGAAAATTACATGGAAAACACAAATGAAGAACTAGATAAAATGAAGGGTGCTGGAGTGATCAGGAGCCATGCGGCTTGCAAGGAGGTGGTGGACATGCCATAGGATAGCAAGCCCGGCACTGGGTATGATGAGGGCAGTGAGGGTGATGAAATCCCAGGCAACTGCATGCCAGACAGAGAGGGGGAGAAAAAGGTCAGAGATCGGGCAGACAAAAATTCCCAGGATACTTTAAATTCTTTTTTTGTTGTTGTTTTTTTTTTTTGTTTTAATTAACATCTTAGCCAAAGAATGGAGGACAAGTCAGGTGAGATGTGCCTAGCACCGGCCATTTACTGTGATTTTGTTAAAAATCCCACGTAGTCCCTTTTGACATCAGGCTTCTTATGTCTAAATAGATAACCGGGCTCTTACATCCAGGAACCAGGGATAGGTAATTTCATGGCCGTACTTCACAGGTGCTGTCCCCTCTGGGCCACCTCACGAACCTGTGATGTGAAACCAAATTTCAAGTTACTGTTTCAATATCCTATTCATTTGCAAAACGGAAGGAATAAAAGCCTAAGCCCGTGCAAGCACTCTGCTGGCTGGGTACGAAGACATCCTGTGAAGATTTACTGCGGTCCCTCTTCCATGGGAGAAGCGCATCGATGTCCCTGCGCTTACCCGGACCGTGCAGTCCTTGTGCGGCCGAAATGGCTCTGCACACTCAGGCACAGCCCCAGGGTCGGACTCCATCGTTTCAGAGGTGTTTCCCAGCCCAGCTGATTCTGTGATTCTCTGACAGCCCCTTTCAGTTACCCCCTTACTGCCCTTGACTTTGCCTATTTTCCTCACCAAGTCTTTGCACGAACATATGAATGCACTGGCAAGACATGGGCAGGAAGCAGTGCGGCCTTTGGAACGCACTGATCTCGAGTGTTGTGTTGTCTGTTTTTCTTTTTGTGGTTTGTTGGTTTTTTTTTCGTTGTTTTTTTTTTTTTTTGTTTTTTGTTTTTTGTTTTTTTTTTGAAAAACAAACAATAAGCTTTCCATTTCCCTGCGAACTTCCTGAACAAAGCAAAGGCGCATCCATGAGATTTTATTTTTCCTCCCATCCAAGGCCAATCCCCACCAAAACGGCAATACAATAAAAACAACTCTTGGGGCCGCTCCGCGCCGCTCGGGCGGGACCCGCCGGCTCTGGCGCAGCGCGGGTAGGGCGGGGCTGCGGGGCCGCCAATGCGGGCGGGGCGGCGGCGCCTGCGCTGGGCCAGGAGTGCCGGGCAGTGCCGTGCTGGGCTGGGCCGTGCCGGGCCCGTCGGTCCCACCGCTGATCCCCGCAGCCATGTGGAGCCGCTCCCGAGGGCTGCTGGGCCGCGGCCGGTGAGGGAGCGGGATGGGGCCGCCGGCAGTGCCGTGCCCGCCCCGCCTGCCCCGGGCCCGCTCGGCCGGGGACGGGCAGCGCCTCGCTGGAGGCCGCCGGGACCCCCGGGAGGGACGGTGTGGGTCGCGGCTGTAGCAGCGCGTTTGTTTACAGGGAATTGCGTTGTTGCAGGTCCCTGAGTCGGAAATCGTGGAGGTGGAGGAGCGTTCCGGCGAATGAGAGGGCGCTGGAGTACAGCGTGGGCGACCACATCCACGGGTTCACGGTGAAGCAGGTGAGCGCCGCCCGCCGCTTGCGCCTGCTCTCTGTAAACAAACTCCCGTGGTTTTAAGGCACCTTGGTGAGGCCAAGGGTGTGCACACTAAGTATTTGCAAGGTTGCTTAGGGTGGTCAGTCAGAAAAATGATAAAGGAGTTACTTGCATTTACGTCTGCAGTCAAGTTCTTTAGGTGCCATTAGCACGTGTTCTATATGGATGTAATTCTAGAGTAAATAATGCACCTCTGGAGCTTGTGTGTCTGCTGCAGATGTGACCATTCGGTGTGGCCTCCTAAAAGCTCTGACAGGTATCTGGACTTCACTGTGATCTGTTTTATGAAACACATTTAAGTAATATTTTGTCTCCTGAGCTGCTTTTAACACCTCTGTTGAGAACTGCTATGGAAACAATATGTTGAATTTCTTTTCACTTTTTTAAAGAAAACAAAGTAAAAGTTATTTGTGAGAAGTGATTGCTAATGACAGAACAAGTGGTGGAACAGGGTTCCTTGGTTTTTCTTTTGCTGACCTACCCACTGACATTTGAATATATACCTTTTCTTTGTATTTCTGATTGAATTTCCATCTGTACCATAAGAGTATCGTTCTTTGGCTGTAGTATACTGTCTTCGGGTTGTTTAAATTTTAATTTTGATTTGTATAATTCTTTTTTCCTCTCAAACCATAGGAACAAACATTTATTTACTTCTCTATAAGACAGTATTATACTGACAGGGTCATCAAACTGAACATTGCTGTATCGTTCATGAAGTATTTGACCTAGTTTCAGTCACAGTGCAATACAGATGTCTTCTTCCAATGCAGGTGACAGCTGTTCCTGAGCTGTTCTTGACTGCAGTGAAGCTTAGTCATGATGGTACAGGAGCCAGGTATTTACATGTGGCCCGGGAGGATTCCAATAACCTGTTCAGGTAAAACATTAATTATGTATAATGCATTCAGTCTCAGCATCGTCTTCTGGTTTCTGACTTGTAATCTAACTTCATGACTAGATTGTTCTGTAAAAAGAAATACATTTACTTGTGTGCTAGAAATTTCTGTACTGCCTCCCAAAGCTGAAGTGCCGAGGTTGTACACTCTCTGAGAAAGAGGTGGCTGAGCACTCAAGAGTCCGAAGAACTCAGTAACTCTGCATCCTGGAGCATGTCATATTAGTTTATTAGCCAGTGATGATGTTCCCATAAATCTCAGCTGTACGTAGAAGTTGGTGGACTTGTCCTCACAAGTGACTGTGTTCCTCTCTGTGCTCTCTGTCTTCCAGTATACAATTCCGAACCACTCCAATGGACAGCACTGGGGTCCCACATATTCTTGAGCACACAGTGTTATGTGGTTCTCAAAAGTATCCTTGCAGAGATCCATTCTTTAAAATGTTAAACAGGTCACTGTCCACTTTTATGAATGCATTCACAGGTAAGCCAAAAGTAAATAATGCCCCTTAAAATGCATGAGGTTTTACTGCATTAGAGCTGTCTGTTGGCTCTCGTGAATTTCACTTTGGAGAGTCATTATTATTAGATGTGAATATTGTGAGTGAGATGTTAACTAACAAGGCAAAACAACAAACTAGATCTTCTTCGTTTTGCAGTTACCAAATCCCAGTAGAGCTGGAGTTTTATAGTATACAAAAATAATTCTTTGTATGTATATATGGCTAAAGCAAAGTTCTTGTGGTAAAATAGCTACAGTGTTAAATGTCCCTGTATTCCTCAGCAAAAATACGTAGTATTTCATCTCTTCCAGTTATTTATATGGATGAAAAGTTAAAAATAAATGAGGGGAAAATGCATCATAGACTTTCTAAAATTCTGATCCTTTTTATGTTTATTTATATGCAGCTAGTGATTACACACTGTATCCATTTTCAACACAAAATCCCAAGGACTTTCAGAATCTCCTGTCTGTGTACTTGGATGCAGCATTCTTTCCATGTTTACGGCAATTAGATTTCTGGTAAGACAGCTTGAGTTGTATGCCAACCTTGAAGTAAAAAAAAAAAGCCCCCAAAAATCAACAAACCCTTCCAATTCCCAATGCTTCTATTATTAATTTTTCAGGCAAGAAGGTTGGAGGTTAGAACATGAGAACCCAGCTGATCCTCAGACACCTCTAGTCTTCAAAGGAGTTGTTTTTAATGAAATGAAAGGGGCATTTGTAAGTTTCGTGAATGTTTGGTTTAAGATCCTACACATGGTGAAGTGTCTTCAGCTGTAGGTTATCAGTTATTGCACCAGAGACTCATTCCTCCTTTTGAAAATTTAGGTCCTCACTAAAGTCAACAGACTGTTCCAAAAGTTGACTTTTTTAAAGCTAGCCTGTCAAAAGTTTGTTTACATATAAAAGAGCACCTTGTTAATGGATTTTATTGTAGAATTTTCTCTTAAGTTCACATGATAGAGTAGCTAGTTTTATTAAAGTATGTGGGACTACAGAACTAAATGTTTATGTGAGGAGATGGTTCTTGTGGAAGTTGGAGCTCTAAGGTCATGTAGTGGAGCACCTTTTATGTTTAAAATATGTTTTGATGACTTTCACTGAAATGTGGTGTTTTCCTCTTAAGACAGATAATGAGAGGATATTTGCACAGCACGTGCAGAACAAAATCCTTCCTGATCACACTTACGGTGTAGTATCTGGTGGAGATCCATTATGTATTCCTGATCTTACATGGGAGCAGCTTAAACAGTTCCATGCCACACATTATCATCCAAGCAATTCCAGGTATCTGAAATTGGGGATTAACTTTCTAGGTTATGTAGTGATTTAGCACTTTACTCATATTTTTCTGAACGGAAGACCAGCAGTACTACAGGATTTCCATCCACGTGGACAGCAACATAGATAACTTGTGCCCTACTGAAGCAAATAATTTCTTCTAGGAAGAGCAGTCACGATGAATTGGAGGCAGGAAAGGAGATGCCTGATTTTCAAGGGTGTGTCAGTCTGCTTGATCATGAGGATTTGTTTTGGGTGTTTTTGTTTGCAGACATTTCATCCTGAAATGAGCTGGGGGGAAAGGGCACACACTAACAAGTATTCAGCAGTAATGTTAAGGAGTTACGATACAAATAGCATAGATGGATCTAAAGGTTCCTATCCTCTTTGAAGTCAACATAGGTCAAGTTAGAAGTTACAAATGAATGGCTGTTAATTTGCTGATCACACATCACTGTGCGAGTTTTAAATAATGGATCTTCAGTTAAGTCAGATACTAATTTGGTTGGTACTACTAATAAGGTATTTAAGCTAAAAGTCAGTTTGAAAATTATATGGAGGGAAATAATTGTTTCTTATGTCTAATATTGTGCTCAGTCTGTTACTCTGATGTTACTTACAGAACATCAGCTCATGTCATGACAGTGAATTTACTATCAGTTGTTTTTTTTCATCCCAAGTATTCTACTGTACCTGTGTTTAGGTTTTTTTAATTAAGATCTACCTGACACATATCTCATCCTCATATAGTTCCCTGGAAGTCTTGTAGGTATGGGAATATATTTGGTAGACTGACCCATGGAACCCAGCTGTGTTTTATAGAGCATAGACATGGATCATTGTATTTCATACTGTATGTGTGAGGACTGTAAGAATTTTGTCCTCTGAAACTGGAGTGCACTGAGTTTCTGGCTTCAATTACTAATTTTTTTTTAAACTTTGTATATTGCTGCAACTGAACAAATTTAAAACTAAAAAACTAAACATAGGGAAAAATTATAAGTTGTTTTGTGGCCTCCAAAGCATAAAATCAGCTGAAAAATGTGGAATTTTATCAGGAGATCTGTGAGTTTTACATATGATCAAATTGGTGGATGTTTACCCTGGGGGCCCTACAAACAGTGTTCCACTCTAGATGTGACTGAATTACTGGAAAACATGTGAAATTCAGAGTATGCTGCTGTAAATTCCTTGTGAAATCTGATGCTTCATCACAATCTCTTATTTGAAATGCAGATTTTTCACTTATGGTAATTTTCCACTGGAGCAACATTTGAAGCAAATACATGAGGAAGCACTGATAAAGTTTGAAAGAATTGAATCAAAAACTGACATCCCAAAACAAAAGCTCTGGGAAAAGCCTGTAAGTAAAGAAATCAAAACCAACCAAACAACCGCCCCCAAACAAAATGAAAACCCCCAGAGAACAAAGAGTACACATCCTGTCTTGGAATTACAGAAACTGAATATAAGAGGTTAATATTTTAGCCCAACCTGCTGCAGTTACTCTTTTGTTTAGAATTAAGTAAATGAGCTAAAGTATTTATATTTTTGATTACAGTAGGGACAAACTATGGTTATTTTTATTTTCTGTAATGATTGCATGCAGTTGTTTGTTATTTCTCGTTTTCAAGTCCCTTGTCGTTTGAAGCACTGAAACACTTATTAATAGAAAGCAGTTAGTGCTACTGATAAAAATACTGATAGTTAGTGTCAGGAAATATTCCTTCTAATAGTACCTGATTCTCCAAACATTGATGTCAAAAATAATTTTTTCCATTCTATGCCTCCCACTTCCTCCTTTTCCTTCCTGGCTTGCCCAGAAGTGTAAGCATTTGTTTGAAACCCAGCTCAGAATGTTAATTATGGCCAGGTTTTCTTCAACCTGTCCTCTGTTGTGCATTTTTAAAAAATGGGATACCCACTCATATTTTTCAAAGTATCCTGTGCTTGTGTATTTGCTCATGAATATTGAACTTATTCTTGAATATCTGTAAAATTACATCTGTAGAAAAAAGATGCTATGAAGATGCAAGCAGTCGCTTTTTGTTTGTAACTTCTGCTCTCTAAGTTTAGTCTCTATCATTTATTTTACTTTACAGAGAGAACACAGTGTAACCTGTGGCTTAGATTCATTTGCTGCCGATCCTTCCAAGCAGACAACTGTCAGTGTCAGCTACTTGTTGACAGAGTAAGTATATCAAAATGAAATTCTGAATCAAAGGCTCATTTTAGAACTTTAAGCACGGTCACACATCACTGTTCCTCAGTTCATGTCCTCAGTTCCTCTTGATAAACGTCATCTTTAAAGGAAGTAATGCCATGAGAAAGTTGGACAAATCCTGCTTTAGTAAGTGGAAGTTTAATTGCTAAGCAGAATTCGTCTTCAGGTATTATTTCAGGTATTATTATTAGGTATTATTTTACAGAACTGTTCAGTGGATGAGACGTTTGAGAACACTGTTTTTGAATTTCCTGCCCCTTGCAACCTTTTCTGTATGTGTATGATTTACTACTAATTTATCTCCCCTTGCAGCCCAATTTAACTTGCTTTACTTGTAGTTATAACAAGTGAAAGACACGGAGGTTTTTTATTTGCCTAAGATCTGGTACAATGTTCATAACTGATAATTATTTCTCCATGGCTCCCTGTACATTGTTTTGTAGAAGCAGTTCTCCTGAACTGGATTTGGTGATACTGAGTGTCACATACTTTTATCTTTAATGTTTTAAGAACTGTTAATTTTTCTTCAGTATTACAGACACTTTTGAAACATTCACACTAAGCCTGTTGTCTTCACTGTTGGTTGATGGGCCAAATTCTCCATTTTACAAAGCCTTAATTGAGTCTGGTGTTGGTACAGATTTTTCTCCTGATGTTGGGTAAGTGTTACACTTTATATTTCATCACTATAAGCAATATGAGAAAAATTTAAAACCACTATGAAGTTGGGATAACTCCTCTCTCAGACAGGCAGTTTATATCAGAATAATCTAATATTAAAACATCTTTGTTAAAACAGTTTCTTCTGGTAAACTGTGTACCATTCTCAAGTGTAATTTTTGGATCATCAAAATAGTTTGATAGAATCTAAGTTAGTTTGCACAAAGTTGTGCTGTTTAAAGCTTGTGAACAATAAAAATGGATAGATGGTATAACACATAGTGTACCTTCAGTGCCCTAATTTACTTGAGTTTTTCATCCTGGACATTTGGTAATATAGAGAAGAGTTTGCTAGCTCTTCTCTTTACTGTGTTGCTTTTTTTGCTTTAATTCTATGATTTAGTAGTAGGTAGATTTGTCACAAATGGGCCTTCATGCAACTTTAGGTGCCATCAACTTGCCTTCACCTCAGTAAAAAGGGTATTTCAGCCAACACTTAATTAAACTGTAGCTCTTGCAGCCTGTCTTGTGGGCAGCTTTGCACTGCAGCCTGAGGGTAGGTGGATTGTCTTGACTGAGCTACAGGCTCAGCTGCTCATCATGTTTTGCCTATACTGTCTGCATAAAGAAAGAAGCACTTTCAAGGCATGATTCATCTGACTGATTTTCAGACTTGAGGATGACAAAAATCATGCCTCAGTGCACTAACTCTCACAGGAGTTTGAGTGGGAAACCTTAATATGCTCATCTATGATCTTAATGTCTTACTCTGCCTGGCTTGACCCGTCTCTGTGTGAAGTCATTGGCTTCCTGCAAGTCCTGTGTCATGCATTGGAGTGCTGTGCAGACATCTTACTATTCCAGAGCATGGCAGTAGAAATCTGTCTTTAGTCATTGAAGTGTAGTGGTTAAGTTGTGGTTTTGGTCAGCTGAGCCTTTTCCAGGTTGGTTCTGTTGATACGAGGTTGAACTGTACAGTGAGCTGGGTTTAATTTGCCTTAGTGACTATGCTGAGGAATCAGTCTACAAGAATAAGTTTGAGGGCAGAGATCAGTATCACAGAATTCAGTGCCTGCACCTGCCATTGAATTCCTTCGGTGTTTTTTAAACATAGTAGTGGCTGTATACAAACAGATAAGCACCTATTGCTTTTTTGTCTCTTGGCTTTGGTTTAAACTGCTAGGTGTTCCATGTTTCTGCAACTGTCAGTTGGTCTTTCTAAAGAGGAGCTCTTCTGATTAACCCTGCCTGACAACTTGTACAAAATTATCTTTACTGTTCTGATTTTTTTTTTTAAACACTGTTGATAACAATTGCAGCAAACATGGAATACTTCACTTTGACCACTTGCTTTACAAATACTGCTTTAAAACTACCATTCCACTCACTTGTTGAAGTAGACTGTATGTGTTTGGTGTTACATGCAGCTGGAATGTTCACCTCAAAAAGAGAGACTTCTTTACCTGATAAAAATTACAGATGAATGTGAAGATGAAGAACAAATACCAGCTTTTCTTCTCTATTTTTTTTTCCTCTAATACCATGTGCCGTATGTTTTCTTAATGGTGGCTACTACTACTGAAATGGAACCAAATAATGCTTTTAAGTTCCATTTCTTGCCTCTTTGGTAATTATTTTTTATTCTATCTAGATTTTTAATTCTTGTGTGCGTATGTGGAGATGATGGGTGTTTTTCCCCTTCTCCTGCCTTTCTTGGCAGGTTTAACACTTAAGTTCTAGTACTCATCACCGAGTTGAAAATGTTTTATTCCAGGTTTAATGGCTCAACGAGAGAAGCTTATTTCAGTGTGGGTCTACAGGGTATTGCTGAAAGAGACATTGATACTGTGAAACAGATAATTGCTAGAACAATTGATGAAGTTATTGCGTAAGTAATGCTAAGTTTTTTTAGCATATTGTTCTTACAGTCTTTGAGGTATTAATATAATAATATTTAGACATATAACAATACATATATGTATAAAATAACATGCCTTAAAAATTCAGTTACATTACAATAAAGGCATCAAAAACCGAGTAATATTGTTCACTACTCTTAAAATTTGTATCTGCTACTTCCTTTATTGTATTTTATTTTCATCATTGTAACCTTCAGGAGTTTAATGATAGTAGTGCGTTTTCACTAAATAACATAATGTGTTACTGTTATTTCATACCAGTTTTAATTCAGTGTGGAAAATGTGTTGTAATGCTTCCTTTACTGATATTATAGTTCATTTTCATAACTTCATTTAAAATGTTCAGTGTTAATGGATATGATTTCCTTCTCTGATCACCCCTTCCCAAAGGAAAGGATTTGAGGAAGATAGGATTGAAGCTCTACTACACAAAATTGAAATCCAGCTGAAGCATCAGTCTACGAGTTTTGGACTTGCCCTGACATCTGTAAGTCCATGTGTGTGTGTTTTTTTTAAGAATAAAAAAAATTCTATTGCCTGTATGTTTATAAAATGTGTGATCATTTTGTAGGCTCTTGACGTGTAAAACTTTTTACTTAAGGGCTTTTCCTTTGTCATCTTGTGTACATCTTTTTTTTAGTAGCCATCAAACTATCTCTGGACTCCTCAGTGTATGACTTAATTGGGTAGTGAGCCTGTTGTCTTTGCCTGAATAGTAGCTTTGATTGCAGTAGCACTGATTACTTCTGTGAGGGGCATGCCATACTGGCTCTGGGAACTGTATGTTTTGGCTGGATTCCTGTGTGTTTTTAAAATCCAAATAGGAGGAGTGTATTTTTCTATGGAATTTAGGATTGTACTGCTATAATTCAATTTCAGGATTCACAAGTGAAAATGTACACTAATTTAATTCCTGGCCTCAAATTTTGACACCAAAACTATTACAGAAAACGTTCCACAGCAGAATGTGTTGTCTTTAAGAAATTGGCTTGTTGCCTTATACTTGGGAATGAGTTAGCTGCAGTATTTGCAGGCAGTGTGGAAATCAGGATCTCCTGCAGCCATTCATTCTCTAGTGTCCTCTGTTTTGTTCTGCTCTTGCAGCAGCTTCAGTTGCTTAGTGGCTCTTTTGCTTTCTATCTCTCAAGTGATGTATATTCTTCAACATGAATAGGAGTTCACTCCTTTGTCATGTACAGTTATGTAAAGAAACAGAACCCTGGATTAACATGGAACCTGTAAATGGGAAACCACAATGAAAAGCTGTTTCAGATCAGGTTGCCATGCAGCCAAATAGACAAATTATGGATATTTAAGTGCCTGCCATGTTTCATAGTAATCTGGCAAAATGTGCCTGACTTTGATAGCCAGTAGTTTGTAGCATGTCTAATGAATGTTTATGCATATACTTTATCTGTCAACATTTTTAAGTCTTGGAGTTGATTCAACTGTTAGGCCTTAATTCTAGAACAGAAAGCTCTTTAAAATTTCTTGCTTTTAAAGACTGGTCTTGCAACACTTAGTAATACTCCCTTAGAGGAGGATTATATTTCGGTTTGTTTCTCTGAGGTCATATTTTAGAAGTTGACTTTGAAGAGGGCCTGAAAGGGACTTAGTTGAACTAAATTGACCATAGAGTCATAGGGTGAATTGGGTTTGAAGTGACCTTTAAAGATCATCCAGTAACAACCTCCCTGTTGTGAGCCAGGCCATCGTTAACTAGATCCAGTTACTCAAAGCTCCTTCCAATTTGGACACTTTCAGAGATGGGGCATCCACAGCTTCTGTGGACAACCTGTTGCACTGTCTCACCACCCTCATAGTAAGAATTTCTTTTTTATATTCAATCTAAATCTAACCTCTTTCAGTTTAAAATTGTTGTCTCTTGTCCTGTCAATACAGGATGTGGTAAAAACTTTCTTCATATATAAGCCACCTTCATATATTGAAAAGCCACAATAAGGTCTCTCCAAAGCCTCCTCTTCTGCAGGCTGAACAACTCTGTCTTGGCCTGCCTTTGTAGCAGAGGTGTTCCAGTCCTCTGATCATTTTTTAGTCCCTCCTCTGGACCTACTCTAACAGGTCAGTGTCTATCTTGTACTGCGGACCGCAGAGCTGGATGTAGTACTTCAGCTGGGGTCTAATGAGAGTGCAGTAGAGCAGTAAAAATCACCTCCCTTGACCTTCTGTTCACACTTCTTGTGATGCAGCCAGGGCACAATTGGCTCTCTGGGCTCTATGCTCACACTGCTGTCTTATTTCCAATTTCTCAGCTACCAATATCCCCAAGTCCTTCTCTGCAGGTCTGCTTTCAAACCATTCATCACCCAACTTGTCCTAATTATTGGTCGTTGCCCCAGTCCAGGTGAAGGACCTTGCACTTGGCCTTGTTGAACTTTGTAAGGTTCACATGGGTTCACTCCTTCAGCCTGTCTGGGTCCCTCTGAGTGGCATCCCTTCCCTCCAGCATGTTGACCGTGTCACACAGCTTGGTGTCATCTGCAAACCTGCTGAGTGTGCGCTCAGTGCCACTGGCTACGTCATTTGTAAGGGTGTTGAATAGTATCAGAACCAATACAGACCCCTGGGCAACAGACAGCACTTGTTACTGATCTCCCTTTGGATGTTGAGCATTGGAATGCAACTGCTTTCATGTGGCCATCCAGCTGATTCCTTATCCATTGAGTAGTCCATCCATCAAACCCATATCTCTCTAGTCTAGCAACTAAGGATATTGTATGGGACTGTCAAAGTTTTTAGGAACATGAAGGTAGTTGATATCAGTTCAGGAAAAAGCTCTTCACAGAGAGGCTGGTAAAGTGCTGGAACAGGCTCTCCAGGTGTACTGGTTTTGGCTGGGAATAGAGTTAAATCTCTTCCCAGTAGCTGGTATGGGGCAGTGTTTTGGGTTTGTGCTGAAAACTGGTGATAACACAGGGATGTTTTCATTACTGCTGAGCAGTGCTGACACAGTGTCAAGGCTGCCTCTGCTTCTCACCCCACCCCACCAGTGAGGAGGCTGTCAGTGGGCAAGAAGCTGGGACGGGACACAGCTGGGACAGGTGACTCCAGCTGACCCAAGGGATGGCCCAGACCATATGACACCATGCTCAGCAATAACAGCTGGGGGAAGAAGGAAAAAGGAGTGAACATTTGGAGTGATGGCGTTTGTTTTTCAAAGTCACCATTATGTGTGATGGAGCCCCACTGTCCTGGAAAGGGCTAAACACCTGCCTGCCCAGGGAAAGCAGGGAATTAATTCCTTGTTTTGCTTTGGTCATGCAGAGCTTTTGCTTTACCTGTTAAACTGTTTTTATCTCAGCCCACAAGTGTCCTCACTTTGACCCTCTGGTTCTCTGTGCTGGCAGTGAGCGAGTGGATGTGTGGGGCAGAGCTGCCAGCCAGGGATGAACTGTGACACCAAGGAAGTGCTGATGGTCCCAAGCCTGTCAGTGCTCAAAAACTTTGTATAATGCTCTTAGATAGATGGTTAAACTTTTAGGTTGCCTGCTGCGAACCAGCACTGAATTGCTGTAATGACCTGCAGAAGCATCAATAAAGAGTGACCACTTTTATTTCAAGAGCACTAACTCAAGCATATTCTAAAAGAATACTATTCTTTAAATCACATTAGGAAACTTCCACAGAATAGATAAAAGTAGTTGTTACTGAAAAAAACTGAAGGCTTATGATACTTGCTTGTAATTAAATAAGTAAGAGAGGAAAAGATGGTTTTGACAGTTACAATGTTTTTGTTCTCTGTATGCTTTTAAGGGCTTTTTCTTTCATATGTCTTGGATTTTTGTATTTTTCTTTATTTCATTATTTCCCCAGTCATAGAGGGTAGAAATACAGAAGCTTTTGGTATCTTGCCCTGTGGTATATTTGAAGAACTTTCAATAGCAACTGGAGCAAAATTAATAGTATCAAATTAGAGAATAGAACTAGGATAAAAACTTCCCAAAAGAAATGTCCCGGGGGTATTTCTGGTTATTTAGTATCTCCTTGCTCCAAAGTCGTATTTATTTTACATATTTGAGTTACCTTATTATAAATAGTTTCATCTGACAGATACAATAAATGGATAGACTACAGTATATATGTACTACATTGTCCCTACTACCTGTTTCTTTTTTCCTGCTTTCTTGAGCTGAAAAGTTAATTTATTTTAAATGTGAGGAGAGGAAGGAATATTACAATGTATTTCCAGAATACAGATATACACACCTTTGCAAAAAACAAAACCCCAACAAACAAACAAATCAGGTAATAATTAAAATGTGGTTTGGTATGATAAAATTATAGGCAAGAATGGAGAGAGCAGGGGACAGATGATGATGGAATAGTCCCTTAATGTGAACAAAGATTTCAGCTCTTTTTCTCCCCCTCCAAATGCATTAAAACTACTCATTATGCTTCTGCTGTTCAATTATAAACAATAAGGTGGTTTTGGAGCACAGATGCTGTCAGTTAAAGAAATGCAATGAATTGTCCTGCTTACCTAATTATTCTTTCCCATTCAGCATATAGCATCGTGCTGGAATCAAGATGGGGATCCAGTGGAGCTTCTGAAGATTGCAGATAAAGTCTCTCGGTTCAGGCAGTGTATTAAAGAAAATCCCACATTTCTTCAGGAAAAAGTTAAAACATATTTTAAGGTAGGCAGCTTTTTGGAAAGTTATCTTTAGTATTAATTTTAAAATCACGATTTTGTGTTTAAAATTAAATGGAAGGCTAATATTTTACCAGCATGTTGACTGTTTCTAGGTGTAGATTGAACAGCAGCATTTTTGAGTGAAGCCTGTTAATTTTACATGGTTAAAGTAAAAGCTTTTCAAAATGGAAAAAAATTATCTGGTTGGACATGTGGAACTATGCTTAATAGAACATTGATAAAATGCTAATATTTTACCAAACTGTGATGCCTGATGTTATAGGACACATGAGTGTTTCCTGATAAGTTCAGAGAACTACAGACTTAGTTATTGGCATAGCAAAGTGTGTCTTCTTCCATGATAAGGATTACAAATAAGATTGTTTTGGTGCTTTATGTTCATTGAACTGCTGTCTAAATTTTGCTATCAGTGCCAGTTACTTTCTGCTCTTTTTCTTGTTTTCCTGTCCATATATTCTACTGAAGTTCTTGAAGAAATGAAACTAGTAAATGCATTGTAACACTGAATAGTTCTGAAGCCCTGAATTACCTAATGCCAAAAATGAAAAAAAATCAGTGATAATATGCAAAAGTGGTTTGTATTTGGTTTTGTTTTGTTGTAGTTTGGGGGGTTTTGTTGGGTTGTTTTTTTATTGTTCTGTTGGTGAAGTTTTGTTTGTGTTTTCATTTTTTTTTTTTTCTTAATTGACTTATTTTGATTGTTTTGTAAGGCAGATCTATTATAAGTAACTGCTAGTAAGTAACCTGCTTGGAGTAAGCGTGGATTCTCATATACTCAAAGGCAACAAGAGACAGTGGCCTCAATTGAGATTGGTTTTCCTAAAGGCATTAGTAGTGTCTGGAGGCAGTAGGGAGCTGTTAAAGTTTTGGCTCTTGTAGAGGAGAAATATGGATGCAGTATTTTTGTGAATATCCTTTACTGTAACAGTTCTACTGAGGAGGCTGAGGCAAAAACGTGACTCAGTAGGAAATGAGAATAGTTGGATGTTCTTAAATCAGAAGATTTTGCACTGTAGTACCTTGTGCCAGGAAGTTAATACAGGAGGCAAGGAGCGAGGCAGAGAATGCCATTCATCCTTTCCATTTTACTACAGCTGATTAATTTTCCATTTTCCTCTTCAACTCTGTGCTCAGTTGGATTTTCATAGTCTTTCCACAATAGGCACAGAGGAGAGAAACTCATAGAACAGAATCTGATTACATTGTCTCAAATTATTGGCTGTGTCTGTCAGTGACAGATGTTGCTGTTTGATTCCTACATTGAAACGGGCAGTTTTTGAGGTCACTGCCTTTCGACTAGCCTCCCAGTATTGCAGCAAATGGAAAGCTGCTTGAGTAATTCTGATATTAAAATTCTGCAGTCTCGTGTAACCAGAGAAGGATTCAAATGCAGTTGTGGCACTTGCATAATGGCTGGAGTTCTGTGGCAGCAAGGCTGATGTCAGGCATTTGTGAGCAGGATAAGGCATGTACATTTTACATCATATGGGATCACTGTGCACTCAAGCTTGGGCAGGTTGAAAGAGGTGTTTAATGAAACACTCCTGCGTTCAACGAAATTCCCCATCTTAAAACACTCTCCAGATAAAACTTGTGGCACGCTGCTCTGTAGCGTTATGTACAGTTGTTTAACCTTTTTTAATTAAAGTAATGAGTACTGTGTGCTGTTGAGGGATTATGAGTCTGTACTGAGATTTCACAGGTTGTCTGTGCTTGTTCTTGTGGTGAGCTGCATCTCCTCCCCACCCGCGCAGCAGATTGTTCTGTATGAAATCGAGAGTTCAGACTGCCTGTGTGTGATGCTTTCGATAACATACAAGCCAAATGATGCAGACTGTTTTTATCTACTGCTGCTGAAGCAATAATCTGAGGCAAGAAAGCTGCCCTCAGAATTAATAATGCTGTGATTTTGGATGTATTTCTGCAGGATAATCCACACAGATTGACTCTGTCAATGAGTCCAGAGGAAAACTACCATGATAAACAAGCTAAAATGGAAGCAGAAAAGCTGGAAAAGAAGGTCAATGCACTTTCTGAAGAAGAAAAAACCCAAATCTTTGAAAAAGGTTAAGTTGCTTTCCACATTTTTATTTGTGTAACTGCTTAAAAACATAGTTTTTCAGATGGTGTTGTGTAGAATATCTTAAATTCTCAAGCACTCTGCAGCATTCACTCTGAAAGGAATTTTTTTTTGTTGGAGGTTCATGTATGTGTATTACAGGGCTATGCAGTGCAATGCTTACACTACAATATATGGTTGGTATATTCCATTAATTTTAACACTCAAAAATAGAATGATCAATGTATCTGTTCGGGCAGAAGAAAATTATTTCAAAATACTAATCTACTTATTCTTTCCTATGTTAACTTGCCCTAAATGGGAGATGGATTCACAGAATCAGGGGTTGGTTCAGGTTGGAAGTGACCACAGAGGTCCAGCCTCTCTGCTCAAGCAGGGTCACCCCAGAGCACATGGCACAGGATTATATCTGGACGGTTCTGGAATATCTCCACAGCTTCTATGGGCAATCTGTTCAAGTGTGCAGTCACCCCCATAGTAAAGAAGTTCTTTCTCATATTCGAGAAGAACTTCTGTGCATCAGTTTCTGCCTGTTGCCTCCTATCCTATTGCCTGGCACCACTAAGTGCCTGGCTCCATCCTCTTGACACCTTCCCTTCAGATGCTTATGTACCATCATGTACCTTGAAGCTGTTTATTTATGAGCATGAGGTCTGCTCCACACCCTGATAAAACTTGTATTCTGTAATTTTACCGCTTACGTTTTCTGCTTAAGAAGGCAGCTATAAAAATAATGTTGTGTTTAACTTCTTCTGGACAATAACTTAAACTTGGAAGTTTGTGTCTTTGGAAGTCTAAGTTTGTGAAGGCAGTGACCTACTCACAGAAATCCTCAAAAAATGTGGCATTGATCTACTGCAGCTTCGGTGTGAGGCAGGAGATAGGGGAACACAGAATCAGAAGAGGCTTTCTACGTACAAAGATAAATTGGAGAGTGCTTTGAGGAAACCAGCTAGGATCTGAAAGGCTGAAATTTGAAACTAATCACAATGAATTACTTGCATGAGTGTATTGACAAAGCACTTGAGGAAGAACTGGGGGGAATGGGGTAGAAAGAAGCTTCCTAACTTGCCATATCTGCATTGGTGTTCATAGAGGTGGGTGACAGGAGAGACTGGCAGGTGTCTCTTCTTCAGGGATTTAATTGCATGTTACTGTAAGCAGGAAGTGGAGAGGGGATTGGAAAGATCATTTACAAAGAGTGTTCTGTTTGCTGTTGTTGCATGATAATCTGCAGAATTCATTTTAATAAAATATTTGAAAGAATTGCAGATAGAAGATACCAACCTTCAAACTCTTGCATTTTTCTGATCTGCATCACTTCAGTAGGTTCTAGGTTTTGACAGCACTTTCTCTAAAAGCTGAAAATGACAAACTGATATTCTCTCCTTACTAGGTTTGGAATTAATTGCTCTTCAAAGCAAACCTCAGGACACCTCTTGTCTCCCAGCTTTAAAAGTGTCTGACATCGAGCCCAAAATCCCATTCACTGTGTTGGAAACAGCACTCACAGGTTGGTGCCACCACTATTTCGTGCTCAGAAGAGCAGCACTGTTGGGTTCTTTTGGCTGCTTGCCCAGCTGTTTCTCTTTGCAAAGCACATGGACTCACTTTGCTGTCCACAGTTGTGCTCCTTTCCCTCCAACCCACCACCTCTGAGCAGACATTGCAGTGGATCTGCAGTGTGGGCAGAACTGCCTCCTGCCCTTCCCAGGAGATGTTGGGAGCACTCCTTATACCAGCTCCTTGCTGTGGGTGTATCCCCTTGCCCTGCAGTCAGAGGAGACTCTGGGTGGCATATTCAGTCCTCTTGATCAATCTCCCCCCTTTCCAAAGACTTACCAGGTTGCAGCAGCATTGGTAGCTGGTGCATCGAGCCTTCCTTATTGCACTCCTTCCCTGCCCATTTCTTACAGAATACGATGTGTCATTCTGCATAACTTCAGTGGAAGTTTCTCCCTGCTTTGCCAGTGGCTACCCCATGGATTGATAGAAAATGCTAGATCTCAATTTTGTTTAAAGTTCTGTCAAAGTACTGGAGGTAAATACTGTTCTGTAGTATATTTCTGACAGACGTTTCCTTGCAAAAATCACCAGCAAGTGTCAGGACTGTGTAATTTTGATGCTAAAAAATACCTGGTTTTGCCAAAATTCTAATGTGTATATTCTAATGTCTTGGCTTAGAGTACAGGGCAGGAACCTGCTTTCTTCAACTTTTGAGGTGATGGAGGCAAAAATAAGAGAGAAAAACTTCTTGACTTGTTCAAAAACAAATTACTGTTTCCTTTATCAGCAGATTTCTCTCTCCAAGTTGTCCAGGTATCTCTTATCTTACCATGGACAAAAAAAATAAAACCTTTCAATCCAATGTTCAGTATAATGTGCAAAATTTAAACAAGTGGTGCCTCTTCAGAGCTACTGGAAACTTATTCTTAATGGGAAGTTCTTGTAAGAAATTGTTCTGCTTTGTGTTTTTATAGTAGGAAGTTGTTGGTCATTCTTTGCTTTTGTTTTTTTATACCTAGCTGATGAAGTTCCTGTCCAGTACTGTGCTCAGCCAACCAATGGGGTGGTTTATTTCCGAGCTGTTTCCAGCTTGAACACGCTTCCCGAGGAGCTCAAACCATATGTGCCACTCTTCTGCAACGTCATCACAAAGTGAGAGGTTTACTTTCTTAGAAGCTGAAGCAACAGGCTGTAATACAGCTTGCCAAAATAATACTGCCATTAATAATTTCAGCATTTGTTCTTACTGTAGAAGGGAAAAACGGATAGGTTGATTTCCTGCAGAAAGTGGTCTTCTCTCTTCCCCACAGAGCTGCCAGCTCATTTTTCCTTTTCCATCATTCTCTGCATTGCCTTGTTGTCCAATGTTAACACAAGCATTCCCTGAACAGATTGGAAAATTCCTAGAAATGAAAAATAGACTAGCAGAAATTAAAGTTTTTACTTGAATAGACTTGTGGTCTGATTTCACCATGTGGTCACAGAAACAGTCGCCCCATCACAGAGGAAAGAGGAGCACAGAGCAGAACAAGAGACCTGGGCTGGGAGGAATATGTTCTTTTTATTGGTGATAACAGCTTATGTGATAGTTATTAATGTAGTTCATATGGAAGCCTGCACATACAGCACACTTTATAAAATACCATTTAAAATTAATAGGATGCTTTCATTGAAAAGCTGGCTGTGAAGGTTTTGTAAGGTGTGAAATACTATATTTGCTTGATAATACCCCAGATTGTTTAGTTGCTAAATTAGTGTTATCCTAAACAGAGTACTTTGCAAATGCCTTATGGATCCTGGTTTTGGCATATACTGAAAATGGAATCAAATCTCTCCTGTTTTTTACAGGATGGGATGTGGAGCCCTTGATTACAGGGAACAAGCCCAGCAAATGGAACTAAAAACAGGTGGGATGTCTGTCAGCCCACATATCATTCCAGATGATTCACACCTGGATGTGTATGAACAGGTAAATTAATCATAAACTTGCAAGTGTTACACTTGCAGTAGCAGCTGTGTAGGTAAGGGTCAGTCAGGGCTTCCAGAGAGAGACTCAGCTAATGTGCACGGAGAACTTTATATATGAAAGGACTTGAGCCTCTTTGTGTAAGATGTAAATTACTGTAATTGTCTAATTTATTGTTTTGTACATTAGCATCTGTTGCCATATTTTTGAGTGCTGCAAGACATTCTGGAAGCAGAGGGTAGAGGACAGAATAGTGTACTGTTACACACAGAGACTGCTGTTAACATGTTATGCCACTGTTTGCAGGATCAGTAGACCCAAGTATTGAGCATAACAGTTCTAGCAATCTTTTTTAAGATGTTTTTCAAACATCCTAGGGGTTTGCTCTGTTTTCTGTTCCGTATGTATCCTGGAGTTGAACTAGAGGGACTCCTTTGCAGAAAGGTACACCCCAGAACAGTTCTACTTGTACTTTCTGCAAAAGAATGAGAAATTTTTTTTTCTGAACTGCTGCTTACTGTTGAGAAGGAGGAATTGAGGAATCGTCAGGCTTGCATTGTGAGAAGAACAATCATTTCATGTCTTCTCGAATTTAGTAGCACAGCCTGCATTAGAGTGATTTTTGTGATGTTATCATTAGGTTGGTATCATTACATGGCTTTTGTAAAATGTTATTGTGAAGGGGTTTTTTTGTGTTTTGTTTTTTATTTTTTCCTTCAGGGTGTGCTCTTTTCATCTCTGTGCTTGGATAGAAATCTGCCAGACATGATGCATTTATGGAGTGAAATATTTAACAAGTACAGTACATTGTGTTTTGTTTGTTTATGGGTTTGCATGTGTTTTGGGGTTCTCTTTATCCCTCTTCCCCCAATCATTATCCTTTTCCTGAGAGATCCTATATTGGGATTTCTTTCATAACTACATTTTTATTGTCTTTCTAAACTTCAGTATTGCATTGATTGCATGACTATATAGTGGACTAAATGGACAACCAACAATTTAAAAGCTCTTTGTTGAACTTGGGATGGTAAATGTTTCAGTATAATAAATTCCGTTGGTGTCCTTTTGCATGAGATCTGCTTGTATTCTTTTTCAGCCCAAGATTTGAGGAGGAAGAACATTTCAGAGTGCTGGTTAAGAAGACTGCCCAGGAGCTGTCAAATGGCATTCCAGATTGTGGGCATTTATATGCCTCTATTAGAGCCAGCAAAAACCTTACACCTTCTGGAGAACTGCAGGAAATGTTCAGTGGGATGGATCAGGTGAAAAGTTAATAATGCCCTTCAGCAAGGCCCAAATCCTCAACTTTGGAATTACAGTGCTGGCATTTTGCTAATTCTTTGACTTAATCTGTCTTTTTGCCTTCCTTTCCCGCACAGGTGAAGTTGATGAAGAGAATAGCAGAAATGTCTGATATTAAACCAGTACTGCGCAAACTACCCCGCATTAAAAAATATTTGTTAAATAGTGACAACATCAGGTGAGCTCCATCTAAAAAGAAAAGGGGCATTTTGGTTAAAGAGAGCCTGTGAATATAAATTTCTCAGTGCCTCTCATTGCATGCTGGGGTCTTGTGAAATAAGAGGTTTGTGGAAACACCGTAAGAATGTTGTTAATTTAAATTCTCCCTGCTTACAGAGTGGCAGCTATAGTGCCTATGGCAGCTCATTTTACCAAATTTTAGTTGTTCTGAGAAAAAACAAATTTCATATATAACTGTTGTACCCAGAGTTTGTAAGTGGCCTGTGGGAATTTACAGAAATACTCAAAATTCTGCCTTTTTAAAGTTTTCCTCTTAAAGACGCCCATTAGACAAATATTGTTATATTGTAGCATAACAGCTGAATGCAGTTTGGTTAAGTTGTTTTTTTTTCTCCTGAAAGGAGTGACATTCTGAAACCTGCTTTATGCTTATAGTGGATAAAGTAAAAAGGGCACCTTAAGATGTTTAGTGTCAGATTCATCAGTTCCAAAAATGGGTTCATTTGAAGTGACATAAGTTGCAAAGTTTTATTTTGCAAAGCATGAAATAATAAATGAAATTGTGTAAATATCTGTACTGTTCAAACCATGGTAGGGCTGCCTGTAAAGGGGGGATACAGAGGGCATTGATTTCTTTCAGAAACATTTGTATTTGCATAACTGAGGTAGTCCTGTTGTCCTGCACAGAAATGGTTTGACTGCTACTGCTCAACTTTTGTTTTAAAGGAGTTTTAGGTCAAGCAGAAGAAAAGCAATTGGACTGTTGCTTTTTTCTTTTCTGCATCAGATGCTGGATTATCAGTATTTTTCCTTTTTCTCTGTTTAAATTACCAGAGACTGCTGATTAAACATTCTGATGATTTAATAGAAAATGTTTAGAAAGACAAAGTGGTACAAACTATAAAGGACTGTCTGAAAACACAAAACTGTATTTAAAAACTGGATATATATTTTTGACAGATGTTCAGTGAATGCAGCACCTCAGCAGATATCAGAAGCATCTAAAGAAGTGGAGAAGTTTATAAAGGGCATAGCTAGAAGTAAAAAAGAGAGAAAACCTGTTCGTCCCCACGTGATTGAGGTGAGAAATGTTACACCATTTGTAACTCGGGCATCAAATACAGTTGACTTGATCATGTCATGACCACTGGGCAATCAGGAGAAGATTGTTTGAAGTCAGATACCTTCTATGTCCATACAAAAACGTTCAAACAAAGTTGCAAGAGTCAGCTCTGTCATCAGCTGCTCGGTGTTTTGCCACACAGACTGTCTTCGCTGCAATAAAGCAGACAATAGAAATCCTGTAGATCAGCTGTTAAGCCTTACCCTGAGGTTACTGCATTGGCGTGGGATGTGGAAGAAGAATTTCTTCCCTTCCCTGTTGCATAAAACTAATTTCTTTTTTAGCTGAGCTTTACTAGAAATGTTGGCCAAAAGCAAATAGGGCATGATGTGCAGTTCCTCAGTTGCAAAGGAATTTGTTTTGTTATCTGGGTGTTCAGGACATTTGGCAGAAAATATGCTTGATTCAGTGGAGTTGACAAAGGATCTGCTCTGTCAATATGCAGATCTGTCTTAATTTCTGATGAGACGAATAAGTTCCCTACCCATGAGTAAAATGATAGTCTGAAACTTTATGGACCTCATTTAATCTCTGTCTTGGTGTCTCTCAGTGCCAAATTACTCTTGGAAGGAAATTCATTTGGCATTTTCTTAGAAAATCTAAAGTCATTGAGTATCTTGCTTATGTTTGATGATTGTCTTAAAGAGGTTTGGGTGGAAGGGGTTGCATTTGTAGAATCTTGGTATAAATTGCCAAATTATCTTTTAATATGAGGATTGGGTCTTTTGCAGAAATCTTCAGAAGTGAAACCTGTGGGAAGTGAAATGGTTGCTGGTTTGCAGATCACAAGGAAACTAGTTAATGTAAGTACATTGTTGCTTGGGGATATTGGTATTACAGGGCTGTTACTGTCAATCTTAAGCTGTTACGGAAGCACAGCACTGAAACATAGCCCTTCAGTTCCTCAATCCTCTGACTGGATTGTTTCCTTAAATGAGCCATCAGACTTCTTAATCACTTCCAGTTAGTCCCTTCCTTTCCTTTACCTCCTCCCTAAATGATTCTGAATGTGAATGACACCTGACAGAACAGTATTTGTGACTATTAAGTGAAAATGAAAATCTCTCTTTGGCTACAGGAGCAAAAAGCAGCTTGGCATACCCTGACCTCTCCTTTGAGAAGGGGACAGGGTAAGCTCAGCCCACGGTTTTGCCTGCTGAGCAGTGCTGTAAACACACAGCCAGCCAGGGTTGTTTGAGGGGCTGGGAGTGGGGTCTCTGGAGTTAGGAAAGGACAGGGGAGTACTGAAATAGTGGCATTAAAGCTACTGGAGGTGTGTAAGGGTCTGCTTATGCTTAAGTGAGCTCAGAAGTGTGTCTGTGAAAGAGGCAAAGAAGCAAGTTCTTCAGACAGCTGGAGACATGGAGAGAACTGGAGTTCTTGAAATGGGGTGGTAAGAATTGAGTTTATTGCAGGGGTTGTTGGAGCAGAAATTCATACTTTAGCTGCTGTCATGTGGGTTAGAGTTTCTGAACCTGTTTTCAACGTCCAGAATTCAGTGATTGAAGTGCCATGTGGTGACCATGTCATACAGAATTTGAGAACAGAATATGAACGCTTGTCTTAATAGGAAGTAAATCCATGGCCAAGTAAAAACTCCTTGGTAGAGATAGAAGATCTGCAAAACTGAGAAGCTGGGGTGCAAGGATGGTGAGCTGATGGACGGTGTCCCTATACCTTGGCTTCCCAAGGCAATTCTGTGTACTGGATATGGGCACAAGCAAAATGTCACTGGTTGCAGTGTGGCATAATTGGCAACTTTAGCATTTGTATGTCTGTATTTTTGGCAAAACTTCCTAGTTCTCAAAAAAGTCAGAGTTCTCAATTAGATAAATTACATAAATTAGATAAATTGTCTCATCTGCTAACTGTGACAATAATGCATCCTTTTCTT
The DNA here is from genome assembly GCA_035583235.1 of Hafferia zeledoni. Classification (NCBI taxonomy): domain Eukaryota; kingdom Metazoa; phylum Chordata; class Aves; order Passeriformes; family Thamnophilidae; genus Hafferia; species Hafferia zeledoni. The sequence goes on along the minus strand of JAWWEV010000083.1, from coordinate 10,878,903 downwards.
AGGATCCTACTTTCAAACCATGCCAGATGAAGACCCATTTTGTACTTTCCTTCCCAGTGAACTATATTGGGGAATGCATTCGGACAGTTCCCTACACGGCTGCAGACTATGCGAGGTGGGAAGCAGAACATCAGGGAGCTTCTCTGTGTGCTGCATAGCACAAAGCATAATGGGAATTGTCAATAGAAAATGAGTGGCAGTGCATTTGTCACAAAATCTGTACGAAGCAACTGTTGCATGGCTGGGTCCAGAGGTGCCCTGCAAATGGTGAGATGGAGTACTGAGGGGCTGCTATCCCCTAACTTTCAAGTGAAAAGCCCTGCCTGCTTCGATGTGTCCTAAGTTTACAATCCTATTGCATGTAACAAAGCTTAGGACACTGCTCTTATATTTCATAAAAGTGAAATAAATGAAAATAGTCAAGGAATATTCCAAAGCAGTGCCACCCTTACAGTGATGTCACATTATTCAGCTTTTATTAAATACTGAGCATTGCTGTTGTTACTGTTGTAAATTACAAGAAGCAATGCATTGCAAATGGGGATCCTGGGGAACTTTAGAGGAAGTTGAGGATATTGCTGTTAATCCAGTTCACTGAACATCTTTGCTGTTGCTCTTTCTCTCCTTCCAGCCTTCGAATTCTTGCACGGTTGATGACAGCTAAATTCCTACATACGGAAATCAGAGAGAAAGGAGGGGCTTATGGTGGGGGTGCTAAACTTAGTCACAATGGCATATTCACTTTCTACTCCTACAGGTAAAAGTGGGTTTGTTCTTTCTTGTTCATGGCTGAGGGGACCACTGACTGCACTTGGGTATACCTTATTTTTAACTTAATTGTACCTCTCTTTCAAGATGAAGTGAAATAGAAGGAATGAAATAACAAGAAAGTGATTCAATGCTAATGAAGTGAGATTAATTACTTAAGAAACCCCTCCTTGCTTGGTGTCCTTGGGAAAGCCTAATATATCTCCGCTGGTAGCAACTGCTGTTGCATCTCTGTACTTCGAATGTTTACTGTCTCGGTACCAGATTTATGTAAAACTGGCTTTTGCTTGTTTCATCCTGGGGTCAGGAGGCCCTAAAAAAGGGAATTTCAGGACTATTCTCAATTTGAGACCGAGAAGTAGGATGATCATATTCCATACAGTTATGTAGCATCCTTCAGTGACTGGCTGGAATCATATTGGAGGTTCGGCAGAAAGCATTGCTGATGATGAGCTAGAACTGCTTTCCCCTTTTCTCTTTTGCTAGTCCAGAGCAATTACCTTGCATTGGGCTCATCAAACGACCTTCAGATGGAATTTGAACTGGAGGTGTTAAAAAGTAGTTGTAATCCCCACTAGAAATGTCATGTGGCTGGAGTCCTGGCTTAAATCCTTTTCCTAGCCCAAAGGCACAGTGCTTGGTCAGGATTCCTAACTGAAGTTTGAGCAGCCTTGCCTCTCAGTGAAGCTTCAACATGATCAGACTTGTCCTGGCAGTAGTCCTTAATTTGCCAGTAGGTGTTAACCTGTGGCACCTGTTTTACAGAGAGCAAAACCAGGTGTAGCAGGAAGAACAACTTAGAGAAGATACAGCATATCATAAATATTACTGATGTGGGTAGTAATGGCAGATGTGCTTACTGAGCTGCTGCAACAGATTGATAGTGCAGTGTGAACAGTGCTGGCTTACCTGAACCTCTCTTATTAGACCAGTTCTCTGCACACTGTCTTGGAACTACTTTTAGGCAACTGAACTGCACCTGTGTATTTCAAATTCTAAATCTGTCTGGTTTGTAACACTAGTTTCTTCTGCAAAAAAACCTCAAACCAAGCAAGCCCAAAACATCTCCTCTACATAAAAAGAGAGATTATAATTTATTTTTCCCTGTGCATGCTTGTGTGATGCATAGTAAATTATGAATGAAATGAGAACAGTAATTTTGGTTTTTCATTTGTAAGACTGAAGTAATTGATTTTAAGTTTTCTTTTTCATGTTAGAGATCCAAATTCCTTAGCCACCTTGAAAGCATTTGAAAAAGCAGTTGAATGGGCCAAATCTGGAGAATTCACACAACAAGATATTGATGAAGCTAAGCTAGCAGTGTTTGCTGCTGTGGATGCACCAATAGCTCCTTCAGATAAAGGTATATTCTCACCAGCCTCCCAGCACTGCCAGTGTTTATTTATTTTTTTAAATTTAAAGGGAAGAAAATAGTTAATTTTGCTAAACTATGTCAGATGATAACATTTGTACTTGGCAGATGTAAGATAACTGGAGTTTCAACAAAGCAGTCAGTTCCTCTTGCTCCCTTTCAGAAACACCACATGCACTCAGGGCTCTCTGCTCAACTTTTCATATTCATACTGCTCCTTGATATCAGGTGCATAGAGCTGGAGGTGGAGGGAGATTGAGGAAATGGCTTTAGGTTTGGAAAGGTCATTAAATGCAAACAAATAAGAAGAAATGCTGTCCTCTGATTCAAGGAAAGCTGAAGGATTATTTTCCTGAGACAAGCAGGCATATTGACTGTGACTTGTAACTAGCCTTTTGTACACGTTTTCTGAAGAAGTTAAAGCATAGATGTCTGTAATGGAGTGGAGTGTGTTACCTTCTTTCCATATCTGCACACTCATGATGCCTTGGTAGTATCTTCACATCTTTTCAGTTCACAGACACATTGCTTTGCTTTCCTCACTCTTCCCTCCCTCCACCATTCTCAGATGAATTTCAATCCAAAACTTGTGGAATTAAAATACATTCCCTTCCTATACATAAAGGAATTACAAGGTTAAGATTTGCATTCTTTTAAAATGCGCTCATATTAACAATAACTTACTAAACAAGAAAAGTTCAAATGAAGCAGACTTTTAGCTGGCAGAATCAGGTTTTGGTCTGGGCAATTAAAAAGTAATCGGTGTGAGGTGCACAGGAGTGCAGTGCCTGCACTTGGGTGTTGGTGTTAGTGAGGGATGACAAACATTCTTTGGCATTCGAACACAGATCTTAACAGAACGATGGCAAACTCAGTGGAACACTGAATAGGAGAGTACTGTTCCATAGGCCTGGGAACTGGTGCAGAGAGAATGCGTGTCCCTTCATGTTACTACTTCATTTCAGTCACCAGGCCCTGTGCAAGCACTTGAACAGCCTTACCTGGCTGGGAAGTCAGCCCTGCCTTGGGTAGGAGCTTGGACTAGTTGACAGAAGTCCTTTCAATCCACCTTTTTTCCCATATGCTTATTTGCCTGACAAAAAGCTTTTCTATGATTATTTTGGAGATCGCAGGTTGTTTAAGGAGCTGTAATATTAATTTTAAAATACTGTAGGCAAGTATTCCAACAAAAGCATTAAACATTGGTATGCAGATTTGTGTGTGTAGTACAAAAAGGTGATCAAACTTTCATGTTGCACAGGTATCACAATTGATTGCAAATTTTAAAGAGTTTTGAAAATAGAAGCTTTATAAAATGCAGCTTGTAGCTACTTGGAAAATACTGAGACTCTTCAAAATGTCTTAAGTTTGCCAGACCATTATGTTCAGATTTTTTACAAACTAAAATCACTTGCCAGAATAGAATATGGGGTTTTTTTGTTTTTACTAAATAGGAGAATTAATACATCACTCCAGTTCTAACCTTCGATGTGTGATTCAGTTTATACTCTGTCAGAACAATGGGCTGATGGTGGTCTCTGTTCCTTTCCAGGACATGTTCTGGTTGTAGTTTGCACTGATTCCTGCACTTGGTTGTGACTGAGATTCCAGTGCACCAGCGCAATGTATGGTCTTGTTTTCTTTTCCCTAGGAATGGGTCAGTTCTTGTATGGGATTTCAGATGAAATGAAGCAGTTGCACAGAGAACAACTTTTTGCTGTCAACAGAGAGAACCTGGTTGATGTATCAAACAAGTAAGCCTGTGCTTAATTTAGGAAAATGTTTATTTGAAAAATAGAACAAAATACTGTTATTAAGAAGAGTTTGTGAAAGTTGTCATACTTAAGTTACTGGATTTTTTCCCCTGGCCCTTCATCCTACTTTCACTACTTTATTTTGTAACCTAGAAAGAGACATGTTAGTTATATCCTGCTTGTGGTATTCTGCATTGTAGCAGATGTAACTCCCTCCTGGGGGAGATTGTTTCACTTTTGAAAAGTCTAGAAATTAACTGGATTGTCAGTACACTTACTATATAAGCTGGCTCTACTGGACTTGGTAACATTTTGTGTCTGACTTCTGAATTCCACTGTAGACATAAGAATTCCATTCCTATGGAGCAAACACTAACAAGTTGTATGTATCAAAGGAGACCTTTTCCTGAGATGAAAATATTTTTAACTTGTGTAGTAGAGCTACGGATAACTGAATGCACCAACTTCTCACTTGTTTATGGGGTTTTTTTGCAGGTATCTTGCAGCTGGGAAGAGCACTCGGGGTCAAGCTGTACTTGGCCCAGAGAACGCGGATATCACCAAAGATCCCTCATGGGTCAAACGATGACTTGCTGCTGAACATCGTAGCACAAAACAAGCTAACCTGTGTGACTGCGTCATTAGGGTTTTCTTAGTAACTTTTAATAGTGCTATGGTCCCCCTGAAAGGTTCATTGCTGTTTTTTTAACAGTGTTCACCAAACCAGTTAGAAGCTGCCCTTCTTGAAATAACTACGTGAAAAACATTTCTAACCTTACAGTATTTGAGAGCAAGAATTACATGCTCTGCATGGCAAAGACAGACATTAATCTTCTACTGAAGCCTCACTCCTCCAATTGCATACGAATACTATATAAATGAAATATTTTTGTATATGTAAAACTATAGTTTTAAATGGTGTCTGTTTGAAATCATGTTTGCTGTTGGATATATAAAGAACTGTCTCTCATACTGACAGATTTTATTCTGTTGTGTGGTAATGCCAGCTTGCTTTGCATAAGCCACCTACAGGAGTCTGTACCAATATATTCCCTGTCGCGTCAAGCTGAGTGGGTAGTGAACTGCAGTGCAGTGGGCGAATGCCTAATGAATCAGGGGATGGTCTGTTTTATGTTCAACATACTTGCCAATTTGAGCAACATTTAGTCATATTTTGCTATGACAGTGCTTAGTATTTAACTTCTTGTCAGGGTCCAGTTAACATAAGTTGGCATGAGGAAACATTTTGGGCTGTTTGTCAGCCTAATTTCAAAAATCACATTGCCCTTCTAGATCATTATGGTGGGGTTTTTAATAGCCTTGAAGAAGCTCTGAGAAAAAGGAAAAATTAAGCAAGGACCAGGTTACACCCTTCTGAATCTCAAGTTTTTAAAGCTTCTCCTCCCTACTCCCATCCCCAAGCCAAAGTTTTATCACTGTACAAGGAAAAAGGATGCCTAATCTAGAAGAAGCAGTGAGAAATATTTGCCCTGCTGTGACTACTTCCTGCACAGTTAGGGAAGGAAAAGGGCAGTTTGTTTTTTCCTTCACTGGTATGTATAGAGAATCCTTCACCAACTGTCATTTCCTCATTTTTTAAGAGCCGGTGAATACAATTTGTGACACATCACACGTGTTTGCAACAGTACTTTATTTCACTTCAGGAACATGAACACATCCTGTAACTCAACACAAAGCTAGCCATCTACACTTAGTTTTGGGGTGTAAGTACTCTGAAACAAAGTGCAGTAGATGAGTAACTTACAGAGTGCATAGAACGGTGTTGCACTTGCTTGTTAAAGGGCAGTATCAGTAACTGGTGCTTTTCCATTAGATGCAAGGGTTTGTTTCAAACATAACACACATATAGGACAAAATCTGTGTGACAGCTGAACATCTTGTTTTCACATAAAGTGCTGGAACAATAATTTAAATGTTACAAAACAAAGCTGTAACAATTCTAAAGCATTGTTACTCACAATGTGCATCTATGACAACAATCTAAATGTGATGTGTTTAGATGGGTGCGGGTACTGCTTCCTTGGGGAGCATGGCCACATGCTCCAGCTGGCCTGAGTCTGACACATCGTAACTAGTCTTGTACTTGGCCAAGATCTTCATCAGTGGTCGCAGCTTCAGCCACCACTGCTCCTTGGGAATCCTGTGCCTGGTGGGGAAAACGGATATACACAGAGTAAGGCAAACACTTTCCTTATAAACAGGATCAGACATCGATCTTTTATGATGAAATGCAGATACTGACCCAAAAGGAGACTCAAGGACAAAATCCTGGAGGATATTATTTTTAATAGGTAAGCGTAATGCCAAATCTGGCACAAAAACGCTGCCACACTGAATGGAACCAGAAGTAATTCTAGGCATTAGAGCAAAGGCACTTAGGAGAAAGTCATTTAAAAGGACAACAGAGTCCCAGAATTCACAGTGAGAGACTTGCAAGTATAAAGATGAGGAAGAGAAAGCATGAAGGGAAAAGACAAGTGAACAAATCAGAGTGAATCTGACTGCAGGCTCAAGCCAAAAGCACCAAGAGGTGGGGCAAACAGTGTCAGCACTGCAGGGAAGTGTTTGTTTGAAGTGGTGAAAGGAAGGCTGTGCTGAGGTGTTTAACATGTAAGCAGCGTATACTTACACAAAGTCTGTTTCAGTCTTGAGCTCTGCCACGGGTTGGAAAACAAGGTTGCGTCTGCGCATTCCCAGCAAACACACTGAGTCATCAGTATTGGCAAATACTTTTCCTAAAAAGAATGAAGTAATTCGAGATCTTTCCTTCTCACATGTAAAAGGACAAATACCATTTTTTTGTAATTAAACTGAATCAAAAGCTTACAGTTAGCTGAATTTCAGCTACTGATTACTTAACAGAATGATCATCAATTAGTGCTTTAATAGGGTTAGATCACTTTTTTAGCTTAGCTTTGGTAATTAGCAATGAAATTGCAGTGCAATTAAGCAACAACAAGACTGAATTTTAGCATCCAGTTTTAAATTACATTTTAGGAAATAGTGCTTTACAGAAATTCCCAAAGAAGACACATTACCTCCTTCTGTCTCCCATAGAGGCAGCATGAAACAAAAAGGAAGAACAGATGTAACTATATAAGCATCAATTCCTTCATGCATGAAAACACTAGCAATTTTTTTAAAAGAAAGATGATAAAACAACTATCTGAATTATTGTCCTTGCTTGGGTGGTAATCTTCGTACAGCAGGAAGCATAGCAAGGCACTACTGAGTAATAAAAACATCACCAAGAGGAGAAGAAGTAAGTTGACAAGCAAACATTGGTATGTTTGCATAATGGAGTGGTCATATAGACTGACAGACAATCAAATACAGTAACAAAGAGATTGCACCAAACATTTCTGCACCTTTCCGGTAGGTTTCTTTCAGTTTTTTGGAGATCCACTGCATAGCTTTTGCTGCAATTTTTGTCCCAAAATTTCTATCAAACGGTGAAGGTGCTCCACCCTGTGTGGAAGTTTTAAGTGTTAGTTTAGTTATCACACCAGGATCTGTGTCTGTTTTATCAGGCATCTCTGCTAATGGTCTGCTCAACCTCTTATTTACATTTCCCCCACTTAGCAATACAAATAAAAACCCCACCACATAAATCAATCTAAGGCATTTAAAAATTTGTGCTCAGCACCTGCAGCATTCTCATTAAATCAGTGCTACTTCTCATTTAAATGAATGGAGGGCACTGTTGACCCTTTCCTCCATCTCAACCTCAGTGATCAGCGCAGCCAAATCAGAAACTCCCTCTTTGCCCACTAACAAGCTGTACTGTCATAATGCTTGAATAGTGTATGCTCTTAGTCCATTCAAAGTTAGTCTCGTCTGCAACTTTAAGGTCATACTCACCTGCTGCATGTGGCCCAATACATTCTTTCGACAGTCAAACACTCCTTTTCCCTCTTCAGAATACAGCTGATAAATGAAGTCAGTTGTGTAGTTCTCATTGCAGTTCTCATTTCTGTAACAATTAAGGCCAGTGACACTTAGCAAATTTACTATAAAGTATTGGATGCTTTTACAGCTGTTGTGGCCCAACCTTCGCGAACGAAGATTTGGACAGGGCTCTCCCCACGTGGGTGTGCCCTTCGAGCCTGCGCAGTGGATTTTTTAGGTGAGGCACAGTGTGCGCAGAACTGGCCCCACCGTTTAAGTCCTAAGGTTCATTTGCCACGGCCAAGCAAGCTGTTGAATGACAAGTGGTTTCCCATCTTCTTGATACCAGTAATCCTGGCTTTAGCATTTTCATATAATCATATATGCTCACTCCCCTGTAACATCCTCATAATTTTGTTGTCTGCATTACTGTTATTACATAGACCTCACTGGCAGGTCACTCAGAAAATAAATAATCACTGTTAAATAAAGCAGTGATAAATAATTGGTTTAAGTCTGACAAATTCATTATGCAGAGAAAAAACTGCATTACATCAAAAACTCATCAACATCCAGTGTCATAATTTTGCCCTTTATCAAAATATGGATAATGATTAGCTTCTTAGGCTTTTCCTTACTAATACTGTAAATACAGGATAACTTTCACCCCAGTCATTTAACCAGTAGAACCTGAACAAATATAATGGTACCCTCATACAGCTTACGGTTGTATAAATTTTCAGCCCTCCACTATTTGGCAAACTGAAAATAAATGCTGAAGAGAGAAACTACAGGCTGCCAACAAAAGTATAGTTTTAAAACATAATAATCAATATATTTTAAATATTTTCATTTCTGAAAGGTATTTTATTCTGCATTATCTCCTAAAGTCTAGGCAGGATTTTTATAGTGAAAGCCATATTGTTTGTGTCCACATTTATGGTACACACTACCTGTAGTAACAAAGAATCTAGAATAAAAGAAAAAAAGCAGTAAGAAAATAGACTGAAAATAGTGTAAAATAATAGACTTCATAGCAAATATATTTACATAGAAAGAAGAAAGTTTCAGACTTGAGCTTTCAGACAGGTCCCAGAATTACCTTCTTGAGCAACAACTTTACTAAAAATCTCATGCTAAAGGAATAATTAAGGAATAATCACAGGAATAATCAAAGACTTGGGAGTGTCATTCCAGGTGGCCAAGCAGCCAACCTGGCTAGAAATGCTCAGCATCACTGATGCCACCTATTACAGTCACTTTTACCTACCTCAGCACTAGACCACGCTGGATACTGGTTTTCATTTTTTCAGTCAGGTGTTCCACATTAGCCTAAAAACAACAAAAGTATTTTTAAAGAGCCATACAGAACTCGGAATCAACTTTTAAGATCCTGCATTTCCTGAGAAGTTTTGTCAAGTATTCCACATAGAGCACTATGTGCAAATTCAAATAACTGAAACTTTTGGAGATCCAGGATAACATACTGTGTGTGGCAATTCATCTTGGGCTAGAACTGACATCTTCCTCTACATCACAAGTAACTGATTTTAATAACAAAGGTGTTTTTATATGCTATACTGGTACAGTATCAAGCTTGATATACATAAAAATACAGAAATGGTCACAGAAGACCACAGCTGGCCCTTACTGCCAGTCCTGCCAACAGTCATGTTATGGATACAGTGCTGTCCTGATACTCCTCTATAGGATATGGTGAGTACATGCCACTGAGAAATGGATGGGGTTAAGTTATGATTATCATTTCACAGCTCTGTGCCCTTCAGGAAATTCCTAACCATTTAAGCTTTGTATTTGTCCATGACTGCAGCTCACACCAACTGCAGTAGAACTCTGAAGTCCTCACAGTAGTTAAATTCCATGTCAGCTGGTATATGTAATACACTCTAATCCATAATCCTTAAAGCCTGAGGTCTTTATTTTAGTAACACCTCCAGACATGCTCTGAATAGCTGTGGTAACAGAGTCACTATCTAAGAAACCTGACAAACTGGTCAGCTCCTGACCTGAACAGCCTTTTAACACAATTCTACCATAATGAAAGAATATTCTATTTTACTTTTAGCTCTATTTTTGGTTTTCTTTTAAGACTACGAAGGTCTGTTTATTTTATCTGAATTTCAATTAGAAGACTAAAAGTTAAACAATTTATCCAGTAGTGTTTAATGGCTAATACAACTATTTTTGTGAACTCGGTGACAGGAATAACTGGGTCTACATTCCTTTATGGCATAAGAACTGGCATGACAAGCACAGATTTTAGATACAATATAAAATGGTTTTTTTTCTTACATGAGCCATCTAATTTAAATATACACATTACAATGTACAACAATTTTAGGGCCTACTTAAAAACGAGCAAAATGTTTCTAATGCTGTGTACCTGGAGCTCTCGAATATCAAACTGTTCTTCAAAGATATAAGCAGCATCAGCTCCTGCTGCCAGGGCCCCCATGTTGGCCAGGTAACCGCAATAACCACCCATGGTCTCGATGATGAACACACGGCGCTTCGTGCCACTGGCTGACTGTTTGATGCGGTCACATGTCTGGTCAGAGACAAGATAGTCTAAGTATACATTTAAAAAGACTGATTTTTAAATGTTTTTGATACGTCATGCAACTTTGCATCACTTACTGGTAAAAAAACAATAAAGCATTTATAAAAAATAAGTATTTAAAAATTCCAAAATAGCATAACTGAACAAAAGAGTCAAAATGAAATGTTTTTTCCATCAACTCTTACTTACTTTCTTCCTGCAAATACTAAAACAAGAATTCATTTTCGTTTGTACATGGAATAAACAATTGTGTATCTGTGTTTTCTAACAGAGACACAAATACATATAATGAAACTTTTTTAAAAATTCTGGTATGAGTTAGTTTCTCTTCTTTTAACTCTATTCATTACTGAAATTTCTTTCTTTTATGTTAAAATTCACTGCATTCCCAATCATAGTGACACTTTGCAAGTACTGAGCATGTACTGTCTGATTACTTTTCAATAACAATATCCACACAAATATCTTTATTTCAAGCACTGCTAGTGCATGTTTTAAAATGGTTTTGTTTATTTTTTTCTCCACTTGCATCTTATTTAGACTAGCATAAGGAATGTTCTCTACAAGGAGATCTGTTGCTTACATGAAACCAACTGACACCAACATTTACTGAGACTTTGAAAGTAACAGAGACAATCTCCAGTCCGGCCAGATTTAGGAAACTTAGGAAAATGCAGAAACCTAGGAAGAAAGTTACTATATACTTCTAGGTTTTAATAATGCTGAAAAATCTATTTGACAAAATCACCTCCTAGAATGAATTTTTCTGCCATTCAAAGTTATTTTAAAGTGGTTGACTAATTTATCTTTCAAAGAGCAAGGAAGAGAAATAAAAATATCCTATTTCCTTCTTTGCCTTAGAAATAAATAAAAAGCCTGTACTCCACTTTGTGACAGGGAGACTTTTGTGAAACTGATGTACTGTCCCAACACCAGTACTGTTTAGTAAAAAATGAAATTGAAGTACCTGGGAAGTTTGTCATCTTGGAACCTGAATTATGCTAACATTTAAAAATCCCCATGTGTTACTGACATTCTCAATGAGTAACTCCAGATGCTGTAATATTTGAGGTATTTGTTTCACAAATTTTTAAAACCAAGACCTTCATTCAGCTAACTGAAAATACTTCAAGCTGAAATTCAGATTGTGAGCAATATGGTCTTTAAAAGCATACTTAACAGACCACAGAACAAATAATTAATTGATATGTAAGAAAAAACAATAAACAAACCCTATAACTTCTAACATAATACAGCTTAATGCATTGAAAGACTATGACCAGTGAATGCATTTGTTTAGGTCCAGCTAGTAAAAGATACATGTAGTTTTATGTATTCAGATTTTATTTTTATAATTGCATATTTGCATTTTATGTGTATACACAAACAAGTGCAGACTTCACATGAATTTATTCAGAATACAGATGGATATTTTTTTATCCTAAGCAAAAAGTATCTCCATAACAAACTATGTCACAGAAGCCCACATTGAATTTTGATCAGTTTTTCAAAAAGACTCTTTCACCTGTCCAGGATTTTATAGTGTTCTCAACCACTTTACTCTCCCATTCTACATTGTTGTTTCATGAGAATTTTTGCAGAATACTGCAGAACTGAACAAGTTTTATTTAATTCATTTTTCAAAAGCTGCCTGAAACTGGATAGGTACTGTATGTTCAGCTTACAATATAAAAAAAAAAAAAATCCTGGTTTTTGAAACTAAGTAAATAAATACATGTGAAGATTTCCACCATTTTGAGAGAACTAAAACATTTGTAAACCCAAGATTTCTGAAACACTTTCCAAGCTGCTCGTAGCAGAATGCAATTTTCTGCCCTTAGAGACTCTCCAGTTTTTAAGCAAGGATGTAAATCATTACCTGCTTACAGGACTAACCACTTGAGATCTACTTAGAAGGATTGCTATCCTTGACTGTACAAAAGACATAGTAGAAACTTTCCACTATTCCTGCTTTCTCAGAATGACTATTACAGAAATACCCCAACACAAAAATGGCACAAATTGATTTTAAGGAATCATTAATTCACACACTACTCTACAGGCTGGAAAAGCCAAGCCTCAAATGCCTGGTGTAGGTTTCAGACATCCTAAACATAAAGGAATGTGGACTCTTTTTGGAGGACTCTCTGGAATTTCATTGCCAATTGAGCTTTCATATGAACTGATCCAGCTTAACAAAAAATCCAAAACTTCACTAACAAAGTTTCATTGTTATCATAAACAATATTAAACTAATCATAATAAAATTAAATACTTTTTTCACTGAGAGGCTTTACTGAAAGCTGTACAAATTGTAACTAATAATGAAAACAAAAAGAGGAAGCAGGACTATATGCAACTATTTGTTGGCCCATTGTGTTTTCATGATTTCACTTTTAAAGGTGCATCACTATTAGCAGACCTATTTGCTTCTGACAATGTCAGGCTAAGGGGGGGCAGCAAATGGAGTATAAAGTACCCATGTTCTGCCTACAGATGCATTGCCACAATGTGCCCACAATACACCTTAGGACACCTTCACCCCAGGGATGCTCTACTGCAGCTCCCACAAACCAGGCCATCCTGTGTTCTGACACAGCTCTCTGTTATCCTCTGGAGCTTTTCCATTGTATATAAAGAAGTAACACTGTATTAAAGGAGGAAAACAAACCTGCATTTCTCAGCCCCCTGGATCTCTAGACTGACTTTCTTGGTCAATTACTTCATATTAATTATAGAGTTATTGCTAATGAGGGGTTGGATAAACCACCCAGAGCTGTTCAGAGGTTTGCTTCTTTGTTTGCATCAGACCTCATCTCAGTTCCCTGTGCTGTGTCAACCAGCAGAGTCAACAGGATAGTGAAGAACTGGGAGAGCTCAAAGAGCAGTTGTACCATGGCAAAAAGCTTGGGCATACTAAAACTAGAAAACTAATTGCTCTGACCAAAATTAAAAACTCATTTATAGGAAGTTCTGTGCTTGCACTTTTAGTTAAACACCAGTGACAGACTTAACTGCTTACACTATGCATGCACTTAATATATGTTAAGCCTAATGGATCTATGTGATTATTCATGTGTTTAGCGTTAATCATGTACTTAAAATGCTCTACTGCACTGAGCAATAAATGGGGCATTTTTTTATAAAAACATGTGCACTCTTCTTTTACCTGTGTTAAGATAAAAATGAATTCAAAGCATATTTTAGTCTCAGTAAAAGCAAACACCCTAAACTAATGCAGCAGTTTCAAAGAACAGAAGAAAGTATCCAAAAGTTAAATATACAACATAATACTTTGTGTAAGTTAATCTTTAATCAGTCTTGGAAAACTTCTTAAATATACACCTTAAAAAAATGCAGTAACTGAGTCACTTTAGAAAATTAGACATTTCAAGGTTTTTAGGCATCCTCCTCTGTCACATTTGATCATCTTAACTTTTAAAAGATACATATTCTTACCTCCACAATAGCATTCAAGGCAGTGTCAGCACCAATGCTAAAGTCTGTGCCTGGCACATTGTTGCTAATAGTAGCAGGCAACACACAGATAGGGACGCTAAACTCCTCAAAGCGGGAACGTGCCTCGTGGAGCTGCAGACAACTTTCATAGGCCTGAAGCAGTGGTACAAGTGTGAGTGACACATTTCTTGTCTTTGGATTGCTCTGCTAGTGACTCCTGGCATGTGATGGTAAACCTGGCTGTCCATTGGCCCAAGCAATACAATTGGTGAGATTGTTTGGGGAAGGGAGGAATATCCTGTTCATACCACAACAGTGCACTGGGGTTGCATTGGCACAATGCTCTTGGAGGAAATGCAGAGAATTAGTACAAGTTAGCACAGACTGAACGTGAAGTGCGCACTGCAGAGAGAGCTGAAGCAGCTTGGCAGAAAAGGATGGCATAAGACTAGACTGGAAATCATGCCACAAAAAAGCACTTGATACATGTTAAGGAGCTTAGAAAGTTCACTAGTAAAACCCTTGCCACTTGAAGAAAATGCTTAAAGAAAGCCACTTAAAAAAAAAAAAAAAACAAAACAAAAACAAAAACTATGTTATCCTAATCAAGACACACATCTATTTCTACTAAGAAAAAGGAAAAAAGTTTGCCCATGCCTTCCAGGATTCTATCAACATCACACATCTGTCTCTATGCACATAGACTGGATACAGGCCCAGAAAAATCCAGAAACATGTGCACATGGATGAGTTAATGAATTTTGAAAGTATAGTTAAAGGATTCTTTGAAAAGCAGCTGTAGGTCCTTGGAAAGATTCTACAAAGTAAATGATCATGTCAAAGGTTAAGATTTTGCAGCTGTTTTAAGTCAGTAAATGTATTTTCTTGATTACATTGTTCCAGTTTTACTTATCTGATCAGCATCTCTCATGATGTGTGGCAGTTTTTACAAACGGACTATGTAACCACTCTCCACAAGGAAGTCTGATTACATAGTACATTACTTTTTCTTCATCTCTTTCTCTCTGAAAGGACTCATGTTCACAGAAGTCTCATTTTCTCAATTCCTCAAATCAGTTCAAAGAAGTAAACTATTGCAGATCAAAATAAGGTAACTCCTGAGGTATCTCCAGGCAGATCTATACAGTGACTGATTCAAGCAATAACTTAGAAGAAAATCATGGGGAAAAAAATCACCTTTGAGAGTTCTGCTCTCTAGGACTTTGACATAGATACTGAACAGTGAGAGGACAGGAGCATTTTGGCCAGAGGTGCACAAGTGCAAACTCACTTCCTAAAATCTCTCCTTGCGTTTCTTGTAAATGCAACCTTCAGTTAAGCTCAGTGCTAAGATGTACCTCCAGTTTAAGGCTGAAACACAGCCTAAAAGACTGTACTTTCAAATTCATAGAGCTGAGAAGCAGTACAGTCACAGGACCAATAAACATGGGGGTTTTGTTTAGGGTTTGTTTTTTTGGATGGATGAGATCTCACTGAGGACATTTCAGCAACTGCCTGTTGCAACTCAACTCACTCAGGCTGCTTTGAATTTTTATTTCTACTAAAAAAATAAAGACACAGTAGTGTGGTTAAAACCACATGGTGTCCTGGAGATCTGCAAAGCATCAGTTTCTCTAAAAAGTTTTATGTTGAGACTTCTGGAAAACCAAGTCAAAGGGAAATCTGAAGAAATAACTAACATAATTGGTTAGTCTGTATTTATGAAATGTTAAGATGCAGATATGTTTTACTTGCATTAAATATTGACATTGTATTTGATGCAAGTGGTTTCAGACAACATATCCAAAGACTACCATCACCAAGCATGAGCATTAGATGATTGTATGCAACGTCTTCAAATCACTGTGGCAAAATATGAAAATGCTTTCAACACAGGGTCAGTATAGGGTCACTTAATTATAATGGGTAAACAAGTGATCAATGGCTTTAATAACTGCCATACAAATATTTTAAAAGAATTACTACAGTAACATCATAGAGGGATAATGTTAATAAAATGGTTTAATCATTTCCCACCCTTTTAACTGGATTTGTGTTACTAAAAAGGTCATTGTCATAACCAAGGATGCTTTATAAAAATATATGCAGTCGAGAAAGGACTGTAGTCTAACTTATCTAAAATCAAACTCTGGTTGAAGGTAATGGAGTTAGTGCCATTGCACCACATCAAGGTTGCAAGGACTGAAGGAGATGAAAAAGTAACTGGTTAGCCAGCTTAGTCAGGCTCATCTTAAACTTCCAAGTTTGGAGTAATGTGGAGCCATGTATAGTACAAGGAGGGTACAGGAGTCTGTATTTTTCAAGGGAAATGTGTGGAGACTGCCTTAAGGCAGTCTAACTGTACCTTTCTTTACTCCTCAGGGGCTGTTTGCTACCTTTTTTTCCCCAAAAAGCAATTCATCAGCCTTCCCCCTTCCTAATTTGATGAAAGGAAAAGACAGATTATTAAAGAAATATATGAGCAACTTTTAGCTTCTTCCTTTTTCAGGCTCCATTTTTCTCCATCTCTATAGCTGATACCTTTCTTATTTCCCCCTTCATTTCTACAGCTCCTAAATCAAATGAATTTTCTTCCAAACTTTGTTATGGTTTATCCCTCTTTCCATCCATTTCCTCAAGCCTATCAGTAGGTTTTGATTTCAAATTAAATTTTCACCCTTTTCATTCTCTTTCCATGGTCAGCTGCTGAAAGAGTCTAACTTTTAATTCATTCTGCTTAATTAATTACAAGCTAGGTTGGTACTCTTCAGTTCCACTTGCAAAATGTATTGCCATTAAGTAATTCAACTTGCATTAAAAAAAAAATTTCCATCCTTTGCAGTTTTATAACAAAAAAACCCTAACACTTCTTGATGGTCACATTCCTGAGGTCTAATATCCAAAACAGTATTTTAATCATTTCACTGAATTAGCAATATGAAGTTGAAAATACATATATTTTTATTATGGTAGTTATTTTAGTGATGATCCATTTCATAGAAAACTCAAAATTCATGTTCTTATCCTACAATGCTAAAAAATTTATTTTGTATGCCTATAGGTATGCAAACCTTAAGCATACACTCCAGCCTTTCCCAGGTATTTCATATTGAAGTTTTCATTAGCTGTTGTTCTCACTAATACTCTGAAAACTGAAGTGAAAAATGCAGCTTATCATAATTAAAAACACTATTCAAAAGACAAATCAAATTCAGCTGATTACAGGTCCATATTTTAAAACAGAAAGGCTAAAAATGGAACACTTCAAAAGGATCCCATAATCTGTTATAGAATCTAAACTCTGGTTAATGAGAAATGTACCATCCACTATCTATGCCTTTATGAACAGCACACTCTTGACTAGTTTCTCATTCAGAAGTTATGTATCCGTTTGTCTGTTTTTTTTTTTCTTTGGGGTTTTTTAAAATGCATAATCTTAAAGCATTTTATCAGCAAATGTCTCAAGTTGTCATTTACATGCCTTGCCAAGTTTCAACAACTGCCAGGTGTCTAATAATGCCACACACTAACAAGCCCTTATTACCCAGTACAATTTTACTTACCTTAACTACAAGCTGTCAAGATTTAACAAGTATGAATAGTACCACAGAAAAACTGTGATGACATTTTGGTGTAAAGAAGAGGTACTACTACTCTGAGAACATTGAAAACTATCATGCATTTATTGACCTAATAGTGGTAATAGAAATGAAAAACTATGTATAAACTATATATAATGGACAATTATCCAACTCCTACTTTCGTTTACCACAGTCAATTGTATGATGTGTAATGAGCTTATCACTCACATTTAACACAGGGTATGGTTCCTACTGAACCTCATCTGAGCATGACATGGGAATGAAAGGACAGATTTTTCACTGGCAGTTTTAGTGAACCATGTTCAAGCAATCAGAGCAGAAAACTGAAAAGATGCCAAGCAGAAATGTCTCTCCGATGCAAAATTCTGCTCCTTCCCAGAAAAAAACCCGAATTTAATTTTTCATTCAACTGAATCTAAATCTTGCAAAGCCATTACTTTTCACATTTCAGAGAAAAATCTAAGCAAAATAAAGTGCAAAAACCACCAAGACTGAAGCTATTAGCAAAAAAACCCAATTTTGACAAGTTTTCAACTACTTCATTGAAAATATGGAAATAACATATCCAATTAAAGCAAATGATATCTAGAAACCTAAATATAAAGCAAACCAAAGCAATAAGGCGAGACTGACTACAATACATCCCTCTCTAGATGAAATAACCTATAAAAAGAAGTCAGTTAAGTTAACAAAGCTTATGAAGTCAAGAGAAGAAGAAAAGCAGATGTTATGCACAATCACTTTACTCACCTTCATTCATTCATTTTGGAGAGATATTTTTATTTACCAGAACAGGAAACAACATCAACATTTCTAACCTAAGTTAGGTTCAATAAAATTTAGTTAGCTTACAGTCTTGTTCAAGACAATAGTTAAGGGAACTGATATTTCCTAACTGAAGGATTTCTTTTGCTAAAGCCAATATTATTTATGTTAGCATGGTAAAAAAAATGAAAAAAAGAAAGTAAACATTATGCTTTTGGAGTTGGTAGGATTTGAAGAATCCTTCAAATTTCTGGAAATACTACCCTGATTAACATTTTAAAATATCTCTAAATGATAGAAGAACTGTCACTTAATTTTCAAAAGCCACTTGAAACTCTTTTTGCCCAACTGACTGTGCATTCTGCACAACTGAGTTGAGTATTAGAGAATCAGAGAACCACAGAATGGCTGGAGTTGGATGTGACCTCTGGAGATCATCTAGTCCAATTCCTCTGCTCAAGCAGGCTCACCTACAGCAGTTCACACAGGAACGTATCCAGATGGGTTTACAGTATCTCCGGAGAAGGAGACTCCACATCCTCTCTGGGAAGCTTTCTACAACACTCTGTCACATTCAGAGTAAAGAAGTTTTGCTTCATAATAGATAAGTAATTCAGTTTTTCATTTATATTCCATTACTGGATTTGATTTTTAAAAAATACTTAATAACGTCTCTTTTTGTTAAATCTACTATTAGTAGAATAAATGTAATTCCTATTATTAGAGCAATATGGATCTTACATATTCTCTTAGAGGAATAAAGATACTGCGTAACTAAGGATCTCTTTCTGAAAAGAGCAACATTCCCTCAGTGTTTGTTGCAGCTGGGTAGACTGACACTACATACGATGGCTGGGGATGTTTTCCCTTCCACAGTGGACCATATGCACATCGAGTCTCAGCTTTAGTATACAACAGATAGATGTTATCTTATTTTGTAGTTTAAAATTTGACAGTTCATTGTAGTTTCAGAGGAAATCTAATGGAAGCATTTGGGATCCTAGACTTCCTCTTTTTCAAAGAGGTGTTATGAATATGGCTGTATCAAGTAACTAAAATTTTCCAGACTATATTTCCAAAGTTCTGGTCTACAAAAATATCCAGTTCTAGCCAATTGAGTCAGTTTTAAACAAAACTGCTTTGTTAGTAGTGCACACACCAGGAGCAGACTTACATCAGTTATAGTGTTCAGAGCAGTATCTGCACCAATGCTGAAATCTGAACCCGGTACATTGTTGGATACAGTTGCGGGAACCATAACCATTGGAACACAGAATTCATCATATTTCTCCCGGGCAGCTGACAATTCCAGAAGTCCAAGGTAAGCCTGTTGGGCACAGGCATTGGGTGAAAAATTAGGATGAATAAAGGGCAGAGTTGGAGTTACAAAATGGGAAGGGCCACAGGGGAAGCCATTTCTACCACAGCACACTTCAGCAAGTCAGCATATTAAGGAACTACTAAAATCTAACACAGGATACAAAAAAGAAAGTATTAAAAATGTGTATACATTTTGAAAACAAACACTAAATAGAACATTTATTTTCCAGAGAATATATAATTTACATGTAACAAAGTGCTTTTTAAAATAAAAACAAGTTCCCCAAGCTTCAGTTACGGTTACTCTTGATTTTTAAACAGTTACCGTTACTCGGAATTTAAAATTTTTAACATTCCTGAAGTAGGGTCACGGCTAACAGCTCACACAAAAATCAAAATTCATTCTTTATCAAGAAGCAATAAGCATGTTCTTCACTGCCAAGATACCTTCCTGAATCAAGATTTCAAAAACTGTTTTTGTAAAACAAAGCAAACATGAAATACAGAAAGAAAAAGGAAATACCTCTCTAGATCAGTAACACATTTTGAAAAGCGCTACGTAAGAAGAGTGGCTTAAATAAGGAAGCACAGTGCAATTAGTACTAGAAGTCAATAATGCAAGTATTTTCTGTATGTTGATATGGTATAGACTGGAAATTGCACTACAGAAGTCACTGATTTATCACATTTTAATAGAAAAACAATATAATGCTATCTCACCTTATTTATGCATTTAGCACATCCTGTTTAGCAGTTCTAGTCACTGTTTTAAATGTCAGCTTTCCAAAGAATCACTGATTGACAGTACTGATCCTAAACACTAGTTGTTTTGTATACTGAATACAGCTATAACCAAATGCATGTCACGTGAAGATTGGGGAAAATCTAAAACAGTCTCTTTACTTTGTTAGGAATTCTACTGTACTTAGACATAATAAGGTATTTCAGTGTACCTCAAATCCGCCAATAACCATAAGGGCATTAATGTTGTTAGTGCGCATCTGTTCAGCAATCTTCTCCAAATATTTTGCAGGCAGAGTACTAAAAATCATTAAACCAAAAAAAAAAAAAAAAAACAATTTACAGACTCTGCAGCAATAAGAACTAATTACTAAGCTGAAACCATAAACTGAGCGGGCAACACAATATTTTATGTCTGATATATTTATCATACAAATAACTTTTCCAGAGAACCAATAAGGACTCATGTCAGCTGTGAAGAAACTGTAGGTTTGCAATCTTTTAGAGTGTAATGACTCCAGGAAATTTTTAAGCTGAGGTTCCAGTTCCCATTTGCATTCTCTTTTCAGAGCTAGCTCAGTACTATAAAGGTACCCAAGCTGCAACACTATTGGAAAAAACAAAAACAAAACATCCCACCACCCAACCCCGGGGGGGGGGGGGGGGGGGGGGGGGCAGAGCAGGAGCAATCCCACCGATCCCACCGGGATCAGTCCCTGCGGGATCATCAGAGCCACGCTGGGAGCACCAATG
>JAWWEV010000083.1:10784860-10857779 GCA_035583235.1 Hafferia zeledoni | reverse complement strand
CCCCCCCCCCCCCCCCAAAAAAAAAAAATAAAAAAAAGAACACCCCACCAAAAATCCCACCACCACAAAAATTAAGTACTTCAAACATTCTGTGGGAGGAAAAAAGCGTGGGATTGTATACTAGTTATGTGGAACACTAGAATTCATCATATCAATTGGAAAAATATTTCTGTTACCGTTTTGTACCAAGAATTGATCCTCCTTGACCAGTCCAGCCTCCAACATCTCCCCAGCTGATTTCCTTTATCTTTGAATAGAAGTGAAAAAGACAATTCTGTTAAGTAACTATCCAATTACTTTCCCTGACCTCAGCAAACACCAAGTACTACTTCATGTAAGACTGTTCAAACAAGTTGTTGGGCACAGACGCAACTAAAACTGAACTCAGCAAAAGAAAGAAAACAGCATGAAAAGCTTAACTTAATTTCACTTGAATTATTACCAATCCCTTTCAATTTTATTTGTTCTTTCTTCCTCCAGACTATGATGAACCTGTCCCCTTGTTTTATATCTTGATCCTAGTTTCACATTCTCTTCTACTGAATGTGAAACACAAAAGTCTAAAACTGATAGGTGTCCAAAGTTAGTTTTGGGACCTGTGGCTCCAGCTGGGCATAGAAATCATTAGTCTTGTATTCAGTTTCTCTTCAGTATACCAACTGATGCCTAACATGTAAAATAGGGGAAGAGAAGAATCTACCTTAGCTAGGGGGGAAAAAACCCCTCTTCTTTCAACAAGCACCATTGCAAAGTTTCTTATAGGAAAGGAACACAGATGCAACAACTCACTGTTCAGAATCAGATTATTCTGTTACTCTGTGGAAAACCTACAATATGCTAAATATTGACCAAAATTTGAACACAGGATTTATTTGAACTAATTCAGTAGCTCTGTAGGTTGTGGTTAGTAATATTCAGGATAAATGATTATAGATTTGAGTAGCTGAGAAAAAGAGTTACAATTTGGATTTTATAGATCTTTATGAAATTAAGGAACTTACAGAATCAGTTTCCACAGCAGTTATGACAGAAAATAGCTCCTAAGAACATAAACAAGGGTAGTGGTGTGGGATGGGGTACACATTAGTAGCTAATGCACACGTGATACAGACCTTTCCTCTAGCAAAACCTTCAAATCCATCAATGACAGCAAACATTTTGTGTCCTTCAGTTATGCCAACTCTCACTGCAGCCCTCACTGCAGCATTCATTCCAGCTGCAGGGGCACCAACATTTAAAACTGCCACATTAAAATTAGTCTGAAAGATAAAAGTAATACTTAATAAGCACTTGTTGCTAAATACTGGAATGCAGGAAATAAAGTTTCAAAGCCCCTAAAGCCATTGAAAATTTGAAGTTAACTAGAAGTTATAGACACATATTTCCCCAGTTGCACAGTATCACAGAGATACTTTTGAAAAGAATATTTGTTTTTAAATAAGACTTTATCATATTTTCATTTGGTTTGCAAGTTATTCATGTTTTTATATTGATCTCTTGAAGGTCAATCTTAGGTCCTTACTGTATTTTCAATGCAATTTTTCTCCTTGATAATATTGAGAAGATACTAGTAATCATTATTTAAATATTTCATTGGAAGAAAAAATCTATAAAAAAATAAATACAAATACAAATAAAGTTAACAAATGGTAACAAAACACAACGAAAAGAGGAGTTAACCAGTGAAGAGACATAGTCACTAAGGATTATCAAACTTGGAATTATTCAGTAGACATTTAATGAAAAAAAAACAAAAAAAAATCTCATCTAAAATCTGCACAAAAAATGTAGTGTCTGCTTCCTAATAAATGCAAATTTCTTCTTACACAAAACCTAGGAAATATGAAGAAAAGAACTAAGTGTCCACTACTGTATTATGCACAGTGACTTATTAAATCAGATAAAGGTGATTCATCTGTCTTCAATATTCCATCCCATGCATTCCCGGACCTGCCCTTGCTAAAGTGATTTTGCCCTTCAAAAGGAAGGGTTAGAATTCTTTTAATATCAAATCTTCCTTTATCTCAAGATTTTGATAATCTTAATCATGATTACATCATCCTATCCTTCCTCCTCTCCAGGCTGAGGAACAGAGGGTAAAATAGTAACTATCAGCACCAGACACTGTAACAACTGGGACCAGACATACAAGACAGAAACCAACTGTCTACACAGAAATTGTCTACTTATATTTCACTATGCAAAAATATTACTTATTATTAGAATAAAGCTGTGTGTTAGAGGCATTTTTTTAATACTATTTAACTAATGTTATGAATGATCCTATGGCATAGGTTTGAAAGGAGTGTTAAGGCATAGAAGAAAAGAAAACACTATTTGTTAAGATACCCCCAAAGCAGACATGCACTGCACACTCAAAAAACCCCTTACCTTTGGAAGCTCCGCATCTGGTTTTTTGTGTGACAGCAATTTGTAAGTGTTTAGGTTGTTTTCAAAGCTCCTAAATAAATTAACAAGTAAGATAAGCAAATAAAAATAATATTTTCAACTCATAGTTATTTTAAAGGAACACTTGATGAAATATTAACACCACTGTTATTACAAATGCACAATATGGTAGAAAGCAGAAATGAGAGAATACAGAAGAATACTCAGTCCTGTAAGATAAAACACAAAATAACTATATAGCTAGCAAACTAGTTTCCTAAATTGGGGATAAAGCATTTTATAAAATGAGTTGAAACAGAAAGTGCTCTCCTGATGGGTGTAAAGAATGCCTCCCTCCAACACCACTGATGGAAAACTACCAGCTACTTATAAACAAGCTCACAGGATTGGCCTCAAAACCTCAAATAAACAAACATGTGGTTGCTACCAGTCAGCTCATACAGCACAGAAGCTCTTTAGTTCATGACTAGTTAGCCCAGTATCAGTCACTACTCTGACACAGCAGGGAACTACGGTTGAGTTTTGCATGTTTATATGCAGACAAAAATTTCAATGATTCTATTTAAGCAATTCTTTTTCTGTCTCCTCTCTTTTTGTTAAACACATAAAACCATATTGACAGTGAAATGTCGCATTCTGGCAAAACAGCAAAGCAGTTCAGCTCTTGTAGAGTAATTAAATTGATATAAACTATAGGGCATACCTTCCACGAAGCCTCACAGCCTCAAGAAATCTTCCCTCATCCATGGCTTTCTGGACTTCTTGGGTCTTGAAAAAACAAGTTGATTGGTCAGTATGTTGAAAATAACCTAGAAAGTTGTTTATTTAATATATTCCCACATATATTTCCATAGTGAAAAAAGAAATACTGACATTTTCTCAATTTATGAGCTATCTCCTATCACAGCATAAATTACAGTGTACAGGAAGTACACCTAAATCCTTCCAAGACAACAATACATCTATTTTGCATTTTCTTCTTTCAGTTTAAGCTGAACAGTTTTAGTGAGGAACCTGACTGGCATATGACATGTAAATGGATGCAAACATCTGAAGAATTTACTGCAGCAATAAAAACAGAAGACTTGAGATGAAATTTTAAAACAAATTAAAAAAAATATATTTCGTGTTTCTTGGTAGTTTGCAAATAAGTGATAGCACACAGAGAACATATATGAACTTCATTATTCATTCCCAAATGTGGAAAAGTGCTGTACACGTTCTCATCAGTGCCCTAATGAAACAGACAATTATGGTACACAGTAGTCTGCTGTAGTAAATGAACAGCTACAAATTGGCTTTTTGCCAGAAACTCACCATCTGCACACACTCCATCAGAGGCAGACGGACAGACTGGTTTCCAGACAGGGACACAACACAGGCAGGGGTAGCTGGAGTAGCTTCTAGGAGGGCAAGCACAGCTTCCACACCCATGCGACTTGCCTGGAAACAGATGATGTTTGAGTATTCAGCAAGAACTTAAAAGCACAATGTTTCAAATCCTGATTTCTCTGTAAATCAAGCCGAAACCAATTTCTGGGTGGCAAGATGAAAATGTTGTGTCTTGCTTAATACTCTTAAGTATGGATGATTGTTCTTACAGCTTTGCATTTTAATCTTAACATAGATTCCTCTACACAAGTGCTCACTATTCTCAATTTGAGCTATTCAGAGAGGTAATGAGAGATAATAATTTTTCAAGTTAATCAGGTAAAAACATCAGCCCCAACAAATAACCAAAATGCAGCTACAAAACATTGTGCTCTGAGTAATTATTTTAGAACACTCACCAGAATTCTGTCAAAAGCTGAAGGGGTTCCACCCCTTTGCACATGACCCAAGATAGTTACTCGGGTGTCAAAACCAAGTCGCTGAACCACAAGCTGCAAAAAATTCCAAATACAGCAGGTTTATCACCATCATTTTATATACATGTGTTAGCCTACTCTGCTTTATGTGAAATTACAATAACAAAATTCTACCTATGTTATACATTAGTACATAAACAATAATGAAAACTCTATAAAAGTTAAACCAGTCTTTAGTTTATTTCTAATCTAGAACTAAAGTCCAGCTTTCTAGCTTAAAAGAACATTTTACAATGGCAAAACAGTGGCTTAGATGCAATGGTTAACTACAGTTACAATGGCTTCATTATGCACAGTTACAAAAGCAGGTCTAAATATTCTAATACTTGAAATCTGTTCAATTACAATGTTTTATTCACTTCATGTTTCACCTATACACAAGATTACATGTCCCAAAAGATTTTGAGTACAACTTCAACCAGGATGACGTTTAACCTTAACTGGTATGGCTTTTAAAACGCACAGTGAAAATTATGATAAGGAAACTATTTCATTCAGTCACTTTAGTTCCATTTTCTCTGCTACATATCAAATCTAAAGTCACCAAAAGATAGGTTTTATTAATGTATCTTTAGTGAGCATGTAAGGTTAGGGGTAACTACTGAATACCATAAAGCAGAAAAAAATTGTAGATGTTGCACAATCTTCTATCCATGGTATTTATAGTTTCTATATGTTTTAACTGGCTGAAAAAAACAAGCAAGTAATGCTTCTTCCACAAATGCACACTACCTATCTGCTGTTATGTACACTTAACACCGCTTCGTGACAAATTTTACTTCATGAAACTGCAATTTTGAATAAAGTCCAAGATTTCTCCCAAACTGACAGCTATGGAAAACAAAACTTTATATTCACAGGACCGATAAAACCCAGGTAAGGCCTAAATGTCACAGAGCCTTTCTGCCAAAGACTATTTTGTAAGTTCTTATGGGACCCTTTACAAAAAGGGCAGAGTAACTTCAGCTCAAAAGTTTTCTTAATCTTAGATACCAACAAAATTTTTAGCAAAGCAACCATTTAGAAGTGACAAGACTTTGTCCAGAGCATATACTATTATTTCACTGCGAGACAGACCAATATTATAATTTTACAAGACATACAAAGTGAAATAGGATTAAAAATACTGATTTGAGCTGATTTCTAACTATATCAGTTAAGACATCCATTAATTAGGTGCTTTTCAACTGCTATGTTATATTACAAGGAGAAAAGTTTCCAATTAATAGCCCTCAAAAAAAGATCCCCTTTCAGTGGACTTTGGATTCACAAAGTAAAGCACAAATACAAAATACAACTGTGTGATGAGCTACCTTACAGGAATGGATTTACTTTACAGAGATGTTGTTTACAATAAGCCCCATCTTATGAGCAGAACAGAAAGTGTGAATCATAGGAATGCTGACACTTACATCCTTAACCTTCTCTGACGTTATAGGTTTGTTGTGGCAATCAATAGCTCCTTCAGCTACAATAATAATATTCAGCCTTTTCTTTCGTGCACGATTCTATAATAAAAATAAAACCACAACCATGTAATTAAAAAAAAATTACAGCACAATTTTACAATCGCTTTACATTAAGCTTCCAGTATTTGAGGGAATACTTCTTATATTTGACCATTCATGTTTGAAGGGATCTCACACAGTTTATTTTCATACAGCTTTATTCATTGATGAAGTTGAAATGTCTTACACCAAATTACTGAGGAAAGGTACACAGACTGCTTTATGTAATCTCCCCAGAGCAGGTCATATATGTTTAAAAAATAAATAAATAATAATTAAAAAAATCTCAGAATGTACTTCTTATGTTCAAGATCACAGAGAACTTTGCATGTCATCAAAATTGAAGACTTGATGAAAGTCCTGATCACATTTTTTAATCACTATTTTGAAATAAACATCTAAAAAGTCATCAGAGAATCTCGAACATATTAACAGATTACCTGTGAAAGCTTAACACACATTGTATCTTCCCAGCCTTCTTCTGGTGGGTATTCAGGAATAAACACCCAATCTGCACCACAGGCTAAGGCACTAACCAGAGCTAGATACCTAATAAACAGAACAAATGATTAGACATTTCTGGTTCAAATTTCTTGGCCTTTCATAATTATACTGGTATGAGACACAAAATGCTGAAGACAATACATACCCACAGTGTCTCCCCATAACCTCCAGAACGAATGTCCTCTGATGGCTGCAAAGACAAGAAAATAGATTAACTGAACCTGATTACCAAGAAACAGCTTGTGTTTACCACGCTAACCAAACACAGAATTCATTAGCAAAACAGGTGGTCACATTAAACAATATATTTAAAATTATGTATTTTCCAGTGCATAATTTATTTTCACTACTACTTTCTTCAAAAACATGTACAGGCAGCTAGGAGATAAGATGTGAACATTTACTGGAAATGTAAATGATGCAGACCCATAGTTAAGAACTGCAATGATATAGCTGTATTAAAAAAATAGTAATTTAATTTCTCTAATTTTACTGAAACAAAGCTTATATAGACTATGAAAGACTAAAAAAATACTAAAAACCCAAGTCTGCCCCTAAAGTTGACATAGCCTCTACAATCACACGCTTAAAGTGCTGCCATGGCAGCAATCATGAAGAAACAATTACTAAAACAAAAAGAAACCAAGATACTCAAAAGATGAAGTCAAAACTGACTTTTATTCCCACTCTAGAAATATTACAAATTCCACTTACCTAACCTCTATTCAAAATTAACTTAAATCCTTCACTATTGTATGGAAATAGCAAACTCTGAAGCATGAACAACTGTGTATTTGTTATCAATCTCTGTAATATACACAATTTACCTCTGAGCAGTGGTCATGATGGCATCAACAACTTCAATTATTCTGTGCAAAGCTGAGTCAGTGCCTATGGTCATATCAGTGCCACAGAAGTCATTGTCTATGGATCCAACCATTCCCACAATGTTAAGGTAAGCATATTTCTTAACAGCCTCTGCATCAATCTTTCCTGTAAAGAAGTATCCAGAGAAACAGCTGTAAGACTATTAAAAAATTTTAATTTGACATATTGCTTGGGTGCTCTACTTTTGTAAATTAAACATATCCAAACATTAAATTATGTTTAGATATTTTAAGTAACAAGGTTAGTCAAAACTACAAACAGAAGCCAATCAGACATCCAAATAAAAGAATCCTGCATAGAACTCCTTACAGTAAGGAAGGAAATAAGAGCTTTTCAGTCTATCTTGAAGTGTCAATAAATTATCAAGTTTTTTAACTAACTTTATAATTGATGGTTTTGACTTAAAACAGTAGTATTCAAATTGTAGTCTCAATGTATAATATGCAACAAAGAAATAAAAGGATGCAAACTGGAGGTGATTATGGGTTTACATAAATCATCAAAAACCAGCATTAAACTTTTGAAGACTTCTCTTTTGCAACACTGAAAGGCTCTTGATTTCATTATTAATAAGCAAACAGAACAGAAAAGCTCCTATTCTAAGTCTTAGCTGTGCCTCCGAAGAGATCAATGAAAATGCTGCATCATCCAAGAGTTCTAAAGGATCTCAAGGATGAAGCTGCTTAAGCACTTAAAACTACCTTAGTATCTGTGGATGGGATGGTAGTAAATACAATGCCAAATTTTTAATATGGGACTCAAGAACCATGTATCAGTGTGTTTAATGTCCATATTAGAGAAAAACAGTAGAAACCATTAATGAAAAATACAACTAATGTCCATGAAGATAAACACAGCATTGTGAGAAGAAGAACCAAAATGTTTACTATGAATGTATACCATGCATTACAAACCTTTTCTAGAGTTCCAAAGGTTACTTAGTACATGAATAAGGGCTATCTGGTTGACATGTTCTACTTAGATTTCCAAAAATCCATTGACAAGGTCTTTTGCCAAAGGATTTTGAGGAAACTAAGCAGTCACCACATAAGAAAGAAGTATTTTCATAGAGTAAATAATGTGAAATAGAGGGTAAAAAATAAGAGACAGAGTGCCATAGTAAATTCAAATTCTTGTTTCTGAGGAAGGTAACTAATGAAGTTCTAAAAGGACCTGTGCTGATCAACACACTCAGCAATAACCTAGAAAAGGGAATGAGCAGCAAGGTGCCAAAGTTTACTAATAAAACTGAATTATTTGGGTTCTAAAGGTATGGAGTGTCTGAGAAGAAATGAAGAATACTGGCAAGACAAAGTGAGCACTAAAGTATCAGATGAAATTCATCACAGATAAATGTAAACTAAGACACACAAAAAATGCACCCTAACATTCCAAACAAAATAATGCTATTTTCAGCATAATACAATAATATTGTTTACATTAATAAATCAGCCTCAATGCTCAATAGCAGTCAAAAAAATAAAAATATTAGAAAATATTAGGAAAAGAATAGAGAACAAAGCAAAGATCATTATACTACTGTGTAGATCCATGGTTTGCCCTCATCTTGAATACTGGGTGCAGTTGTGGTCCTCCCCACCTCAAAACATGGTAGAACTGGAAAAGGTTCAGAGAAGGGCAACAAAGATGATCAAAGGTATAGAACTTACATATAGGGAACAAATAAGCAAACTAGGACTCTCCATCTAGAAAAAGAGATGACGAAGGGAAAATAAGACAGCTGTAAAATTTCAAGTGGCATGCAGAGAGGAAGGAGGATTGACCATTCACTGTTTGTTCTAATACAAAAATTATGGGACATCCAATGATACTAGAAGACAGCAGGATCAAAATAAGCAGATTCTTCACAATCTTCATTATTCAGTGAAGCTGTAGAACTCCTCGATACACCATACTTTGAGCAAAACTCTGTATGCTTTCAAGTAGACTGTATATATTCATGGAAGAGAAATTAACATTAAGGACTGCTAATAGGATCTGGTTCAGGAAGTCCTGAAGACAGAAACGGATGGAATCTATCGGAGTATTTTTAGGTTAATATATAATATCGATACAGCACTATTTTACTCTTTTACTCTTCCCTATACTTTCCCTTAGATGCTATCAAAGACAACTACTGGGCTGGATGTATTTTTATCAACAGCCACTTAATGTTCTTAAACAGTGACACACAGGCAGGAAAGCATCATAATTTAGTAACAGCCAAGTGTGTAGCTGCTTATAGGAAGGAATTACCATCTCAGTTTGAATAGGAGGGCATATGGCTTTTCAAGCAGAAAGTTCAGAGCTCAGATCCTGAAAATTATTCAGAAGAAAAAAAGGCACAGACTGTTGCACAGTAACTTACTTGTCCTTTATGATATACATGAGAGGATGAACCGAAATCAAAAACTCTTATTTATGAAGAATCATGTAGTCTCCTAGAATGAATGGATTTGACTTTTGAACTTCAGAAATACCCTCTGGTATTTGCCTTAGTTACAGCCTGTAACTTTTCTGCAGGTTGGGACTGGAAGCCTAGACGATCTAAAGAAAACTTACCTGTCTGTGCCAGTTCTTCCAGAAGTCCACTCCACTCCTCCCGGAACAGATTGGCACCGGTTAAGCTGCCGTCTCCGCCAATCACACAGAGATTAGTGATCCCCCTCTGGACCAGGTTGTAGGCTGCCTGCAGGCGGCCCTCACGCGTACGGAAGGACTTGCAGCGTGCACTGCCAATAACTGTGCCTCCCTAGGAGAAGGAAGTACAGTAATCCAGTATATCTGTATATATTTTTAGGATTGATTAATGATGAATTTTGTAGCGTAACCTTCATCTTCAATTTTACAGTGAGTAAGAAGTAATGATGAACAAAGAATTAACAAACCTGCGGGAATTTATTGCATTCTTGAGAAAAAATACACAGGGGGAAAATGAAAAAAGCATTCAAAAATTACTGAAAAAGAGCTACTCTGGAAGGAAAATGTTAAATGATTTGGGATTAATTGCAGCAGCATTCCAACAAATAGGTTGTTACTTGTATGCAATGGCATTAGTAAGAGTGATATACTAAGTATTTAGATGAATTTGCCTCAGTTTGACATTTTTTCCCCCAATATCATGAAATATATAAACAGAGAAAAAACATAACCCCAAAATTCAAAATTAGCATTTATTGTCCCTCCACAGAATTATGGCCCTAACTGCCTTGAATGCCTTATAGATCAGACTAACGGTAAATCTTCTGTTTTATTAATTATCTGCTGCATTTATTAACTTCCTGAACTTCCTTCAGAAATGGTAGCTACTATTTTCAAAAAATCATGAAGTGACTGAAGCTCCCTGTCACTGAAAACTGCTGGGCATCTTGCTGAAAATGCACTATTTAGGTATCTTCTGTGTTTGTTGTTCAGTCACTCATGAAGTTGAATTTTTGCCTAATTTATTGTCACAGTAAAAAGTAGTATCAATTAAGACTGCAAAAACTTTATCTTTCCTGCAAACAAGTTTGGAGATGATTAGCTCACTTTTGCATAAACACTTCCTTCACTTTAACTTATAATAAATCCGTTACGCCAATCTAAACTTGAGCTTCCAATCTGCAGAGGCTGCACTGATATGATCTGCCCTATCAATATATGATTCAGCTTTCAACCTAGTCCTGGGCACTGCTTCACCATCTATGTTGCATGGCTGCTAATGGAAGAAAAACAAGGTGGAACAGAAGCATTTCAGCCTTCTCCAGATAAAAAGTAGATGAGTACGCGCTGAGATGTTCTTAAAAAAATCAGGACCAAAAAAACATATTTAAACTAGGTACTTTCAAACTTATTAAAAACATAGTTGTAAAAGGAAAACAAATTATTTATTTAAAATGATGTCCTTACTTGTTCTGATTACATAGAAATATACATTGGGCTGATAAACCTTTCCAATCAAAACAACTAAACACATTCGGTAAGGTACATCCTCAGCTTTCCAGCTGGACTGTTGAATTACTAGGAATCAAGCTCAGAAATCTGTTTTTGTTATGCTGTGTATCCTATACATATATGGTACATCCTGCTCCTGCCTATACTCCTCTGTGGCTTGGCCAAGACAACAATTTTCTCTTAACCATGAGATGCATCCGGATGATGCTCTTGGTCACAAGTGTTTAGCTTTAGGACTCAATGATCCTTATGGGTTCCTTTCAAAATTATGTATTCCATGCATCTATTTACAGATTCTGCAAGAGAGATATGGGAAAAAGGAAGAAAAAAAAAAAAAGAGGAAAAACAGAAAAACAATGAACAGAGTGGACAAAATATCTCACAGTATTCCAGGTCATTGGTTTGTTTAAAAACAAAAAAATTGTTTCTGCTAACTGCTTTGTTTATTAGCTTTACAGAAAACTCCAAAGAAACCCACTCTTCACCTGGAGATAGTTTTCAGAAAGCTTGGCAAGCAGTAAGACTCTTCACCAAACACAGCACCTGCTCTGGAAGAGGTAACATTACCATGCTCAGCAAAGGCTGAGGAGATCCAAATGGCCACACTGCAGAAACGTTGTAATAAAAATGTACAAAGTCACTGGTATTATCTGAGCTCTGCAAAACTGCACTGTAATTATACCCATTACTGTAATTCTAAATCCACTTACAGAGAAAACCAACAAGGTTTCATAAGAAAATATTTGCCTTACAAAATATGGTCAAGTTTTGGCCCTATAATGTCTTTTTTCTTAAATATAGGCTTGTCAGTATGGCTTTAGGAGGTTTAATGTGTGATGTTGAAAATTTAGAACAAAGGTTTTCAACATTATTTCTGTGCACCAAATACAAGACAACACCAAGATCTTTAGAAAGGGTCAGACATCCATGCTGTAGAAATCAGTCTGTACAGACAGCGCTCCATGCTGGTCAATCGGTCATCACAGAGTTCCAAAACATAATTACAGTGGTTGCCTGGATCTTTTGTTAAATAAAAAGAATTTGGGTCCCAATCCAACCACTCAATACTTACCACTTGCAGGATACTTGAAACGCTTTCCCATGAAACTTCTACAATATTATCACCTCCATCAACCATTCCCTGGTAACCCTGAAAGAGTATTTCAGAAATCTGACTTAAAAAACTGCATAAAATTTCCACTGCAGTAATACTCACCTTGTGTATTTCAATGCAACTTTAGGTAACGAAAATATTGAATAAAAAAATTACTCAATTTAAATGAAACAACATTCAAGCAGGTATCACTGCTTTTTTTAAGTGGATAGAAAAGGCAAAGCAAACTCTCTTCTTCCTAAAAGATCAACTTGAAGATAAGGTAATACTTTACACAGATTAAACAGATATTAAACTAGAATGGCATTGTGTTGCTCCTTTATTAGGAATAAATATTCAGTGTTTTTTAAAAAAAATATGACAACTTTGAAACACATTATAAAATATGTTTCTTAAAATCAGAACCTTAGGCTGAGGTCATGATCTTAGGAATCTACCTTTGTAACACATATTTTTCCTCCACAGGTTGGTAAAAGCAAAACAAAATAAAATATGACCAAAACTTTTTCATAAATGAAGAACAAATCAGGTTACATGACTTTTTTTTTCTTTTTTAGAGGCAGTTGCACAAAAAATTGACAAAAGAAATTTTATAAAACAATGACAGTTTTTAGTGATGCATTTAAGAAACTCTCAATACCTTAACTTAAACAGTCTTCAGAAAACACTGCATGCTGTGCTATGGAAAGAACTACACTTATTTGAAAGAAGGAAAACTATCCAGTGAGCAGCTGAAGGGTTTTGTTATACCTGGCTTTACTACCTCTCTACAGAAATACAAGTAGAATGACAAATACAGATTCTTTTCTATTAGGTGAGACTGTGGACATTGATTTAAAAAAGAAAATAAACTTTGTGTACATATTCCTCATGTCAAGGAACAATTAGTTATTTTTTTAGATGCAGTTTTTGCAAGGCTGTAAATACTTAGTTTTAGGTGTCTCAATAATAAATCAAGTGGAACTAGAAAAAGGAAGGAGTTCAGAAGACAGAAAAACTGACATTATAAATTAGAGCAATGTAGATTGTATTCAGCAAGCATTAACTTGGAAATGTACTAAGGCTTAAAAAGCGACATTATACAAACACTACGCTAACCTTTGAGTCCTTACTGTCATGAGAGGATAAGAATATAAAGGTAACCTGGGCACAACAAAAGTACAAGTTACTCAAATTTAAGTTTTCTAAATTTCTAGTGCAGATTCCAAGAGGAAAGCAGAAAAGTCTCTGCTCACTGACACTTGACTGATTAATTTACATGTAAGATGATCAAGTAATAGCAAAGAAACATCCAGATGAAAAACTACCTATGTGCCTAATTTCTGTCATCCAACACACTTTTTCACTATATTGTACACTCTCCAGATAAAAAATTTGACATTTATCTAATGTATACACATTGAATGGTTTGGGTTGGAACAGACCTTAAAGATCATCTAGTTCCAATTCCCCACCCATGGGCAGGGACATCCCACTAGACCAGGTTGCTCAGAGCCCCATCCAACCGGGCCCTGAACACTTCCAGGGATGAGGAATCCACAGCTTCTCTGGGCAACCTGTTCCAGTGACTCAGCACTCTCACAGTAAAGACTTTCTTCTATGTATCTAACCCAAATTTTGCCACTTTCAGTTTGAACCTATTACACCTTTTCCTATCACTACAGCTCCTGATGAAGGAGGATCTCTCTGCAGCTTTACTGTCCTGTGTGCTAATGTATACACAGAGTGACTTGAAGCTAAGACAGTATCTACACAATTTCTTCAACACTGGAGCACATTGGAAAAGGAGTAATTCTTAATCTACATATCAACTTTAAAAAAAACTTCTTCTCAGATAAATTGCAAAGATCTTCAGAAAGAAACACATAATATGCTGAGTTGGAAGGGATCCCCAAGGAGTCCAACTCCTTAGCCCTGCACAGGACCATCCACAAGAGTCACACCATGTGCTTGACAATATTGTCCATCAAACGCCTCTTGAGCTCTGTCAGGGAGCCTGTTCCAGTGTCCAAACACCCTGTGGGTGATGAAGATATTTGTCATAGCCAACCTAAACGTTCCCTGACACAACTTCCGGCCATTCCCTTGGGTTCTGTCACTGCTCACCACAGAGAAGAAACATTACAGTGGATCCAACTGAGCCTGATGAAGACTGACAAATTACTAAGTTCACCCATCACAGCTTTGCTATTTTGTTTTTTTGAAAAGTGAAAAATCCAATGTTCCTTATATCATTCATCAAAGGAGTGAAAGCTTTTCCTATGATATTGCTATTGACAACTACAATAATACAAAAATCCATAAGCAACAAATCCTGAAAAAGTAGTGTGGTGTTGTAACACTGACTATAGTAAGCTGCACCACAAGCTAACTTGAGAGGAAAAATCGAAGAAATGCATCCCAGAAGCTATAATATACAGTAAATATATACACAAATATATGCATATCATGAGACTGGCAGATTAAAATCCCCAATTTGTGTATTATCAAACCAAAAACACAGAAAAAAGTAAACTGATGAACTACTATTTGAAACTATAAGATTTGAAACTGTTAGGCTAAGAAGGAGCTATCACCATTCCTACACCATGCACCTTTAAAGTCGAAAGAATCCATATTGATCAGGAGTCCATATCTGTGTAGACAACTGAGAACTGGGGATGCATTAACAATTCCTCCCCTTGCGAAGTAGGGGAAAAGGGAGCCTCTCAAATACTGATCTATTTCAACTGTTATACTAACTTTTCGTGCTGGGGACTGGCCAACCCCTTTTAAAGGTGCAATTTAACTTGAATTACGTTAACAAATAGTTCAACACCATGACAATTGTACAGTTACCAAAAATTACAAGCAAATGTGAATACAAACTTCAATAAAAAGAGGGTGGAAATCTGTCACTTTACACTAAAAAACCCCCCACCTTACCTAGATTCTAAAAATAGCAGCTTCACTACTAAGATACTAAAACTATGGGGCAAGAATGGAAAAATTTAACTGTCAAAAATACAGAAGGAACAGTATGTGAAGACCTGTCCTGTTTTTTTTGTTTAGTCCTTCCTTTACCCAAAATCTGAATATTCGGAGATGAACAAGAGGAAATCTCTGTGGGTCAAATGTTCCCAGGGTACACACATACACACTGCAACTCTTGAAGAGAGTAGCAGGGGCAGCAAACCTTGCTTCCAGTCTAAACTCCAAAGACAAAAGCTTTCAAAAAAGAACAAACCATCTTCTGACATGTTACATGTGAGACATTTCGGGCTTTAACAGTTATTTGTGTTTAACTAGTGTTTGACAATGTAAAATACTAAAGTCACTGAGCGCACAGACCACCACATAAAAGACACGAAGTTTTCCTCACAGAAATCCGTGACTGCCGTACCATTGCATTTCCAATGCTGGCCTCTGGAGAAAAAGACTCTTAATCAAGATGAAGAATCTAAAAGCTCCATAGCTTAGTAGTAAGAGCACGCATCCACTGGGAACTATGTGCTTCAATCCTGGAAAAAGGGCAGGATATTTGTATAAATATTTAAGACCTCAGTTTCTAAAATGAGTTGCCAGAAATGAGAGGCATTACTTTTTCTTCCCATTCTCAAATAAAAACAAGAAAACAAAAAAAACCCAAACTGACTTTTTATAGTTTTTGATTAGTGAAAAAAAACCTAAACTAGCCTCCTAGAGCAGACTGGGACTCTACACATACTTCCATCTCCAAGATTTTCATACTATGAGTGAAATTAAACCATGGTTATTCCAATTTTAATTTTCAGACTGGGGCAGATTTTAGGAGTAATGTGATGTCAAGAAGGATGACTACAGACTGTTTAGGTACCAAAAATTAAATACTTCAAGATGGTATTATGCATAAAATATGAAACTAAGGCAACTGTATAGAGTAAGCATTGTGTCTACAAATAGCAAACTTTGAAACGTGCTAATTTTCATGAATTAAGACTTTTTTTTAAAAAACACCTTAATTTATTGCATTTTATAGCTATAAATTTACAAGTGTTTATATTAAGTATATAAATTATACATAACCAATTATAGTTTTTATATAAATCATTTTATAATTTTATTTTCACTTCAGTAATTTGTTG
Organism: Hafferia zeledoni; assembly: GCA_035583235.1. NCBI lineage: Eukaryota > Metazoa > Chordata > Aves > Passeriformes > Thamnophilidae > Hafferia > Hafferia zeledoni. The sequence goes on along the minus strand of JAWWEV010000083.1, from coordinate 10,841,452 downwards.
TTTTTTCCCTTTTGAGAACTGAAGTATGCCCAAATAGCCCATGAACTCCAATATGTAACTATTTCTTTCTTTGGGCTTAGTAAAAACAACTTTAAAAAGGCTAGAAAATTACTTATGTCAAATTCGTTATCAATTTTTATTCATCTCTGTAATCTCTCACCACAAAATGAAGCAAAATGGAGTTAGGAAGCAGAAAAGAAAACTGAGTTACTGTTTTACTTAGAATACAGAGCTAGTTCTGGCCACAGCTGTAGAAGACAGACGGTTTTACAGTGCAAAAGGTCTCATGACAGACACAGTTACAGGAGAAAAAGCATATAATGGCTACAGCAAAGTAAGCTTGAAAAGTCTGAGACCTTTAACTCAATTTTTGAATCCAAATAAGAATTTTTTTATTTCCTTTAGGCTACTGTCACTTCTGGTTTTCCTTCAGTTTTTCAGAGCAGCTTCAATACAACTATCCCTTTCCCCTGACCTATGAGTGTCTAGTTAAAATGCCTACTCAAAATGCAGGCTAAAAACACACTATTCTCTTTACTTAACACATCAGTTTGCATTCAAAAAACTGCAATTTAGAAGAAACACCGTAATACAAATATTAAGTAACAAAGTATACACAAAATGTATCTCCTCTGTATACATCATTCAAAGCCTTATAATAGTAAACATTAGTGGCAAGTCTCATCCGGAAGATTTTTACCTTCCACTATACCTGTCACTTCATCTGTTTCCTATTTCAAAGAGGTGATATTCAATAGCTGTTTCATTTCCAAGCTTGCAGCCTCTCTGAAGTACTTGGATGTATTGTGAAAGAAAACTGAATTCATATTTCAGTTACCACAAAGTCAAAGAATAAAGCTTAGCATTCAGTACTTCCCAAAACATAGAACTGAACAGACTGAACTAGAAGGAAAGATCTTTTTCAGAGCCCATACAGCGAAATGTGGATTTTTCTCCCAGACCACAATAAAGAAAGAATGACAATACATAATGGAAACTCAAAACTCACAACATTGACTTGACTTTTACAATTTCTTTTCATTCAGAAATACATGTGACTTCACATTGGCAAGCTCTAGTAGTTCACAGAGGAACACGCTACTTAATTAGTGCTATTTTGTTAAGTTCAGAAAAAACAGAAATATTCAAATTTCTCTGGAAATTTATCATTGAACACACTCTGTGATACAAAACAATTTTTACAAAGTGACAAAAGATGGTAATTCTTGAGTCAAACTTAATTAAAAAATAAACTAAAGTCCAAGTTCTGGCCTAAAGAAGGCCAAAACCTCCCCGTTACTTCCAGAGAAGTACCTGACCCATTTCAGCAAGCCCAAAAACCAGCTGAACACTGAGGGAACTCCAGAGATTGGCCATGTAATTAGCACACACTGAAATATTCAGAGCAACTTGGTGTAGCACTGTTGTACAAAAGAACTTTGGAGCACAGTCCTCTGCTTATTAGCATTTCAATATACTTTGCATCTCATTAGTAAATGAGCTATAGGAATAAGGAGACATAGAAAAAATGGATAAAGAGCTACTTTAAAAAGATTGTGTATTTCACATGCACAAAACTAAAACCAAAGTATTTTCCTAGCACTTCTATGAATCCTAGTACTCCTTATTTTTACACTAAACACTAAAATTACAGTTTAAAGGGAATATTATCTACCAAGTTTTCCATCATATCAATTTTTTATTATGATTTGTAATGATCTCACACTACTAGGGAGGAAATCCAGTGGGACCAGAATGACTTCTTACTGTAAATCATGTAAAAACTAAAAGCATCCTTTATACAGAAGTCTAACTACAACATAGTCATCCAGGAACACATATATATGAAGTATTACTTTCACATTAAACTTGTCTCATAATTTTTTTGTTTCATGCTATTGTTACAGAAATTAACAGTCTTTATGGACACACAGTCAGAAGCTTCCACCACAAAACTCTGATGTCTGCACACACCACAAATGGTCAGGGTTTGATGGGGTGAATTTTTCTTTTTTCTGGGTGTGGGAACTATGTTGTGGGGGGGTTTTTTTTGTTTGTTTTGTTTTTATTTTTTAGTTTTGTGGGGGTTTGTTTGGGTTTGGGGTTTGGTTTTTGTTGGCTGAGGTTTTTTTCAGTTACAACTTTCCACCAGGACAGATGGCACCAGCCTGACAGTTCTCTTGATCAAAACCAACTCATACAAGTCGTGAAACATGGGTGATGACACATCCTTATCATACCCTAGGAAAACAGACTAGGCAAAGTCAAAGGGTTAAAAATCAGTAGTTTAACCAGGTTTAGGAAAGAAAGCACAATAAATGGGGCTAAATATCTAACAGGTGCACAGATACACAGCTCACCGCTGGGTGACAATCACCTCTGGTTTTCTCAGTATTTTAAAGTTTCTGGTAGCACATAAAGAATTCAATACATTTAAAAAATGACTACTAAATTACATACTTTTAGAACATCTTGTGAAAAATAAATTTCCTCAAAAATACAAATTACTAAATAAAATACATGATGAAAGGGAACTGCATCTACATTTTTTAATTTATGCTATTTATTTCCATGATGTTTCCACAAAAACTCAAGCATACTCAGAGGACAAAAACCAGAATGATAAAACAAAAACTAACCTCATAAACAAAATAGACTTTGGCTTTTACATAGATTCCCATGCGTACGACTGCGCGCACAGCAGCATTCATACCTGGAAAGAAAAAGCAAAATCAGATTGTTACAGGTCATCCAATATTTTCTGTATGATACAAATATTCAGTGTCTGAAAAATAAAGGGAACATTAATTCCTTCCTAAAGAAAATAGCCAGCATCTATTAAAACAGAAATTTGCCTAATGACAGTGCAATCAGTCCATGAGCATGAAGGGTTCAGACATACTCTTTGTTACAATAATTATGTGGATGCCAGTATGTGTTCTAATCAGAGATTAAATTGCAGCTGACTGTAAAATAGCATTGCGAAAGTAACAGCTACAAGAAGGCAAATTAATTTTACAATAATGATTAGGGGTTTTGTCTGAAATGAAAAACACTCAGCGAGTTAAAACTTAGCTTCTTCAAATGAGAAATTGTATTTTAACACTCTTTTTTTTTTTCTTTCCCCTGAGATTTCCAAAATAACAAAGGTGTTATATAATTCAGTATTTTGTGGGGAACAGAGTCAAAGCCAATCTGGACAGATACTCATTTAAAAAGACAGAAATAGCAGTAAATTAACACAACAAACGCTACATAGCCTCATTTGACAGAAAAGTGTCTAAATGCCACTTGGCTTCCAAAATGGCAAGCTCAAGTTGGAATACCCTGCTCACAGACATTTGACAATCATACTCCTGCAAATCTTCCATTTAAGTCCCAATGGTCAACACTTTACCTCACCATCAACACTGGAAGTTCCACTGATCTCCCTACAGGGGTCAAATGAATTTCTATTATAATCCAACCCTTCAGATACTGCATTACCTTACCCAGTATTCAGGAACTTTACAAAAGTAATAAACTGTTTCCATACAACAGACACAAGAGATTTTGCAAAACACAAAGACAGAAATAAATAGGTTACAATACTGAAAGACGTAGCCTTGGCACATCAGTTGAAAAGGGATGCAAGAAACATGACAATCCACTGGGCACCAGTTCTCCAAATCTGATGCACTTAAAATAGCAAAGTAACAGGTCAGTTCTGCTCTTTGATATAGGTGTTAAGTGTTCACCCTTCTGGAAATTTCATAAAAACTTGGTAAGTAGAATACAGCACAGCAAGCCACAAAGATTTATTCCTACAGTATCTACCATTATTAGGAAAAAAACCTGAAGTATAAAAGTCAGCCTGCCTAAATAAAGAATGAGGCTGAGGTTTCCTCAGAGATTCATTAGTTAGGAATACATAGTAAAGTCCCTGAAGCTGATCAACGTGAAATTAAAAAATTAACTTTTTCAAAATCACAAAGTTGCTTTTGCTGTTTCTGTAGATGACACTTTAACTAAGTAAAAAGTAACAAGTAACAGTGTTCTCAAATCGATTCTGTACTGGGAAAGAACAGCAAGAATTCTTTCAGCCAGAGTCAGCCTTGTGGCAGAGCTGCAAAAAGTTTTCAAATGCCAAGACAGCTAAAAGCACAGCTTTAGACGAAGAACTGGTTGATGCCAAAGAAAAGCAGAAACTCTCATCTGACAGCCTGTACTGAAAGGAAAGTCAGCATGCTACATCTCAGATGGAACAGATCTACTACAAGGGCAAAGTTATTGCCTCAGGAAAAAGTTTTCATAACAAAATTAACACCCCCACTCCCTTCACACATCGTGTGTCCCCTGAAAAACAGGGACAAGGACCTTTAACTTTACCAAACTGACAGTTCACCCCAGCACTGCCATTTTCCACAAACAGGGAAGACGTCAGCACAAAGTACTCCTTTCACCAAAGCCACAGCTTGCTTCTATTTAATCCACACGTTGTGTGGGAGGCATTTTGTTGTTGCTTGGGAAAGAGGTTTTTTTGGTAGTTTGGGTTTTGGCTTTTTGGATATTTTTCAGAGGAGGGTTGCTCTTTTTGGTTTGGTTTTGGAGGGGTTTTATATATATATATATATAGGTATATATATATATATAGGTATATATATATTTTTATACACACATTTTTGTATATATATTCATAATACAGTTACATACTTTCATAGTGGATATCTTCCAGTTTCTCATATGCAAATGGATAAAATTCACAATTTACCTGCTGCAAGAAAGGACAAAAGCCCAGGAAAAAAGCCCCACGGATTACAGACAGAAAGCATCTTTCCAGTACCACCACTGTAACTTTTAATTTTATGCAACATACATTTTATTATTTGGTGATGTGTATTTTATCTCCTTATACAGAACTTGGATGTCTCCTGAAAGGCTCCTACACAAGTGGCTTACATTTCAGAATGGCTGAGGACTAAAGTATGTTATAATTTGATACCTATAAAATACAGTTAACACACTGACGCTTTAGACTTCTACAATTTGGCTGCCAAATCTAAATACAATGGTTGCAGTAATTCAAGTCTGTAAATACAGAAAATTTCATAAAGCCTCTGAAGAACTTGTGTAACAAAATGTTGCCATATTTCATTGTTTGTGAAGTCTTACAACAGTATTCATGAATCACAATAACTATGAAATTTAATTATATGCTTATTATTCAAAAAAAGATTTACCGGGTCAAGGATGGACTTAGTCCTGAATGACAAATGTAGCCTGATAAACACACAGGATTAGAATAGCAGCTTCAAAAGAAAGCCACAAGTAAAACCAGTATATTTTTTTTTATAACCTAAGAATTATTTAAAATCTTTCTGAATTACCACTTGCTTTTGCAATGAAGTCTTAGGAAGAGGAAAAGATTTATTTTGCTCTTTTGGACTCAGCAAAGATTAACTGCAACTACTTAGAGGGCTTTACATAACATTTGAATTGATTTAAAAATTGATAATTTACTGTCTTTGATATTGCCTATTCACTTGTCTTAAATGGAATAGTTAGTTTTTATAGCAGGGTTACAAAAAGCACTGCAGAAATCTTTAAATTGCAGGCATTCCCTGCTTCCAACAGATTATTCCTCTCTCATTCCTGTATCTTGCTCCATGTACATATACACCACTACAATGCATGTCCACTACTTTGTGTTTAAGCCAAGTTTGCCTCACTTTAGTCAGCTAGACATGCCTTTAAATAAATAACTTTAATACAAACTATACAAAAGAAGAATCAAAACTATGCATCTTGGACAAGCATCAAGAAATACTTAAGTACCACCAATTTTAAAGATAAACATTGGCTTTAATACAGGCTTAATGACTTAGCACATATGTTTAAGTCCTACCCTTCAGACTTATATAGCAAAAAACACTACGGAAAATGTCTAAATATTGTCAAACAGAAAGGCTTTATTCAAATACGTAAATGAATATGTCAGTAAGCATGTAAGAGCCTATAATCATCAAAAGAGAAGCAAATACAAGAACTGAACAAAGAAAATCTGAGTTTTTTCCATTTACTTTTAATTACATCACACATTTTATTGCATATAATCGAAGTAATTATTCTAGGTATCTGAAAAAAGTACTATAAAATTTTTCAGAACAGGAACACTGTAATAGATCAGAACATTCTACTGCATGAATATATACAATAGCAAAATATATAGACAACACGTTTACTTCCTTCCTTAAAATTAAAATAAAAATCTTAAGAGACCAGCTTTAATCATAGAGTCAACTTATTACAGAAGCAGTTCTTCAAAAATATTAAATACATTGAAATAGTTACACTTACCCATTAATAACTACAACCTTTAATTTTACATGGAAGTACTATTTATCATACTATACCTATGGACACATATATATGGATTTCATATACATGTCTATACACATGCACTATTCCTAGCTGGACAAAGTGCTTTTTGTGGGGGCGGAACATGGACTAGAGTTCAAAAATTCCTGGTAACTATGTTCAAATCATGTAAGTGCTAATAGATAAACTCTGTAATTTGGATGACATAAGAGGAGTGTGGGTTGTTTGGGTTTGTGTGCTTCTGCCTTTCCAAAAAAAAAAAAACAACAACAGAAAATTTATTTATTTTATTGTATTAGTTCAGTGGCCTATGATGGAAAAAGAAACTTTGCTATCAGGACAAGATCAGTACAATACGTCTCATCATGTTCTCAGAAGCCTGTAATGCTTTAAGAACAGAAATATGTAGATCTTTGCTTCCACAGTTACAGCCTATGGTATTCCAAAAGTCCAGAATCCAAGAGGCTATTGGGTTCGTTTTAAGCTTCTCTAGACCCGGTATTTGATGAAGGAGTTGAGCTTTTTTATTTTTTCAGTGGCAAGATTTCTTCTTCCAATCTAAGCTACCAGGACAAGAGCCACCCATCTAGACCACTAAATATGCCTTGAAAGGTTGGGAAGCCTGTAATGCCTCAAACATAGAGACATGTACTTCTTTACATTCCTAGTTCAGCAAGATGGGCTATGATATTCCAAACCATCATGTCCCTCAGTTATGCTGCCTTCCACAACACTGAATCTTTCATATCAAAAATAACAAGGTCATATTCAAAGACAATAACCTGGAGCCAGTAAATTGGGCAGCAGCTCAGCAGCCACACACACATCCTTCCCCAGCAGTGCACAATCACTTTCTGTCGGCAGCTTTCGGATGACTCGTCCTGCTGCAGAGCTGCACCTACCACAGTCCCAGAACAAGCCATCTCTTTGGGAGGCTGTGGAACACAAGTGACCTACGGTGGCCAAAATTGTCTGTGGCAGTCACTGGTAATCCACATAAAGTACAACCAGTGTACTTCATGACCTGAAGCAGATCATGGCCAGAGAATCCCACAAAGCTAAAGTAGAAGCGTGACTTAAAACCCATTTATTAAACCACCTTTCTGAGCTTCAACCACTACAATTTAGAAAGAGTCCAGAAAACTAACCTAATGTTTATATTGAGAATTGATTGTCCGAAATTCTTTTGCCTCTTAAGGCACTTATGATTATGATAGAAAGCATTTGTTTTAGTTCACAATTTAACAGCCAGCTGGCTAAAGTGATGGACTGTCAAGTTAGTACTTATACACACAGTGTCCAAAATACCAACCTTTTATTCCTGTGAAACAAATCATGGATAAAATCTTCAACACCACTGAACAAAAGAATGATGACTAAACCATATTATTTCCAGTATGACACATACACATCTATAGTCCTTATTATTCTATGGGTAGAAAAAGGAAAAGCTAAAAAAAAAACAACTTTCAAGGAAAGTTGTGGAAGTAATTGAAAACTTAACATGCCCTACAAATAGAAAGGCTTGTGCAATTTACATAATGCTGCTTGTAAATAATTAAAAAGTACAATAACAGCAAAGGCAGTAATGTCTATTTTAAAATAATTTCATGTATATTTTAATCTACGCTAAGATTTACAGCTCAATCTAAATCAGGGCACCTACTGATACGATTATGTGTTTACTGCAACATTAATGGGTGCTTTTTTAACACAATTGTTTAGTTTGGATTACAGATACTCTGAAGATTTCTAATGTCTAACAAACATAAAACAAAACAGGATTTTTGTTTTAATACTAGAACTTTTTTGCCTACTATACAGTTAGTAGTTTTGCCTCACTTGAGTTCGCTTGAACATACTGTTTTCAAATGGCAGTAACAGCAGCACATTTCCTTCTGTGTTAGACTTCAGGACTTCACTTCTCTCACACGTTGGCACTCTGTCCTACAGAGGGCAAATGACCTTGACAGGGCATGACTCATTCTGTCCCTTGTTTAACTCCTAACCTAGCCTGCAAACTGACTTGAGGTTGCGTATTTGACACATCTATGCTGTTACCAAGATATGGTAAGGTTATGGAGCTCAACTATGTCGTGTGACTCAGTTGAAATTATCAAGTTCTAAAATGCTCGGGGTTTTATTTCCTTGTTCTTCTAAGTTAGGGCAATAATGCTGCCAACAAAACAGCTTGGAAGGCATCCAGTTTACTTTGTTCTGTCTTTGTCACAACCCCACTCCTCAGACAGCAACTTTCACAGGCTGTTACTTTGAAAACCTCTCTGTAAATATTCTTCAGTGGCAATCTGCCAGATAATAAAGTCTAGATGTTACCCGTGGACTCCGCAAGTCCTTTAGATGCCTTAATTCATATGGTGGCAAGTGCAGATTAATACTTTAGAAAAGGAGACGTATCTGCTGCTGCATTATATAATGTCCAGCCACGCGGAAGCAAGTTGAAGGGTTCAGCCTCTTGCTGAACACACTACTGCTGCATGAGGCAGTGCCCTGCCACACTTTTAAATTAAAATGGCGATTTTGTGACCAGACCACTAAAACAGAGATGCCCTGATCCGCAGTCTCTCCTGGAATCATTTAGCAGTGGAACTGATGTCTGTGAGAGCAACCGTGGATAAAACCTGAACAAGTGTTAACACCACGCGCGGGTAAAAGAGAAGCCTTTTAAACGCATCAATTTGCTTTTTCTCCACAACTGCCACATTCCCCTCTCCGATGGAACCAAATCCCTTTCATCCTGATTAGAGTTTCGGATAATCCCAGGTAAACCCGGGGGCTCCCCGTTATTCCTGCGGGCAGTGGGAGGGAGGATGCTTCTCCCAGCCCAGCTGACGCAAAGAGGCGGAATCTGCAGCGACTCGCAGCGGATCACGTACACACCGGCGGTGGGAGGGAGCGCGGAGACACTGGTCCATGCGAGCTACCACCACATGGACGCACTGGGAAACGAGGGGAAAAGGAGAGGAGAGGCTGGTGCTGCCGGCCGGGCAGCCGAGCAGGACGTCCCGGCCCCGGCTGCAGGCTCGTCTCGACACCTCCTCGTGTAAAAGCTGGGGAGAGACCGGTCATTAAAACCAACGAGCCAGGCAGAAAGGAAAGGGAGACTCCCACCCCGCATGCTCTTCACAAACGCGGATGAGTGCCGCTTCTTCTCTAAGGGGAAGGACTTTCGAGACACTCCCGGCAAAAGGAATTAAAAAAAACCCAAAACAAATGGTAAAATAACCGCGATTTAAGGGAAGGAGCTATAAACAATCATCACTGAACAACTCTCCTGGCACGCGCAGAGTCCTCTCGAATCGCACGGCGCATTTCACGTTTGAAATCTTTAACTGAAATTTTAAAGTATTAATGAGGTTTTCTGGTAGGAAAAGGGAAACAAGAGTGTAGTAAAACCTAAATTCTTGACTCGGTGTGTTGCGATGAAGCCTCTTTTTTTCCCTTCCCTCTTCATGTCTGCTGGTCTTTTGTTCGCCCTGTCCTGTAGTAGCTACGACTCCCTCTACACTGAAGAGATTTAAGGAGGTGAGACACGTTTCCAACACACTCCTACGAGAGGAGAGTAAACTGCCATCTGAGCCTTCTAAACCATGGGTAGGCACATAAACGTGTTCCTGGTGCCAGAAGGGAGCGAAAAGCAGATGAGGCGAGGGCTGGCAGAGCCCCAGCAGCGCAGCCTCCCTCCCACCCGCCGTGCAGGGCGGCACGACCTCCTCCTCCCCCGCTCGCATCAGCCATCCCTCCTCACCCTCCTCTCCCCACCACCTCCCGAGAGGACGAGACATCTTGGTAGTAAAAGTTACTGCAGTGTTTCCACCCTCTCCCCTGCCCAGGCAGGAAACGTGACGATAAGAGGGAGGGAGGAGGAAGGGGTGAGGGGATGTTCGCAGCTCAGGCACCCAGGCCCCGCAGAAAATTAATTATCTTTTAAATGCTCTTAGTAGCAGAGCTGGCTCGAAGGCCAGCACATTAAGAGGAAACTGAGAGCCACGGCAATCCCGCGTGGCACACTGCCGAGCCCTCTCTCCCTCCATGTGCCGCACCGTGGCTTCCAGGGGCAGCCCACGCTGCCGGCGGCACCTCCAACCTCCCGCATGGGTGCCCTGCCAGCCGGGGAGGCCCTTCCTTCCTGCTCCCCTCATACCATCCCCGAGGGGCTCCTCACCCTTTCCTTCCGCTGCCCCACTCCCCGTCGTGCCCTCAGCTCCCCCACGTTCTCCTTCCCCCTCGGCTCCCTCCCCTCATCCTCCCGCTGCTCCCGGACTGAACGCCGTGAGCCGCTACCTTGGGCATCGCCGCCGCTGGTCAGCACCCCGATGGCCTTCCCGGCGCCCGAGAGGTTCTCGAAGAACTTGGGTTGGTGGTCCATGGCGCTGCGCGGGCGGCACCGGCGGGCGAGGCGAAGCGCTGTCGCTTAGGGAGCCCCTGGCCGCGGGGTCTGCCCGCGCTCCGCTGCACCGAGCGTTCGGCCTCTGCGGGAAAAGAGCCCGAGCAACCCGCTGAGCGTGTGCAGTCACCGACAGGTATAGCTCTGCACAAGAACCGAGGGGAGCGAGCAGCTGTGTGAAAAAGCCCGGGAAAAAAAAGAAATAATAAAACAAAAAGCAGAGCGGAGCAGCAACCCCACACCTCCTCACGCCGCCGCCGCCGCCCCCCCGCCTCTGCCCCGGCGCCGCTCCCGCCCCGCCCTCCGCCGGCCCCGCGGGAGCCACGCTGACGGACGGGCCGGGTGACCAATGAGCGACCGAGCTGCGGCCGCGAGCGCGGCGGGGCGGGGCGGCGGAGCCCGGAGGGACCGGGCAGGTTGGGGGGGGGCGGCGGCGCCGCGGAAGGGCGGGAGAGCCCGCGCAGCCTTCCCTCCCTTTCCCTCCCACCTTTTCCTTCCCCCTCCGCCTGGGGTGGGGACGATGCGAGAACATGGCTGGCACTTTGGCAGGGCGGCAGCGCGGGGGAGGGGGCGGTGTCGGCCAGAGTTGGCTCATCCTCCCCGCTGTAGCGGGCGGGGAGCGCCGCGTGTCTCCGCCGTGCCCCCGCGGGGAGCCCCTCCAGCGGGAGCTCCCCGGGGCTCGGGGCCGAGCTGGGCTGCCGTCAGCCCTCGCCCGGCTCTGCCGCAGGCTCCAGCGGAGAATCCGCCACCAGCGTGTCTGTTCGTGGTCGCCCCGTGCCCCTGAGGCGGCTGCGCCTCCTCCGCACGCCCGGCTGCGGCTTGGAAGGCTCCGGCAGGGAGCGGAGAGCGCGGATCCCGCTGGGAGCGCAGCACAGGCGGAGAGCAGATCCGTGTCACAGGGGCTGGCCCTCGCCTGCCTCGGCAGGCAGGGAAACACACAGGCCCGGCGCTCTGCTCATTCCCTTCTTGTTCCTCATCCTTCCTCAAGTCCGTCTTCCTGCTGAGGCATCTCACTAATACCGTAGAAGTTCGGGCGCCTGTAGGAAAAGGAAGTTATTTCAGGGAGTACTTACAGCTTAGAGACAGAGATTGAGGCTGAGAGAGCAACAGGCAATGCAGTGCAGAGAAATTACTGCACGTAGGAACCGCAGTCTTTCTGCCTTCTTGTTCTCCCCTTGGGCACTGATTCCATTTCTTGGGAAGTGCTTAATACTCCTACAGAAGTGCTCTCTTAAACACCACACTGGGATTCCACAGAATAATTCTCTTGATCATAGCAGTGTGTGTGGTCAGAGAAACAGTTTAAGCCCCCGATTTTGGTAATTTAAGCAAATAAAGCTGTCTCATCCTATAGACAGCTCTTTGCGGTACTTCACGTAAATAAAAGTATTTGCAGAATCGGGCTAAATGACTTGCCCAAAATTATAAAACAGGTTAGGGAGTCAGGAACAGCATCAAAATGCTGAGTCGAGTTTTATTGCTGTAATAATTACTGGTTTTATTCAACATCTTCATCACATCATAGGCAACTCACATTGTAAAAATGCACGTGCTCATCCTGTCAGCTTTCACACAGACACATGTGGAAGTAGAGTCGTTTGAGTAGTTCAGTCAAAATTACTCATAAACGTTTGAAGAAGCCATACCTACAAATAGATATCTATATCTAGCGTGTGGGCAGCTCATGTTTGCAAATCTGCAGAGAGACTAAAATAAATGTGATTTGACAGCAGGAAAGACCATTTGCCAACTAGTTTGCGTATCATGAAGAATAGTGATTTTATAGGGAATTTACTATAACCTTTCCTGAATCCGAAGAGAGCTCTGAATCATAGATTATAATGAAGGTGAACTTTTGTTATAGAACTATGTAAACATCCAGACAGTCACACTATGTTTGAGGGGTTCTGGTTTGAGCTGGAGCCATGTTGGTTTTTTGGAGTATAGGTCTGCAAAAGCTAAATTAAGGTCTTTGAGTGTTTGGCGGCTTGATCCAAAACCTGTAAAATCAGTGGGAAGGTCTTTTGCTAACAAACTTATCTTTAATGTCGTGCCTCAATGACCATTGTCATCTCAGCAACACTTTGAGGAAGATTTTTATTTTTCTTTGGTTTGGTGCAGATACTTAGCCATTTTCTAAAGTTGGCTATTCACTGTAGCTAAAGCATTCACACATTGTCTGGAAGCAGACTTGTCTCTCTTGCTTCTGAAAACAACCTTGATGCTTATTTTCCAAAAGTATTTTTTTCCTCCATTGCTTAATGGTACATCATAAACTTATAAATTATGTATTTTTCACCCTTGTGTAAATAGGAATCTGCCTCTGATTTCATTGTTTTCATCATTTATTATACCTTATCCTTGTTCTTCCACAGAGCTTTTGGGGAAGAATTGTGTTTTGGCTGTGTCAGGTTATTAAAGAACAGGTGGGAGGAGGGGAAAGGATGTGGAACTGTTTGTTCCTGAGGCTGTCTTGATATATATTTAATTATCTTCCAGCAATACAATTGCCTGTAATCTTAAAAGGGGTGACTGCTTGGCTTCAATGATGAATATTGTTGGGGGAAATAGTCTTACTTTGTCTTGTGGGATATAGTTGCAATGCAGCTAGGTATACATATCATACTGACACTAAGAGAACTAGGTAAACAAGTATAAATCAGACTGACACTTAGAGAATAGGCTCTTTTGAGATATGCAAACTGATAAAAAGAAACTGTGTCTGAATAAAATCTCAACAGGTAACTTGCATGCTACATTATGTGCTATAATTGTCCTATTACTGTGATACTAAATAGAATCGGTTTACATGGGGTAAGGAGGGAACAGGTGTGTTTTCAGTATTCTCTGATACTGACCATTGCAGGTGCTCGGGTGCCTCCTTTTCTCATTGTCTGTTTGTTCCATGTACCATATAGATCAATCTTATCTGCTGATCATTGAATCTTATAACTATAAAAAAATCATGACTGACCCTTTAAAATACTTGAGATTGCTACCTATCTCCACTTACTGTTCCAGCATCATTACACATGCTGCCTTTGAACTAGAAACCAGTTCGTATCCTGAATATAATAACACAAATGCATCCAGTACTACATTTGGCACATCATTTTCCATTGTAATTAGGTCAAACTAGGAAGAACAAGTTATGGCCAAAGAGAATGGGATTATTTCAGGAATAACAGAGCTGAATGAATGAATTGCCAGCCAACCAAAACTAGCTGTTTTCTACAGCTAGACATTTCTTGAATTTGCGGATTCTCTGGCATCTAGTGAAAAAGGAGGCCACACTTCCAAGTTTGTCTGAGGCGCTGGAAGAAGCTGTCTTTTCTGCCCAGTTGTTGTTTTTTCATGATAGTTATGAATCATGAAGACAAATAATTTCTGTGTATTCAACTTTTTAATACTATTAAAAACCAGGCAGAGAACAGAAAATGAGATGGAAGGAGTTACAGAAATGCCAACATTTTAAAATTAAGCAATGCACAGTTATGCAATGCACAGATCAGCATGAAGAGCAGGAACGAATAAGTCATTGAGCTATCATTTCTGGGCAGATGGTGACAATTATTTCTTTAAGAGAACTGACTACTTTCTTCCATAATACTTCCATACTTCCCATACTACAATATTCCCTAGCCCTACATGTCAGCTGCAGAGGATGTTTTATTGTTTTTTTTCAGTAAGGCATGATAATATATTCATCAGGTAGGAAAATCATGTATTGAACATGAGGCACAGCCTTTTCTTGAATGTCAAATGGCTGTTGCTTTGAATTTCCTGTACTTGACTCTTCGATTGAGAGTTTAGGTACAAATCTAAGGCATTGAAGAAATTCCCACTGAAATAAAAAGACTTTTTAATGGTACTTGAATAGTCTTCTATAAATGACAATTGCTATGTGTGCTTAACTGTAACTATGCCTAATTAAAATATAAAAGTACAATGAATGAGCAGTATTTTTCTCAAAGTTATTTCCTCTACTGTGTTTTTATCTTAGAATCTTAATGTAAAACATGATAAATCAGTAGCAAATTAATTCCTAGCCAAAACATTTTGAATGGGAATGTTATTACATAGCTTGAAAACCAAAAGCTATTGTTCAGCTCACAGTAGTTTTAAAGCCTTCGGGGTTTTATGGAAAATGTTCTATAAGTATTTATATGGAAAATGTGTCAGTGTGGTCTTTAGGCTTAATCATTATTTCTTCTCTGGTAAAATCATGTATGATTTCTTAAAAGACATGTACTAAAATTTAAATTTGTGCTCATCAGGTTTATCATATGGCATTGTTTTTTCTTCCCCTTACCACCTACTAAATTCACTGCTCAGTGCTACTATCAAATAAATGCTACTCTACTAACATGCTATGTATTTCTAGGTTCTCTAACTTTCAAACTTTGATTCTTGTAAAAAAACCCCAAAACAACAATCAAGTTCTTAAACCTCTAAAAATGCATCTTTCTGTTATTTGATGTGACATGGAGTCCACTTCTTAATTTAAAATTGTGTTCTTTTTGTTTTATTGAGTAGGAAGATTCACAACTGAGCTAAACACCATGCAAAATCGTGGCAGAGCAAAGAGGATTTGTGTTACTGTGAAAGATACTTTGTGTCAGATATACTCTCTTTGGAAAAATTGAGTCATGCTAGTCATACATGTATCATAATTGCTCAGGAGTTTTTTTTAAAAAAACCCCTCCGAAACAGGAAAAAACCCTGCCTAACGATTCAATGAAAGGAGACATGCTAATTAAACGATTAATGAATCATACAATTGACTAAGCTACTTCTCCTGGTTTGGAGGAGAAGAATACATAAGCCCTTCTCAGCCAAGAAACTTCCACAGTGAGCCATCATTTGGTGCCGCAGGATAATTTGTGGCTGACTGTCAGCAGCCAGCAACCAAAGCCTACATAGCCTCTCGCTCCCTCCTCCACTGGCAGGATCAGGGAGAGAACTGGAAGCATAAAAGCGGGAAAACTCGTGGGCTGAGTTAAAGACAGTTTAATAGGGAAGAAAAAACTGCACACACAGGCAAAGCAGACCAAGGAATTAATTCACTGCTTACCACGGGCATGCAGGTGTTCAGCCATCTCCAGGACAGCAAGGCTGCATCACATGCAACAGTGACTTGGGAAGATAAATACCATCACTCCAAACCTTCCCTTCCTCCTTCTTCCCCTCAGTTTTACATAGTGAGCATCATACCATATGGTCTGGAATGTTCCTTTGCTCAGTTTGAGTCACCTGTCCTGGCTGTGTGCCCTCCCAGCCTCCCATGCATGCCCAACTTCCTCAGCAGCATGGCCATATGAAAAGCAGAAAAGGTCTTGGCTCTGTATAAACCCTGCTCAGCAATAACATCTCTGTCTTATCAACCCTGTGTTGAGCACAAATCTAAAACACAGCCCCATACTAGCCACTGTGAAGACAATTCTACTCCAGCCAAAACCAGCACACCATACTAATGAGCCACAAAAGGCATGTGTCTGGTAGGGTAGGGGCATGTATATCTGTTCACAGGCTGCTTCAAAAGGATATAGGCTACTGATGGCAGTCTCGAAAGTGGTACTTCTGCAGCTTTCTCTTAAGTAGTGCAAATGATTTTAAGATATCAAGGGGAATTCTTATTGTTTATGGGATGTTAATTATGTTTGCTTAACACTCAGTGTAGAATAATAACCTTAGAACATTGTCTAGAATGCAGAAATTTCATATAGATGAGTGTCCTAACTAACTGATTATAGATGGTGTTATCCTTTGTATAATCCATCTGAATTAGTGAATCCTTGGAACAGCTTCAGTGGGAGTGTTGGAATATCCTTGTCCAGAAAAATGTCCTCATGACTGATGGGACAGATTATGGAGGAATCTTTTAATGTAGATGGGCAAAACTTATCTCAGAGAGTCATGTGAGTCATGTCTTTCTAGTCATGTGCTGTAATTGTTAGGCTATATATATAAAAAAGGTGTGCACTGTGGAATTTTACATGGAAGTCGCTTCTGTTGAAGAGTGGATGATATTAAGGAGTTCTCTGAAGATTTGTAATATCCTATTCCTCAACAGAGTTTGGTTGGAATAGTGTTTAGCCATTTGTTTCTGAAAAGATATGCACATAGGACCTATCAGCTAAGTGCTTATGTGGATTGGGGCCAAATGGATAATTTGGCCTGAAGCTTTGTCTGTTTTCTTCCTTCAGCAGAACTGTTGGAGATAACTGCAAGGGAGAAAATTCGGATAAAAGAGGTAAAGAATATATATGGTTTGTGTGACTTAGGGCTGCTTAAGGAAACAGTAGTGTCTTCACCTGTTTTATGACCTTGGGAATCATTTTTATGTAGAAAAGAAAAACCACCAAAAAGCTACAGAAATATTTTTCTACTTAAATGTATGTACTCATAGCTGTATTGTAAAAAATGGTACCATTACTGATGATCTGATCTGATCTAATCTAATCTAATCTAATCTAATCTAATCTAATCTAATCGGTTTAGTAAGTGTAACTTCATTCCTAAATGTAAGCTCTAATGTTCTACAAACATCACAATGGTCGTCTCCTTTCACAAAGTCTAGAATTTTATAATCCAGAATTAACATGGCATTATAGTTAAGGAAATATAGATGCAGTTACATCGTTACTGATATTATAAATTAAAAATGCAGTCTCCCAACTATTTGTGTGTGCAGTAGTTCCCTAAATACGCAGCAATTCTCTCAGATATTCAACAGTTCTCATGATACTGGAGAATTTTTCTTGAATTAAACTGATTGAAACTGTGGTTTATGATTTGCAATATTTATACATTTTGTAATACATAAGAGTTAAATAGGTGAACTTGCTCTCCATTGCTGTGTAAATACTCAGTTTCCTACTTACTGAATGGTTTTGCATAAGTTACAGAATTTATATTGCTTTTATTTGTACTGCTGAGCAATGGATTTGATATATATCTCTCATGGGATTCTTTTTCCTTGGAGGACAGATTATGCATGTTTTCTTTGCAGTTTTGTGGCTTGCCGGTAAATGGAAGCTCCAGCAATGCTTAAAATAACCTCGGTGGTTATGGAGACTTCAGGCAGCCATTAGTGATAGACTTCTCAGATGGACAGAATGATATATGACTGCACTTTTTATTGTACCTGCTATGACCCTACTCCTTCAAAGGCTCTTATTATTCAGTGTGGTGTCTTTTGATTGAAAGAGGATTCAAAATTGCCTGAATTTAATGGACACATTGATTTGGGGGATTGTGAGGTAGAGAGAGAATATAACTGCTCTAAATGGAATGAGTTCTAGAGTGTACAGAACATCTTTGTCTCTTCCACAAACTATCTGGAGAGTACAGATGGTTTTGGTGGGGTTTTTTGGTGGTGTTTTATTTTATTCACAGTGTCATGAATAATGTATAACAGCAAAGGGTTTTTCTTCAAGGGAACATATTTATTTTTACTTATACTACTCCCTGGTCTGTTAATACCTCATTTCCTAGCATCTATTTCCTGTCTTACTCCTCTCCTCCCCACTCCAACCTTCCTTTTTTACCTTTCAAGTATTTTCCTATAATCTATTTTCCTTTTCTCCTCCTTGCTTTCACTGCTTTCAACTTCCTTCCCACCTCTTTCTTCCTAACACTGAAGTTAAGAATATCAGGAGTTTTTTTCACTCTGTTAGTTTTAGTATAATAGGTAGCTGATACAATTTTCTTATTCTTGCTTCTAAATATTTTTATGACACTGATTTGGTGTATCATAACCGATGATGAAAAATATGTAATGTTTCTATTTATGGAATTTAATAATTAACCTATAATGACTGTCAGAGTCATTTTCATTTGCAAGAAGCCAGTCTAGATGACTTATACAATGTGATCTGTATTCTTCCGGTAAAGGGAATTGCTAAAATCTCATTTCTCCTTTTTCTGCGAAATTTAATTCATTAGCAAAGATGTATTTCATATTGATTTCTGAGGAAAATGCATTTGTATGCATCCTATGCACAGCAACACCAAAAAAAAGTCTAATCTCACATTCTGTAGCACCAAAACCCTTCAAAACAAACAAATGTCAAGCAAAAAAACCCATATTGCATATGCCAGAACCTACAGTTTAGAAATACTTTGGCAGACATAGCTGAGAATATAAGTAACACATTTAAACTATGGAACAGAACTGAGGAAGAAAACCCAACACAGGTTTTGTTTTTATTTACAGAATTAGTGGTGTTGTAAACTTCTATGGAATGTAGAATTTAATAGTTTAAACTAGTGCTAAGAACAAACTAAATATCTGGCTTCTTACTTTTTTTCTTTACTTACATTATAATTCTTGGAACTCCTTAGAATTCCAATGAGGCAAAAAATTGATTTCTTTGATTGTTTTTGCAAGTGACCAAAGTCCTTGAATGGTGATTGTTGAGATCAGGCTTAGATGGAGTGTGTTTAATGTTTAATGTTTACAGTCAATCTTCTTCGGTTTATCATTTCCCTTCCAGGAAGTCAGTGTTTCCTTGACATTGGATGCCTGTATTTGCTGCTGAGACCAAATGCCCCAAACACTATGTAGTCTTTAGAATCTCAGTGTTGTGTATTAAATAGTTGCACTTAAAAAAAAAAAAAAAAAAAAGTAAACAACTGCTGAAAGAGCAGGGACAATAACAGCAACTCATAGGAGACACTGAAAACAAAATCCTTCTTGCTGCAAAGGAAAATGAGTATTCTGCATAGGTGAACATGATACAAGAGGTTATCTGTCAGTGTATTTACTATTCATTATTGCTTTTGTGAGTTCAGAACTCCATCAAATTAAATTTTACTATCAAAACCAAACAGACAAGTTAGCTCACAGCAACTGTTACCTCAGTTTTGTGTCTTCCTGGAATGGATTCTAAAGGAGTAAACAGGAATAGGAGGCGTATTTGGAAATTGGGGAAATAATTTGTGATGGGCAAGAAGGGCATCAACTGAATTCCAGGACAGGATGAGCTCCATGAAGAGTTAGTAGTATTTTAGCTCCTTCTGCGGTCTCATTTTTCTAGACTTCCTCTCTCATGTACTTGTCCATAGTCTAATTTCTCCCTGAGATTGAGGTCTCCTCCTGTGAAGCTTCATTCCATTTTAGTAGCACAAGGTGCTCACCACGCCTAACCAAACAACTGTGGCAAAGTGCTTCCATTTTGCTTTGTTACTGAGATGGAAAGAAATTCCCATACAATCCCTGAAACAATTCTGCTGCAGTGCTACTGTTGTTAGCTTGGGATCCACAAGTTCTTGAGGGTCACGTGTACCATATAAATCAAGCAACTTACTACTGTGGGAACCCCTTATTCTTACAAGTATGTAGGGCCAGACTAGGATCAATAACTGAAAGTTGAATAAGTAGAACAGAGAACAAAAGTAATCACATAAGGAGACCGAAAACATGAACAGCGATAATGTCTGCTAAGAAGAACATTTTAGTACCTTCTTAACCTTCATATTTACACCAATTTATCAAAAATCATGAAAGAATGTGAACTGCTATAAAGAATATTCACTTTTCTTACAACATCGACCTTGGCAGTTTTCTAGACCTGAGTGGACAAAGCCTGGACTTCAGTGTTGACCCTTCTTTGAGCAGGAGGTTGAATTTAGATATTGTGAGGTCCCTTTCAATGTAAATTATTATGGCTCTATAACTATTACTCAATTTTGTAAATTATTGAGGATGAATGTGTATAATAGCATCTTAAGTGTATGGATTAGAAGGCAAGTATTTATATATCTTTAAGTGCATTTGCAAATAAGCAGATGATTGAAGGGAAATATTTCTTAACAGTTTTATTTTGGAAAAATAAAAGTTTTGGTTGTTAAAAAATATTCAGAAACTATTGTTTCCTTCTTGTATCCAAAGTCCATTGTGTCCAAGTGCCAAGGAGGGCTGACACAGGTCTCACATTGCTTTCACACATGTGTACAGTACAGTTCTATTCAAGCTTTTTCCCCCAGGGAATCAGAAGGTCCATGTCAGTGACCTCCTCCCTTGCATCCCAGTGTAGGATGTGACTGCACTTTAGGGTATGGTATAGCATCTTCCATGGAAGGGAAGAATGTCAGTTACAGGCTAAAATCTGATGCAGATTACACACATAGTTACACTGCCAACCGAGCTGCAGCTGGTCTGAAAATAATTTTAAGAGAACCAGAAACTTGAGATCCTGAGAGAAAATTCTTACTGTGCAGCTGTCAGGGTGAGCAGCATGAGTCAGCACAAGATTGTGATTAAAGAGCAAGCAGGAAGCACTTCATAGCTTGCAGAGAGTCAAACCCAAAGGGATACCTGGTTGTCCAGGGGAAAGAGTCATTAAAAGCATGAAAAGGCCAAGATAACTGAAATTGTAGGCATTTTTTTTGCAGTTGTCAGGGCCAGAATGCCCCTGAAAGCTGTGAACACTGGCAAAAGGCCACAGTCCCCGCTGCTGTAGATGATGTCATCAAGGGGTAGGTTTTTTCTAGTTAGGGCAGTACTGAAAATAAAACTGAATATAACTTGTACAGTCTGGCAGTAGAAAGCCAAGTGTGGAGCAGCAGCCCCTTCCTGGGTACCCTCAAGCAGCCATCAGTCAGTTAGCAAACACGTGGACAAAGAGTAATAACCATCCTTAACAGGAAAGATGTGATAGGGGTGGTGGAGGGAGAGGCTGCTGAGCATGTGTCAAGCACAAGGATCACATTAAGAGGACATGTGGCAGGAGATTTGCACTCTGTTCCTTTGTCATGGAGCTAATTCAGTTTTACAACCTTCCTAGCCTTGTAATGAGTTTGTACGGTCATGTTTGCAGCACAGTTTCCGCTCTGCTGTGAGTTAGTTAAACTTCATTTCCATGAGATAACAGATGTTATAAACCAGTGTTGAAGTAGTTTCCAAAATAGCTGTAAATAATTCATTAAATTAATTAGTTCAGGCTATAAGGAGAGCACCAGTAGACTTTTAATGTGGTATTGGTTATCTGATACAGACTGGGGAAGACTTTAAAATCAAATTGCATTTTGTAGTGCTGGGAAAAGCCTATGGAAATAAGAATGCAGGCATGAAAACCTTCAAAGTCATCATGGGTCTGCATGCGTGTTGGAAACAATGACCACTCTCTCATCTCTTTCACAGGTTGGAATTAAAGACTTTTTACTAAATCTGGTCTCAGTAAAAAATAGTATTTAATACAATGTAGTATTGCCAGTCGATTGCCACTATTGTCCCTTGAAATATGTTCTTTACTTGAAAGATTGTGTTTGCTATGTCTGAGGATATACATACATCTTGTAATCATCAAGCCTATGACCCACGAATGAGGTTTTTACACAGATGGTTTTTAAGGTGAAATTGTGTGTATGAATACTCAACTGGTACAAGAAACTATTCTTAAATT
Source organism: Hafferia zeledoni (assembly GCA_035583235.1). Classification (NCBI taxonomy): domain Eukaryota; kingdom Metazoa; phylum Chordata; class Aves; order Passeriformes; family Thamnophilidae; genus Hafferia; species Hafferia zeledoni. The sequence goes on along the minus strand of JAWWEV010000083.1, from coordinate 10,819,282 downwards.
TTGATATTACTAATTCCTCTTGGCAGATAAAGTCATACTTGCTGGACTTAAGTACTTGTGATGAGAAAAAGTATTTTTAAATTTGTGCATATTAGTGACTTCATGTCAAGGAAGGAAATAAATCTAAAGTCTGTTCTAAAGGTGCTGTTTCATAGTGTACCCAGTCTGCTTGCTTTATTTATGTTCTGGAATACTTTCATGTTGAAATACTTTCAAAAATACGCTAAATAAAAAACTGTGTATTTAATCCTGTATCTACATCTTTCTCAGACAAAACATAGACAAAACATGATCATTTTTTCATATTTTTATTTTTTAAAAAAAATATTTCTTCCCCATCTTTCCTCTTTTTTTAGTACACAACTAGTGTTTTAGAAGATGCTGAATATCTTCTGTCTTTTTTTCCCAAAACATAAATGCCTTTAGCAATTCTAGTGCTGTTTTCAGGGGTAAAAAAAAAACAACCTTGAATAAACCACGATGAGTTACGCATTGGTATTTTTGACTCATGTAGGGGTTTTTTTGTATAAAATCAAGATTGTTGTCATTCTGCTCCTCACAGCCTAAGTCAAGAACTGATACTATTATCTGTAGCTTAAGTTTTGATCATGTCATAGCAAAGAGTTTTAAAGCCAGCTCAGGTACTTTTGTACTACTCTGGGTTGCGGAGAGATGCCCTTGGTGTGGTCCCTAATGAAGGCCTTATACCTGCTCCAAATTTTTTATCACTATCTGGCATACAGAGTGGATTGTGATCATGATTTGTGATTGTTATCCCCCAGACAGAAGATAAGAGATGTCTTAGTTTCATGTATAGCTTTAGTATTGCTTTACCCATATATCTGTGAATATACAGAAAAATATATTCCTATGAAGAGAGCACAGGTTGTTTTATTCATTGACCATAGGAGAAGGTCAGAAATTGCCAAATTTTCCAAAAGGAATTAAAGTGTCTGGCCTTCGTTTCTACTTAAAATGCACAGTATCACTGCTAGATGCCTAAAAACTTCCTAATACTGATCAATCTTCCTCTGTGTCAGGACATGGGATAAATATTGTGAAAACGATGAGTTCATCAAATGAGTCACTGGCTGAAACTTGAAAGCCCAGTGCATCTCTTCACTGCTTTGTTTTTGCAAAGTTGTTTTTGTCTGCTTGTGTTTTCTGCATTGAATATTTAAAATAATTGGTGTGCTTTTTAATCTGATTAAAATAGGTTATGACCATTGTTAAAATAAGTGCTCAGACAGATGTATTAGCATAATAATCCTACCCAAACTAAGTTTACAAATGTCTACATGTTAAGGAATTAATATGTATGTTTTTTTAAATTGAACTATATTTTAGAGAACACATTTGAAAGGTAACAGTAAGACCTTTTTTTTTTTAATTATTATTTTCTTTCTAGGTATTTAAGGCTCTCAGTATAGATAATATGCTTACACTGGCACTGTGCTGTTTATGATGGAAAGGTCAGATCCATATCCAAACTCCACTAATATATATTAATATCTACCTTAGAATGCAGTGGATGCAAAAGCACTTCCTCATTTCAAAGATGTAGGAATTCTGTTCATTATTTTAATTTGGTTTAGTTGAAGTTATTCATTGAAGAACTTTGATTCTGGTACTGATTACTGTGAGACTTCAAGAGATTATTTTTTCAGCTGGAACACTGTCTGCACTCTCTGCACACTGATCAGGTCTCAGCTGAGTGAACAGTTTCCAATGCAGATGATGTATGAAAAAGGCAGTATAAGGAATATGCCATGAGAAAACATAGCTGTGTTTGTTCTTAAACTTGGTGAGAAAGTGACAGATCTAAAAGGGTTAATATGGGTCAATTGGTTACTCTTATTTTTCATCATAAAATTGTTTGAAGGGTTTTTTTCTCCCAAAGCCATTTTTTGAAAGGGGAGCTGAAGGTATCTTATGGGTTTGGAAAAGTCATACTGCAGTGAGGTACTAGGCTGCCTGTAAAGAATGGTAAGAAAATGACACACATATATATTATAAATATTATAACTCTTTTCATTCTTGTGCAATCTAAACTAAGTATGAATATTAGAATCTTTTCAAAATCCCCTGATTTGTTTTAACATCTGTGTTTCTCTGAAGAGACAGGTTGAAAATCAGTGCCTAGAAATCAGGAACTACTGAAATAACACATCTCACTGAAAAAAGCTGTTATGAAACACTGTTCATTCACTGTACCCATCCTTTCTCTCCTTCAAAACTGTCAGTTTCATAGATGTTATCTTCTTTTACAGGCTTTTAAATAATCAGTGAGCTGTTTGGAAAAATTTACGAGTATGTAATGCAGCCAGTGCCTATTAGATACCATGTGAGCATTTGAAGGTGTTGTGCTGTTTAGGGTCTTTTCTGTCCAATGGAATATAGAGATTTTGTTTATTTGTTTCTTTTGTTGGGTTTGTTTTTTTAAAAAAATACATATACATGTCTAAAATTTACATCTGGACAATCAAACTGAAATCTTGGGATTCCTGAATGGCTGTGGAAGCCTGGCAGCATGGCATTGTGGAAACAGGCCTATTTGTTCACACATGAATGGCCAGGAAGCCTTGTAGCTGCAGTGGTAAAAGTGCAAGAGTGCAAATGTGTGGTATGAGATGTGCATTGGAAAAGCATTAGGCTGTCAGAGGTTTGTAGTCCCATAGCTTGATGAATGTACTCTGAAATCAGATAGTGTAACTGATATACTCACTTTTTAGCTTGAAAACAAGATTTGGAGGACCATATCTATAATATCTATTTTATGAAAAATGTTTTTTTTTATATAAAGCAAATAAACATAAACATGTTTACATCCTCTTTTCTTTACTTTTTATTAAGGCTTAAGTTTTTATAGTTTTGGAAATTATCTTGACAAAAATAAGTTAATTTATTTATAGTTGGAAATACAAACTATGTGTTCACTTCTTCCTTTAATTTTTAGATCTTGGCGTGATAGTAGATCCTTGAAGTATCTGGTGGGTACTGGCACTGCTAATGTGTTGCTCTTCTCTTGAATGAATGGTTTTCAATTCTTTGGAGTATCTCTCTGGACTGTGCATGGATCTCTTGCCAAATGCAGTGGTCATTTGACTGAAAAAAAGATTATTAAGAAGTTTTTATTAGTTTTGTAAAAAATTACATCCAATATTATGGCAAGCAAAATGTGATTTGAGAGCAAGCATATAATTATTTCTTTAAAAGAAATTTAAGAAAAAAGATTAATTTTAGGAAGTCGAGCTAATGTACAAATGTTCTTTGGTATATGTGATGATAATTTCTTTTCCATCATCAGATGCGTGGCTAATCCTGAACCATGTGAGGTAAAGTTTTCTAAAAAAGACATACATTTCAATGGGTTTTGGTGCTGAAGTAAGATTGAATGCTTTGTAAAATGTTACATTGACCTTGAAATGGTTGTGGACCAGAAGATTTTGTGTGAGTAAAGATCTACAATGTGTGGTAATGTGGCACGATCTCACAGGTTCGTACAACTTTGATCAGCAGTGGGACTGCTTCTATAAGAAGAGGCCCTTTATCTTTAAAATTCCTTAAATTGAGCTGAAAGTAAAGAAACAGCCCACTTACCTTGGCCACAAAGTTTTCCATTTTTTTGAAGCAGTCTTTCACTGTAGATTCATGGATAATGTTAAGTCTGGGCTCCAACTGTTATTTGAATAAAAAAGAAAAGAAACTCCTAGTATGAACAGTGACAAGTAAAATGGAAGTTCAAACACTGCCCTATGATAGATATGGTCATTGACTGAGAGCATTGTAATTGTGCTGCCATATACAAGCCTGCTGAATGTGTTAATGCTAAAGGTAGCATAGCACACATTTCTGTGTCTACAGAGAGACCAGGAAATTAACATATCGATGTTCAAGGTAAAGATAAGGGTCTATGGATCTTTTTGTTCTGTGACAATGCTGGTCTTGTTTATATGTGCTGCCTTTGAAGGAAACAGATTTCAGAATAACTAGAGGTCATTGACGTGTGATGCTATGGATGTTACATTCAATTAGTGGAAAAAAAGGAATTACTTATGTGTATATATCGTGTGCATACATATATTTATATATATATATATGTAAAGATTAAGCACTAGTTATTGCCAGTTGTACACATCTAGTCCTGAGGCCTGACTTGGTCGGAAGTAGCAATATGCGTTTTTTAGTTCAGTGCTTATATGATGCTCCTGCTCAGACAAATGTCCAGTCATGGAAACCTCTCTCCCCTGTGGAACCACAGTGGGTTCCCTCTCCAGCAGCACAGAAGGTTACAGTAGGGTGCACATTTATATGCCCAGATTTATTGTCCTGCAGGTTTGTTAGCAAATCTGGTGCCTGGCACAGGCATTAGTTGCAAGGGAAGCTACAGTAAATCTGAGGCTTTGTCCTCTGTAAATAGTTCTTAAGCTGACCCCAACTGAATTAACTATTTGTGCATATGTTTAAGTAGTTTACTCAGCTGAAATAGGCTGAATGCAGAGCTAATATTTTCCTGTAGTCTTTTGCCTACAATTTGCATGCAATTTTTGATGTTAACTTGTCTTGATGGAAGCTGTAAGGGCTTGAAAAAAGCACATGAAATTGATATTTAGTGAGAATAGTAAGTACTTCTGTTTGGACCTAATGCAGTCTTCAGGGAATTAAGTTAAATACTGGATTTTTAGTCATCACATCTCAAAATTGACACAGAAATATAATGTGTGAATGTAAAATTTCCTGTATCATACAGATCAATAAAATTGCTGAAAGATACTTGCAGACAGATATTTTAGGTATCATTTTTGAAAGTGTAGTTTTCTACTGGATTTTCAGCATGCATATTATCAGTTTTACTGTGAAAATCTGATTTAAATATCATACAGTGTAAATAAAAAATTTGTACTTACACAAGTGTTGAGGTGAGCATGAGCCTCATACATTCCTCTTAGAAATAAGCTCTTATCTTGAGAAGGAGTGACTGCTCTCTTGAAAAATTCAGCAATTTCATGCACTATATGAACAATAGCTCCATTATCATATTTAACCTGTGATGACACACACACACACAAAAAGTTTAGACAAGTTCGGTTTCTTAAATTTGCACTTAAACATCAGTTAATTTTTCAAGTGCCTGAGTCTGCTTATCATAAGTTCTTAAACAATTTCCGCCCCTTTCCTGTACTTTTCTGAATTTTTTTAGCACAAAAAATTTTAGCTAGTAATATGTATTGCAAAAATGGTATTTATTTGAAAATCAGGAATTGTGTGTTCAGTTTCCAGTTGCAATTCATAAGTTGGTTCAATTCCAATTGCTTTCATAAGGTAGGCTCCTATTTTGTAACATAAATGCAGCTTGCATTTTTGGGCTGCATTTATATGCTTAGATATGTACAATGTATAAGTAATAGTCAATAAAGGGCCAAGAGCCAAACTCAGATCTTTCGAATTCAGACCCAGGACAGCAGACTGCGTAGTCTTTTCTCCCAAGCACAGCCCATATCTGGTGAAGGGGAGCTCCCTCTACCTCAGCGAAGATGAAGTACAAGAGAGGCCAATATTGACGTCTATCCCTTCTGTTCCCTGGGTACGTTTTAGAAGTAACATTACAGAGATGAGCTGGAATTGAGCTAAATTAATTGCTGGGGTGCAGAACCACACTCTCGACCAGTACCTTCTTATTTTGTGGCATTGCAGACCTTGACTGAAAGTGAACTGTGCACATGAAGTGCACCTATGTGCTGAGTAGTACATAAAATTCCCCCTGCACTGCCTTTATGGGGTCTGCTTCTGGCTGAAACTGAGGTTGTCATGCTCTTCTGGTAGTTTTCAGGCCACCAGATATCAAGTAATTTTCGTGTTTAAACAGCCAGACTAGCAAGAAAACATCTAACCTTTTTCTTCTAAAAGTGATGTTATGACTTAAATCATAGGAAAAGGAAAAAAAAATGGCGATTTCCATAAAAAAGCCTCTAAGGGAAAAGAATTTGTACTGAAAAGTCAACAGTCAGATTTTTCATTTAAATCTGTACTATAGTATGGCATAATTCTAATGTAAATGTCTCATGAAATGCGGTATGGCCTGTCTGAGGTAGAGCTGCTACAGTGAGATAATGTCAAGTCCATACATTTTTCTACTTACTGCTTTCAGCATCTGCTCTGGGGAACACAAATCTTCGTTGCTCACTTCCTCACACTCCAAAGAAAAGCCTCTTTTGTTCTGAAAGAAAACATCGGTGTAGAAACTTTAAGCATGTGCAAAACCAAGTTTACTATGGAAATAATTCACAGAAAAGCCACTTTTCAGTTGGCCTCATAACCATGAAGTGTGTGACTACATTGAGAGAGGACACTAAATCTCATGAGTTTGTGTGAGGAAGATTCCTTTCACATGTATTCCTAAGCCTGTCTAAAATGGAAAAGAACCCAGCTGCTTGTTACCTGTTTCACCTTTTCTCAAATTTTCCAGGGATCTTAGTATGCACAGTGTTGAGGAAAGGGCAGGCCACAAAAGAAGCCAGATTCGGAAAGGAAACATGTTTTCTATATAGTTGATTTCAAAAACACCTTCAGAGAGTATTTGTACAAAACCCCTTGTGAGTGTGGATGTCCTTTCCTTTCAGTGGGATTATGGTATGGTAAAGGAAATTAGGGTGTTATGGCTTCAGCTGGTGCCATTTGGCAGGAATTCCAGGTGACTCTCTGCTTTGAAATACGCGAGCTCTGTGTGAAGAATGTGGAGCTCTTCTTGAGAAGACACTCAAATGTCATATATTCCACAAGGTGAGTGTAAATTTAAAAAATCTAAATCTAAGATTTTGGACTTTGTAGAGAAGGGATATCTAACTAATAACTTTTTAATATGTAAAAAAAAAAATTGTAGTCAGGCAGTTATTACACATTTGAGAACTCCTTATACCTAAGCTAAAGAAAGATGGAAAATGACATCTATGGATTGTGACAGTGTTTTATACTTTGACTTACCAGTTCCTCAAGCCCCTGTAGAAGTTCACTCCACTGCACCTTTTCGAAGCACCTATGACTGTTGCGTTGGTGGTTACCCAGAGATGTAGCAATAAGGCAGATGGTTAAGAGGAAGAAGCATCTCCCGGGGCAATACATTGTCTAGTTATGGAACTAGAAAAAGAAGACAGAAGGCTTAATAGAATCAGGGTGGGGTTAGTTTTGTTAAGTGTCTCCAACATAGCTGGTCATTTGTTCTAGCTTGTTCACTTTCTGTATTTACTGATGTGCCTTGGTGGCCTAATGAGTTCAGATTTTATTGTAGAACATTTAAAACTTATATACATTTATCCAATATGTGAAAAGAAAAAATTTGTATGAGAAAACATTTCTTATACTATTCTTATAATATGTAAGGGGTTCCATATGTATTTTTCTTTTTGAAGTGCTATTTGGTTTTTCTGAAATATTTACTTTCTCTTATACTTCCATATGGATAAACACAAACAGTATCTAGAAAACTGGCATTTTTTGCAATAGGAATTTTGACTACATGCAAATTATTGTCTACTAACAATGAATTAAAAGTTAGGTTTTTTTGTTCCTGTGCAGCGGTTTGCTGTGCAGTAACCTGTAACCTTGTTAGCTGTAACTTGTAACATGATTTAAAGCAGTTGCTGCTAAATAAGTTGATTCTAAATAAGGATGTATTTTAGTCTGATTTTTTTTTCATAAACTCATTTTGTGTTACAGTAGTAAAGCAAAAAGGAAAAAATGAAATCAGTAAATTAATCTCATCTAGAAAAATCAGTAAGAAAACCAAAGAAGCCTACCTTGTGGATAGTTCTTAGCTCCTGGCTGTGCACTTCTGCAGGGCTCCTGGGGTACCATTCTGTGTGCTCTCTGAGTCCCGTTTAAATACTCTTCTCCCGCTTCTCTGACCACCTCCTCTCAGTAGATGATGCAGAATGAAACTATCTTCTTTCAGTATTCCATCCTTCCAGGTGTGTTGATTTCCAGGTAATAGAGAGGATGTATGTGGGTGGCATAGAGGCCATGTTTTGAAGTCTTTATTTAAACAGATAAAAACTAAATTTCTGACATCTGTAGAACCAAATGTTATGTTTTAATTTTACTTGATTTTGCAACAATTTTATTATTAACTGTTTGTAAATATTCGCATGCAGGTGAAAAAATACAAAGCACACTGATCTTCATTATGAACAGTATTGTCTTCTGTATTTACAATACAAATGTAAAATTTCATGTAACTTACTCCACGTGATTTATACTTGTGTAAATAATATTGAACAGTAAATTTTAATGGTACTAATTCTATGTGCGCTTCTAACTTTATAATCCTATAATTATTATATTTACTTTGAAATCTAAAAATTGAAACTCAAATGCGCACACATATATGTACATGTTGCATACATGTATTTAGACACATATGTTGATTCCACAAGTTGGACCAAGTACAATAAAGTAATCTGCATAAGTTTTTATTTAACTGTAGGTTGGAGGTACTAGAGAGAATTAACTTCCAAGACGGCTAATTCCTATAAAATCAGAAAATGTAGTAGTAGTAGTAGAAGCAGCAGCAGTAGTAGTAATAATAATAAAAATAGATTTTCATTACATTTTCTCCCTGGGGATTTTAAATCCCATTAACACTCAAAGCAGCTCTACCATCCAACTGTATTGTTCTTGTTATTTCATATCTGTCTGAGCCCCTTCATCTTGCTGCCTAAAATTTCTCTGTTACAGTTTGGCTGAATGTTAAGCACTATGTAACTTGCAGACAGAAGGGGGTTTGCACCAGGTTTTAAAGCTCTTTTTATATGGATTGGCTTGTTGTTGAAAGTCCTTAGATACCTAATATCCATCTTTTGGAAAGCTCATTAAGATCATATTTGTATCTTTCATTTGTAACATTTTGTCAGTTTGTCCCTTTACCAAATACCTGCCCATCGTTAATAATTTTACTTTATTAAAGTTAGTAGATGATAATTCTTTGTGCCATTCATAAATTTTCAGGAACTGTAATAAGAAACATAACATATGAAATTTATGGCAATTTTTGCCACCTGTCTGAGAATAAGTAGCTAGATGATTGTGGTAAAACAGGCCTTGTCTTGCCTTGGAGGTCTGTCATAAACATCTTTTCAGCCATAGATTCTGGATACAGGATTTGAATTTACCATAAAATACATGCAGCCAAGATAAAATTGAGGATACCTCTGTCTTAGCATAATGCTCTGTCAGGATTGCATAGAGGGCAGTAGTAATAGGGCAAAGTGGACATAAATGGTAGAAGCTGGAACATTTTCAGACCTGATTGCCCATTTCAGTCTGATCATACCTTTCAGTGTGAGCCACCTGACTGTCTAACTGGATGCTACACATGTGGACCTAAATCTTAGGGATTAATTTATATTCAGGTGTGTTGAGTGACAATTTATGTGATGCAACATCACTAAAAATTGGAAAATACATGTTATATACCACCCTTCAACGGACTTTCAATAGGAAAAATTCAAAGAAGCATTTTATGGGAGGAGAAGAGTTGCATGAACAGTTCCTACCTTCCTTATCTTTGTCTTCTCATTTCTTCCTTTCCTCATTGTGCCTTCTTGAGAGATCAGGAGTACAGAATAGACGATGTGCAATGATTGCTGCATAGTATCTTGTGACTAAATCACAACTATTCTTTTAATAATTTTATTGTACCCACAATAAAATTTGGTTGGACCTCTTCAGAGAGTGTATTCAGGGAAGGAGTGCAGTGTGGCTACAGATGAAACACAACAGCTTTCAAAAGGTTTCTTTATGTTACGGTTGCTACTGGAGGTTCTTTCTCAGAACGCTGATCAAATAACCATATAGTGAGCCTCCAGTTCACCTCTGTGAATGTTTGTAATAATTTTTCTGACACAGCAATTCAAATATGTTCTCTTGAAGAAAAACACAAAAAAAAGGTGAAACATCCCAATTTTTTGTAGCTGTGAAAATAATCTTATTTGAACCCTACAAATCTTTTAGTACAAGATTTTAAAAAATACATATTTCCCTTTAAATTTTGAATATCATAACAGCATAAGTTAGACTATCTTAGCATAAATACTACTTGGGTGTTGTTAGAGTGATAGACTTTCTTGGTCTGAAAGGTGACTGACAAATGTCTGTGTTTGAGAATTTTCCACTTCATTTTTTCCACCCTGCTTAGCTTTCAATATCTGGCTTCACACTTCAGGATAATTTCCTTTCCTTTTACGCACTGACACTCCATGAGTGACCAGAACCGGCATCTGAAATGCTTTAGCTTTTTAGTTTAATGTTGCCTTCCTCCATTGTGGTTTTCCTTTTTAAGATTCTCAGCAGTGATGTGGTAAAACTTTTGTTCTGCATTTGTTCTTTCCAACTAAAGCATTTGCAAACCAACAAAAAGACTTGTAAAAGGATTAACTAATGAAAAATATTTCACAGAATACTTACTGATCCTAAGAACCACAGTCTTTATTGTGTTTTGGCCTTTTTCTGCTGGTTTGACAAGGAAACAGCCGATCATTTTCTCAAAATGAGGGAATTGAATACTGTCAGTGTCTCTCTGAAACTATAAAAATTCCTTATGCTAGAAGATTCCATTCTGTTTGGTACTGTGTGTGGGACAGATGTTTACTCCACCCCACCCCCTTTTATTCAGCTGTTTTTTTGTAAAGGCACACCTGGTTGTGTGAAACATATCTGCAGAAAGTGAAAGTAACATCTGAGAGAAAGTAATTTCCTGCTCTTCAGGAAAAGGAATCAAAAAAATCTTGGAAATTAAACATCTAACCTCTCTACCTAGAATTTCAAGGTAAAGTCCCCTAAATGGAATTATATCATCATAGCTCTCAAAAGAATTTGCTGTCACTAGCTCAAGAAGATGAGTAGTAAGGAAATTATTAACCTTTGTTAAGCCTCATGTAAGCGTAGGTTATAAATCATCTTTAAGGCACCAAAAGGGTACTTGGAAGGACTGGAGGTCCAGACTTTTATTTTGGTTACCTTTGTGGAATCCCTTTTTCTTTATTACTTCAATTCTTTTCTCTAGAAGACTGTCCATTGAGCTATTTAGGATTGTATTGAATTGGAACAGTTTAACAGAAGACTTACTGTTTGCAGAAAGCAACCTGAATATTGAGAGTAAAGCAGAAAAGTCTAGGCAAGAAATTGTGTTCACAGCTGAGCCAGGAACTGTCAGGTCTCCAGAGACTTCCGAGTGTGGACACGTGTAGACTCTTTCCTGTCATAATTGAACCATTCATACCCTTCTTCGCATAGAAGGCATGATGCAAACTACATTTACATGATATACATTTTTAGGTTTGGTTTCCACAAGGCAGTTGTCCTGTACATTCAACATATCTTAGAATGAAAAATCCCCCAATTAAAATATTTATCAGAAAGAGGAGAGAATACGGTGACTGCTGTAGGTACCTGATGCTTCATGGATAATAAACTCAGGTTGCTTAAAAACCCCCCACTATTTAATTGTCTTACTTTTTAACTTCAATGAAGTTTTGTAACAGATTGTAGCATTTGTGACTATTATTACAGTAGACATATGAGACTACAGAGGGTGAATGTAGAAGACCAATGGTGACTTAATAACTTGACATGGTTTTGGAGTTTTAGTTCCTTTTTATTTGACTGTCAGTGTTGTCTTGTTTTAGCATGCTACATTTTAGACGAAAAGGAAATTGTGATTAAATTTGAATTGCATACTAATGTTTTATTTGTTCTGACAGTAAGGCATTGTTGGAATTCTGAATCTCCAAGTATGTGGCACTACTTGGTGATAGGGGTAGGTTGTGGAGAGTGACAGTCATGGATAACATGGCCTGAAGCCATCACTCCAGAGATCTCGGACCTTTATATTTGTAGGATGATGAAGGAACATCCCTGTATTTCAAGAAACAGTGCAGAGGATTGATGGCTTCCTGATTTCACCAGGATAGCCTTGCAGGGTACTTAGCACAGATATTTTGAGAGATACTCTACTACAAAGGAACCATTTTAAATATGCCAATATTTAATTCTCATTCTGAAAGTTCCCAACCTCTTAGATTCTGAAACAATTTTCTAATTGAAGTAGTAATAAACTATATTTTGTATTATAAACTGATCAAAAGTATAATGCAATCCAGTGTGTGCCAGAGCTGGAAGCTGGATTAATTGATGTTAGAAGTTTCTGCAATTTTTTTTTTCAGAGCCAGAGTAAACATTCTTCAGAAAGTTTTAACTCAGCCAGATTGAATTGTGATCCAAAATCAGAAAATGACAGTAAAATAAAAGTTGATTCTTTTTCAGATGTTCTCACAACCACGTCACAGCCTGTTAAAATAATTATATTTGTGCAAACAATCAAACTGGTTAAACATTCTTGGGGGACCTGAAACTTATTTGTGAATGGTTAGTCCTTGCCACTTTTGGTATCATTTCCTTCCATAGCATTTAATAATCACTGCTTTCTATTCCTGAAATTTATACATCTCTTTTGGAATTCTCACTCGTTTCTTTCAGTGTACAATTTTCAATATACAGTGCAGTGATCTATCTCTATGTGCCAAATGTTCCTAAGTTCATGTTTGGAAGAACTTTGTGGTTTACATAATCTCTTTTACCAATATTGTAATATGAAGCATTGTAGTTGTCATTATTTTGGTATCCAGACCAAGGCACTATCAAAAGGCCTGGCTTCCTGGAAGAGCCGATCGCTCAGTCTCTGAAAATGCTGCTTTTAGTATTCAAAATACAGAAATTATCAATTATTTTTAAAATCATGGCCATGGGTCTTATAACCTTGCATTAATCTCATATTTTTGTTAAAATTTATTCTAAACTTACCCTGTTTCTGTGTGTGTGAATATAAGCCTTGCTGGCATTTAATTTTTAATTAACTCAATTCTGTCAGAATACAATACAAAAATGTTTCTGGAAAATCTGTTAATTAGCTATACAGTTCAGCTCTTCAGAAAAGTAAAAAATTCAGGAAAGTTCATAATTCAAAATTTAAATTTAAGATCCTGTTCAATTAACTGTTTAATTCCCATCAAATTCCGTAGTATTTCTCACTTGATTAAGGTAAGTGTAATTAAAAACAATGTACTTCTATACTGAAAGCATAAATGACTGACAGTTATGACAAGATACACAAAAAATCTTTACTAATGTATGGGAGTATAAACATGGTGGAAACCCCCTAAATTCTCATCAGAAAACCTTATGTTTTGTGATTGGCAGATGAAATTCCTCCTCCAGGAAAGAATTAATGAAAAATTAGAAAGGCCAATAAAATAATGGAAACAGAATTAAAACAAGAAGGAAACCTAATTATAGCAAAACTGTCAATTTTCAAATCTCTGCAAACTTCTTCAAACTTATCATACTCCTTATCTTTACATGTTTCCTCATGTGGAGTCTGAGGTCCTAAGCTGGGCACAAAGATTCCAGAAAGAGTACCTGGAAAATTCAATGGCCATAAATCACATCTGAAACACTAGGTACACCAAGAGACTGAGCTAAAAAGGAAGTTTTTGGTTCTTCTTCAAGATGGGTAGTGTCTGCTAATTACTGGCCAGGTGATCTCCAGAGATTCCCTTCCAATCTCAACCATTCTATGATTTAGTGATTGAATAAAAGGGCAAATTTTTGGGAAAGACCATTTATTTTGATTTGCAGTGTAGGAGAAAAGCATAAAGGGCCTACATAGGCAGGCATTGTTGTCTTTTTCATAGTCTCTCCATTGTCATTGGTACTCTTGTATTATGTTGGTGGTTGGTCATGGACATCTTCTGAGACTACCACGTCCACATGGAGAGAAGAATAAAGATTTGTTCTGTGTTCTGTGTTGGGTGCTGACCGACATGTTCATGTTAATTGACATCTCTCATTCATTGTGGTTTTGTTATTACAAATGAGATGCTGTGTGCCAATTCAGTGAAGGCCTTGCAGAGGCATGTTGTATGTAGGACATGGGACAATGGGATTGGCAGTTGGTGTGCTGGGTTAAGTCATCACATATCTCTGTGGGATGTGAGTTGGATTAGAAGATGTGAGTTGGTGGATTAGAAAACCTAAGGCAATGTCCTCCGTCAAGGGCTGTCAGCTTTGCTAATGGGCTTCCTTTGCCAGATGCCGGAATGGCTCTGTCTTTCTGAACATTCCCTCATAGTAGACCAACCCAGGACCTGTGATGGTTAGATGCTCAGAGAACTTGACCTAGAGTAAAATATTGGAGAGGCTGAAACAGAACTTCACCCTCATCAAAGTAGAACTGATGACCATCATGTTAAATTGACGCTTCTATTAGGAAGAAATATATATCTACAGAATAACAGCCATAAACATGAGTGATGTCCCATGATGGCTGATGTTTAGAATAAAGTATGACCTGGACACTGAGGTACCCTGTACCAACTAGGGATGAAGATAATAACCATCCAACTTGTTTTAACTCCTATGTTTATTTAAGTCTTGTGCCTGCCCCAACTGCATTTGGAGGCCGTAGAGGTGATATGAGAGCTGCACAGCCTTCCAGTGTTCCAAGAACAAGTGTTTCATTTATTACGCAGTGGGCAAGAGGCCCCACTGCTCTTCCCCAGATAAGCTTTAAAAAGAAACTTTATTGACTTCTCTAGAGATCTGATTCTTTTTTTTTTTCTTTCCACCAAAGTAGAGCTGACTCATTTTGTCTTCACAAAATATGGGACAGGTTTCTTTCAGATATTCAGGCGCTGGATCCACTCCATGCTTAAACATGAGATAGATGCTGGTCAGGCTCAGTAGTATACAGGGGAAGAACATACAGGACTACCTCCAACCACTGATTGCATAAAAAGACTGAATTAAACTAATGGGAAATTGTTTGTTTGTTTTTTTGTTTATTTTTCAGATGGCAAAGTTATAGAAGATGATTTTTAAATTGCTATTATATTAAGCACTCTGCAGTTTACGGTGCAAAATGAATGGGAAGAGGAGATAACACATGTGGAAGGAATTAAGCCAGTTAATTTTCAGTTCCCAGAAATGGACATTTAGTAGATATGTATAAGTCTCTCAATTGTTCAGATTTTCAGTAATAAAGAGCTCTGTCCTGACTTGCAGTAACAATCACAAGTTTGAGCCTTTTTTTTTTTTCTTTAAACAGAGTACTTATAGGAAAATGCATCATCATTAAAAAGGCATTTTATAGAGTCTGGTCTTAGAAACCTATATCTGGCTTTTCACACAACCTAAAAACTTGAAAGTATGAAACTTTTATTTCTGTATAGAGATATATAACAAATGTACTTTTAATTAGTTGAAATTTTTGGCACAAAATTGTTCATGTTTTTTAGAAGAGGTATTTGAAATAATATTTAATATTCAGATTTTTTAAAACTCTGATTTTTTAAAAATTGATTTTCATAGTTAGCTACAGATACAATTTTCCCCAAATCACAGAATATTTTACATCACAAAGTGGTAGATTTACCCATCATATAATCAAAGATAAAATTACATATATTTATTTTTGCTCTTCCTGTTATCAGAATTCAGGAAGATATTTTAAATGGTGAATATATAATTGCAAGATATTCTAAATTGATCTGTATGTATATGGATATATATCCATCCATAAAAGTATTAATGGCACTGTTGTTTTGCTATACAGAAAAAATAAGTTATTTTCCAGAAGATCTGACAATGGTAGTTGAAATTTTTTAAACCAAACTTTTATTGACTGGTTTGGTTGTTTTTTTTTGTTTGTTTGTTTGTTTTTTTTTTAATTACAACAGAAAATGAGACCTTAAAATTGTGAAGTTGTAATTTGTTGATTAACGGAAACCAACAAACAAACTTTAAAGGTTACTATTTTTTTAAACACTTCTGAGTAGAAAAACTTATGTCTGTATAATAAATCTTTAGTCCATTTTACCATGGGCTTCAAAAACAGTGTCAGTGGTGTGACATAGATAGTTATATACAATCTTCCTATTTTATATACCAAAATTTCTAATTTCTTATGCTTTAGATTTTTCCAGTTGCCCAATGGATTTAATTTGTCATTGTGCAAAATCATGATGTTCTGTTCCTAGCTTTCACTTTTCTTGTCCAGAATAGCACTGAATGGTTTCACTTTATTTTTACCAGCTGCTGGAAAACACTCTCCACCCTTCCTACAAATTAGACACCTCACTTTGCAATAATTTGCATAATTTTTTAATGTCCAGCTCAGCTTTTGTTTTAATAATTCCACTTCATGAAATGGACGATTGTTTGTACACTGCATTCCTTCCAGTGTCAGGTTGGGTTGATTATTTTTTTAAGTCACAGAATTTCATTAGTAGGTTTCCTGGCAATAAGTGGAACATCTCTGATGATGATTTAACAGTAAGACTTGGGGAATTTTACAGCTTGTCCACACTTCATGACTCTACATTGAGAGAAAGTCTGACACATATACTTTCCTTTCCTTGTGGTGTACCCCTGGCCATTTCATAGAATCACACAGTAAATTGGAAAGACCGCTGAGATCATCCAGTTCAACCTTTGACTGAACACCACCTTGTCAACTAGATCATGGCACTAAGCGCCATGTCCAGTCTTTACCATCTACAGGGGTGGTGACTCCACCACCTCCCTGGGTAGCCTGTTCCAATAGCTAATCATCCTTCATGGATCTATTAAAAAGCTTAAGTGTTTAAAGAAATCATTGTTGAGTGATTCTCTAGTATATTTATAATTTCTGATATACAGTTGAAGGAGCGCAGTTTGTGATTTTTACTGGCCTATGCATTTGTATACAAAATGAATTTTGTGTACAAAAAAGTATATTTTTATAGAATTATTTCTTCTTAATTTTCTCAATCCTCATACTTCCCATCTAAGGTTTAGTTTGTTTTTCTCTAGAATTTCTATTTTAAATTCGTGATTATCCTGAGTGCTAAATAACTAACAAACTAGTTGTGTAGGACGAAGTGTGTGGGTGGTTTTTAGGCTTTTTTTTGTTTTGTTTTCTTTTTTATTTGGTTTTTTTGGGGGGGTTTTTGCTTGTTTGTTTTAATGAGAAATTTCCTGGATGAAACATAAGAAAGGCTGAATTTATTTTGGTAGTATTTGCCATCTGCAAGATAGCATTTATATAATCGTACATTTTCTATGTTAGGCAATGAAGAGAGAGGGACTTAGGGTAAGTCAATTCAATCTAGAACAGATGGAATAAATTTGCCTATAGGGGAATCTGTCTTCTTAAAATAATAAAATTGATGTGAAAAGACCTCTGGGGCTTATCTGGTCCAACTCCTTGCTCAAAGTGGGGCCTGACTTAGGGCAGTTTCACAGGGATGTGTCCAGCTGAGATTTGAATATCTCCAGTATGAAGATATACAGTTTCTCCGGACACCCTTTTTTCCATTTTTTTTTGATTACCCTCATTGTGAATATTTTTTCATGCTTGTCAAAATTTCCTTTATTGCAATATGTGTCCACTGCCAGCTGTCCTATCATTCTGCACCTCTAAGAGGAGTTTGGCTTTGACTTCTGTATACTCTCTCTTTAAACAGTTCTGGACTTCCCTTTAGATTTCAGTCTTTCAGGCTTACAAACTCTGTTCTCTCACACTCTACTCATCTTGTGCTTCAAGCTCCCTAATCGTCTTGGTGACCATTTTGTTGAACTTGCTCCAGTATGTCAGTATCTTTTTCATGCTGGGAAGCTCAAGCTGGGAAGCTCTAGCTGGACAAGGTATTCTAGATCAGTTCTCACAAGTGCTGATTAGAAGAGAATAATCATTTCACTGGATCTGCTTGCCAGCCCTTGCTATCATAGGCCAGTATGTTCTCCACTGAAAGGATGCAATGTTGATTCATTTTCATGCCCCTCAGGACCACTTGTTCATTTTGGAAAGCTGCTTTCTAGCTGGCAACACTCAGAGTGTGCAGTTGAGTGGGGTTATTCCATCCCAAGTATGGGACTTTCCATTTGCCCTTGTTGAACACAATATCAGTCCATATGCCTAGTCCATTGAAATCCCTCTGAATGAAATTCCTTCTCTCTCCTGTACTGACCCCTTCCCTCCAATCTGATATTCTCTACAAAGCTGATGGGACTATATTCACCTCCCTTTTTCAAGTCATTAAAAATACATTGGAAGTACTAGCCCCAGCAAAGGCAACTACCCCTCAAACACCAGATTTGGGCTGAGGGAGCAGGTTCCACACTGGTTGTGTGTCTTTTCCAACCTAAACAATTCTATAATTCTGTGATCAAGTGACTCCTGAGTAATACTGTTGGGAATTCAGTACCAGTTGCCCTTTATGCTGTTGATTGCAACCCATTCCCTGCCCAGTCAATTTTCCCCTCACAGCCCATGTATTAAAACTGTATTTCACCAGTTTGATTAAAGGCTGCCTTGGAACACCATGTCAAAAGCCTTGCTAAGATATTAAGATTAGTTGAATGAGTTGCAAAAGCATGGAGAAAGAGGCTTTAGTCAAAGGTCTGAGAATCTACAAGCCCAACAATGTGATCAGAGAGAGATACAGAATATAAGTTCAAACATTTTAACTTTGCATGTAACTTGCCACAGTCCGAAACTATCACATGGTCATTGTGCTTTTTGCCATTTGAGTGCTCTAGATAAATGGGAATATAACTACAAAGGCTGAGCCAAACATTCCTGATGATTCATCTTCATACTTGTTTCATCTTGCAGCTCCCAATATTTACTCTGAGTGTTATACCCTTTTGTATAACAGCTGTTTTCCCTTCTCTGAAGATGTTAAATGTGGAATATGCATTCCAGGCAAGTGGACAATAGCTTAAGTCAGGCAATAATTTTCTTTTATATTTGATTCTAGTGATTTAGGGTTTCAATCTCACAAGGCTGGGATATTCTTATAATTAAAAGCATAATAGTGTACCATATGTTTCAGTAAAGGTCCTCAGATTAACTAGGATTACATGACTGAATTTACAAGAAAAAGCTTTAGTATTTACAAAGCCTATTCTGTACTTCAAGTGGATATATTTTCCATTGAACTTATGCTCTTGGTTCTCTTATGTTGTATTCAGACACCTCAGAGTAATTATCTGCTATTACCTCCTAGTGTGAGCCCTAGCCATGTTGGGATAAGAAATGAATCTGTGTTGGGATGAGGCAATACCATTTTCCTTCCTGTTTCTGTATTCTTCTTCCATTTGAAGAAAATGTATTTATAGAAGCCAAATTGTATGAAAGGCCAGCTGAGGACCCAGCATGCCTCAAAACTGCCCTTGTTTGCCATGATGGTGCAGTAAAACAAGCAGGCTGTATGTGTGGGGATGATTTATTCTGGCAGAGACTGTCTTCTGCTCTTACTTGATATTTTTTACCCTAAAAGGGCAAGATCTGAAAATTTTCTTTCTCTATCTAGGAAGACATACCAACACCCAGTCCTACATAGCTGTAAATTCCATGTGTAACAACTAACCTATAAGAAAGATCAAATATACTTTTTTCCTAAAACAATACTTAAACCTTAGTTTTCTCTATCCTTTAGGGGCTGGGGTTTTTTGTTTGTTTGTCTGTCTTGGTTTGTTCTTCACTGGTTCTTCAGTTATTGATTTTTATTTTTTTTTTAAATAAATATAGGAATATTTCTGAATGGGTCTAATAAAGAATATATTCTGACTAATAAATTGAGGCAGATCATAATATGAAATAGTCTTTTTGAATATTTCCACTCATATATATATGTGGGAAAACAAGTAACTCACAGTAAACCTCAGCAGGTACAGTGATAATAGTCCAGATATGAACTGCTCAGCAAACAGCCAAGACTGTTTCTGCAGTATATTCCTTTTGGTATTTTTTGAAATGTTCCAGGAAATAAGGTTTCTTATTCTCTAAACTACTCCTATACTACACACTACAGGTGTAATATGTACTGACCTAAAAACTTCACCAAGCTATTTTTTTTGCTACAAAGAATCAAAATTAAATACAAATCTTTTCTCTACCTGCCCTAGACTGAAAAGGAGAAACGAAATAAAGGACATTTTCTTGCTGGTTAGGAACCAGGAAAAATGTTGGGGTTTTTTGGTTTTTTTTTTGTTTTTTTTGGGGGGGGGGGTTTTTTTTGGTTTTTTTTTTTTTTTTTTAACAATTGACTGTTCTTAAATGGCATTTTCTAAAGGACTTTGTCATCCTATGACATATTAACTCTATAAAAAGTCATAAAAGTGATACTGAATTACAGTGTTAAGTCCAGATCTTAAGTGAGGGCTTTCATTTGCATCCAGCAGGTTTTCTGTTCATCTCTTCTTTCCACTTTATCTCTCTTGGAAAAAAAATTTGCAAGCTGAAATGAATAAAACATTCAGCATCCAACAGGAAATGAGACCTTGCAAGATATTTCATCATGATTGTTACAGTACATAGAAAACCACAAATTGTTTCTAAAGGAGAACAGGTTATCCCTGAAACAACACGATAAAATGAGGAAAATGAAAGTCAAGCTATTGTACAAAGGGAAAACCTCAGCAAAGTATGTTGAAACACACAGGTGAAATCTGTTCCTGTGAAAGGTCACTGGGAATACATGACCTGCCCTAGGTCAGTAAGGCTTTGTGGAGAAGCACTTCAGGAATTGTCACTGTTTGGAAGAACTCAGATATATACAGAACAGTTTAAAGAATTCCTTTTGATTCTTTGTTTAAAGGGCATACTTTTTCATTGTTTTGGTCAATGTGTGCTTTCAGGTACCCATCAGTGCCAGCAGCAAACCCTCACTGCAGAGAGACAGTCGATTCTGTGCTGCACCTGTGTGTCTCTGACATTGTACAGCATATGCTGTAGCAGTTGGGCACCTTTCAGCTTTTCTGGACCTGTTGCTAGTGTATTCCTGACCATTAACAGAAACAAGATACCTCCACACTCAGCCTCTAGACTCCTAAGTTTGGCTAATTCCTTGAATTATTTTTTATAAGTAATCTTGTGTACCTGACCACTTTTGTTTATTTGTCCTATTATGTTTCCTTGCTTCCCATTATGACATTATTGCAAGCAAAATTGCTCTGTTTGATAGCATTATGAGCAGGATATGCCTCTGTTTCTATTTTCAATCCTTTGAGTAGCACTGTGCCAAGAGAATCTTTTACATATCTACTTAGAAAATAATTTTGATGCAAATTGCCTTTTACCTATTGCCACAAGCAGAATAGGAGCTTCAAACAAAGTTTATTAGAAAAGCCTTTCCATTGGGTTGTATTTCATGAGGTGAAGAAATGACCCCTTTGCTTTCTGAGAAGTCCAGGTGCAGCTGAAGCCAGTCTTATCCCCACACTTAACCAATGGTTTATGTCTAAAGTATTAGATAGGTGTAATTGAGCCTTTATGCAGCTTTATCCCACACGATTAAGGATGGAAAACCAAATATATTCATATAAATAAAATAAATGATTGATTTAAATTAATAGTGATAATGATTAGACTAGAAGATCTCAATCAGAACTGTTTACTACACAGTATATATATATATATATATATATAGATAGATATCTATATATCTATATATCTATATATCTATATATCTATCTATATCTACTGATATAACATGCTAATTATTGAAGCAATATTGAAGTAATTATGTTAGATCTACCAAAATAATTATTAAGTAGAGATTGATGTCACTCACCCATAGCAGTGACTGTGGGAAACTGTCTTGCTCAGCCTCAAGGAGTAACCTTGAGAGGCATCTTTGCTCAAGGGAGTAATCTCCACACACACACCAAGAAGGGGTGTGTTAGAAGGACCTGATGTGTGAAAATGATACTGGGCTTTTATAGAATAAAGTGATTGATTATTAATCATATGTCACTGGGCCAGCTGGTATCAGTGCTGCCTCTAGTTGGTTGCTTTATCAGGAACTTTGTCTGCCGCACCCTCATTGGTTCCAGTTTCTGTCCAGGACATTGTTCTTCTCAGAATGTTTAACTTTGGGATTAATGAACTATGCTGGTCTCAACACCAACGGCAGTGTGACCCCCATTCTCCATCCATCACTGATAACTTTTGCAAATAGGGTATTTTTTGAGCTCTTTCACCTCCATGTAGGCAAAGCAACCTCTTACACCTGTGTTATCTTACTTTGCTTATTTTATATTACTTTTATTCTTAAAATTAAAATTGCATATTCTTACATATTTGTGTTCCAGTTGCTATTTGAATAATTTCATACTTCTCAAAGTTTTCTTCCATTTTATTGTCAGAATTGTTTGGTTCAGCATTGTAATGTTGAAGTTCCACCTGGAATCAGTATTTTCAGTAGTTTGAAAGAAGATTTTGCAGCTGGGCCTGGTTTTCTCTATAGGCTTTTATAACATTCTGAGGAACTAAATGCTAAATCTCCAACTGGCATATCTTCAGTTCTCAACTAGCTTGGATTCCTTAAATATGGTAGCATAGATATACATAAGTGTGGCTGTCACATTTCCTCAGAAATGTCTATGACATGGTTTATTGTATTACCTATCAGTGCACATTACAGCAATTTAAGATTTACTTTAATTAGACTAACAGAAGTATTCACTTATTTGCCATGTGCTTTAAAATTAGTTTGAGTTATGCAGTGTGATCTTTTGTGTGCATTGTACCTCAGGACTGGAATAACATAAAATCCCAGCAGAGGGACCCCTCATACCTTATAATGCATGTTTTGTGTTTGTAAGAGTCTTTTGTTCCCGAATGAGTATTTTGTTCTCACAGAAATTCTTGGCTTTTTTCAATCTATATGAAAAAGAAAGCATAAAACACTACTTAAAAATAGCAAGTAATTTTTTTTAATATTAAGATTTTTCCGTGTCTTAAGAAAATTGTAAAACAAGCATGTTGTACATGGAAAATATAATTTATAGCATGAAAATATCTCAAATATTAATTCTGTAGTCTATGAGCAAAATGTAAAAGCTACTCTATCTACTGGTCAGACCAGTATTAATTTGCCTGTTCTCATGTTTGAAATCTAGAACCTACATTTTAACCATCACTTTTGAATGAAGGCCCTAAGAATTTATATTAGTAACACCTCTCCCAGCTGTAATAGAGTCAATGTTTGGATTTAGCACTGCAGATAAGTCAAGTTGTCTAGGTAACAATCTGCTGCCATAGCTTTACTTGGTATATATTTACAGTATCTTCTTATACCATTCAAACCTTTTTTATTCAGATCAAAATGGAGCCTGTGGAAAAACTGAAAGTATTGCCATAAACCTGAAGTATATAATATTTTTCTCTTGATTTATGTGTAATTTTAGGAACTCTCCACAAGCTGCTCTGTATACTCTATTTTGATACATTAGTGCTTATGCTCAGTGCAGAAAAACACTAATGTAAGGCCTATGGGATACTCAGATATTTTGTATCTGTTTTTTGCAGTTTCACCAGCCTAAATATACTCTATCCATCACTAAAATTCTTCTATTCATGCTGTCAAATGCTCAGTCCATGGGCCTATGCTTATATTTGGTGAGTGGTTCAGCCTGAAGTTTCAGCACCAGAACAAACATGCGCACACGCGCGCGCACACACACACACACACACACACACACACACGCGCGCGCACACACACACACACACACACACGCAGAATAGAGAGCCCAAGAGCATGCTGGTACAGAAAATAGTGGAGATGCCAGGTACAAGGCTTGGCCACAAAACAGTCCTGTCCTGCCTCCTACTTACCTGTGACCTGCCCACTTTTAGTCCCTCTTTCTCTTCACTATTCCACATCTGCTTCTGCCCATTTCACCTTGATCCCTGCTACTACTTTTGTCTTTTTCCCTAAGTATTGCAGAGTAAGCTGCTCAGATTCCTACAAGCCCCTCAAAATGCCCCATAATGAGTTTCATGCAGTCCCACGAGCCTCCTCAAATATTATTTAGGATGTTTGGTCTTTCCTATGAGACCCCAATCATGGTGCTTCTTTTCATATCAGTTACAAAGTGCTGTCTGACGCTTTCACAGGCTTGAACAGGTGGGTCCTGAATGGCCCATCAAGCAGTGAAACTTCTGATCCTTGCTATTGTCTCAGTTATCTGCTTCTGGTTGCAGTTTGTGTCCTGTCTTCAAGTTCTAATATTTTCTGTTACTTGACTGTGTCTCTTACATTGAATAGCCATTAATAAAACCAGCTATCCTTACAATCCAGATAACCTTGTCCTGTCCATGTCACCCATACATGCACTGCAGAAGAAACTCCCTGGCTAAATTCTTTCCCTGTGTCATTGTTACAAGGATACTCGGTGTCTCAAAGAAATAGCAAAAATTCTACAGTCCATCAGGTCCTATAAAATGAAATGAAGAAATTATATATCCAGAAGTAGTTGGTTGTTTTAGGCATTCACAGAAGCATTAGCTGCTGCTTTTAACTCTGAGATGGTCAGCAACAGGCAGCAATAGGACAAGGGGGCATGGGCTTAAGCTCTGCCAGGGGAAATTTAAGTTGGATATCAGAAAAAATTCTTTGCAGAGAGAGTAATCAGGCATTGGAATGGCCTGCCCAGAGAGGTGGTGGATTCCCCATCCCTGGAGGTTTTTAAACTGCGACTGAACGTGGCACTGAGTGCCATGATCTGGTAAATGGACTGGAGTGGATCAAGGGTTGGACTTGATGATCTTGGAGATCTTTTCCAACCCAACTGATTCTATGATTCTATGGTTTCTGTGTGCAACACTGTTCTTTTGCATTCTGTGCCACAAAATGAAAAAGAAAAAAGTCTAATATTGGTCTAAGACACAACATCAATGGAAAAATGTGTGAACTAGGAAATAAATGTTAATACATGAAATATAGAATTATCTTCAGAAATAGAGCAGGAAGAGGATTGAAGAGGCCATCTGTTCCATCCCACTGCTTGATTCCATTTGAACTACTCATTTATAGTAGCCTGGCTAACTGGTAATTAAAAGGCTAAAATTACAAAGCTTTTCTTCAACCTCCACATCTAGTCTGTTTCAATCTCAACCATCCTTTTTGTATAAAAGTTTCTCTTATGCTTTGAAGTAAATCTCCCTTAATTCAGTTTGAAATAAATTAGAATAACCCACCAGTCTCTTAGTCTGTTGCCGAATTAGTGCTGCTGTTTAGATTGTTGTGAAAGTATTCACACTGATGCTGTGAAAGGAAGGCTTAGCTCTTGTAATTTTTGACAAAATACTTTTGTAGCAGAGTTGTATCAAGACCAAAAAAACACAAAAAACCTATCCCTCCAAAAAGAAGATAGAAAGGAGTGGATTCTACCCTGTTGTTGCAATTGGATCTCAGTTCTAAGCCTGGCATCCAAAGAAAGAGAGTTTATGTAACCATTGCACTTGTTTGTCTGTCCCTCTGCTAATTCAAAATGTTGTAAGGCAAAAAGGAAACACCTTATAAGTAGAGCCAAGAATTTATTGTTGGTATTATTGAAACCCCAACAGGATGATCAAAGAAACTGGTATATCTAATAAATGCAGGGAAAAAAAGGGGGAAAAAAAAAAGTATTACTGCAAATAAGTCTCAGTAGTAATAATTGCTTATAATTGTTATGCATGCCCATCCACTGCCCCTCTGGGTACTGGATCAATGGGTCTGGTTTTTCTCACAGGGCAGGGAGAAGGGTGTTGCAGAAATCTTCCATACCCTCATGTTCTTTGCTGGGAGGGATGATGTTAATGGTAGGATTTCTTCCCATTTGCCAGGGAAGTATCATGTTGATGGGTTTTTTCTTCACTCTGTGCTCACTTTAAGCTGTTTTCATGTTTTCTGTCCCAGATTGATATCCTGTTCGTAGTTAATGTCTACAACATTACACTGCATCCAAATTTTATAAGTAAACTGGTTTAGAGATATTTGGTTTTAATTTGCTGTCTTAGTGACCACTAAAACTGGGTTTGTCCAGCTCCATATGTTCATTTCTTAACCAATTACTGATGAATCTGAGGTCTCCAGTGTTACCCTGTGGCCTCTTTCTTACCACTCCCATGCCTCTGCTCCTTTATCCTGCATCTTGTGTCCCCAGTGCTATCATACCATCCCTGTGCTCCTCTACCACTAGAGCATTATGTTGGAAAGGGAAATACTTTACTCTACACAGAGAATTATTTGTTAATTTGTCCATAGAAAAGCTGTAGTTTGCAGTAAAAAAAAAAGCAAAAATACAACCAATTGTGCACAGCAACCCTTTCACATAGAAAAATTGCTATTACTTCTAAACTAGCTGAAAGAAAAGTCCAGGCAGGCCAAGTTTAAACAAAGCCTGCTAAACCTTGGTCCTGGGATCCTGAAAAACCAGTTCAAGCCTGTAGACTGTTACTAGCAATGGCAGTGACATATTTTTGGGGCTGCTGAGCTACAAGGACCTTCCCTTACTGGATTTTGACTTTCACCTTGAAGGTTAGAAATTTAGAAACATGACAAGAGAGTATCAATAACACCCTCTTAGAAAAAAGTTACAGAAGAGGCACAAAAGTAAGTGTCTTCCTTATCCTGCCAGGTGACCACTCAGTCCACAGGTTCTTGCCAGGCATTCACTGTGTGCACAACTTTGAACCAGCCTCTGGCTGGGTTGGCACCAGAGGGACACAGAAGAAAGATGGTGCTTTGTGGAGATGGCAGGACAGCTTGACAGAGCTGGGGTTAGGCTACTTCAGCTGCTGAAACAAAAAGGGGACATAGAAAGTCAGGCACTTATCAACAGAACACTGGGCTATGGCTCTCTTTGCAGGTATGTGTAGTGTGAGACCGAGACTCAGATCATCTCCTGCCTGGGGAAACCAACAGAAGCTTTAAAAGTAGCTTTTACAGAGAATGTCTTTCACAGTTCTTTATTGTTTGCCCTTTGAGTAGCTACATCAGCCATTCCAAATACAATTTAAGGTACTGATTACAGGAGTATCTGATTGCTTCATCATTATCACATGCCTTTTTTTTTTTTTTTTTTTTTTAAAAAATTCTTTTGATAGAGAAAAATGCTACTATTATGATTTTAGGGGTGGATATCTTAATCATAGCTCCTCACAGATATGGCAGAGGTATAACTAGCTGCCATTCTAAAGTAAAGAGGTATCCAGAGACTTTTGATGTGTTCAACGTCATATGGAAACAACCCATATTCTATATCCTGTATTAAGACCTAAACCTCTTCTTCCCACACACACAGAGTTTTTTTTATTTTCAGAGGAGCTGTACTTTCTGGGCTTTCTGCTGTCCTTGACTGCAAGGGGAAGGAAATTTCAGAGCTCCATACAAAGGAAAATAGAAGTACTGTCTGTTGAATCTAGTCTTGTGTTACAAACTTCGTAAGACTTGGTTTCATACATTCCAATTTTTTTTTTTTTTCACAAGAATATGGAAAAAAAGCTTCATGCAGTTAAGAAAGCACTTTGAATGACACTAGAAGCTGGATCCTCCATTGAGTCTTCCTCCTAAACTTCTGAACATGTGTTGTTCCATGAGAAGAAGATTTAAGGAAATACGATGTTTTTCAGACTTGCATTTTTTTTTTTCATAATTGCTCAACTCTTCCATGACACTTATATCTTACTATTCAATGTTCTGTAATATTTCCGGTTTCTGCCACATAGCTGCTGTCCAGCCACTGTCTGGGCATATCTGTTGCATTCAGCTCTAGTTTCACATATGGATTATTGAAAGACATCTGTTGAGTTCATGATCTTCTGTGTTCATGCATAGTAGTCTTTCCATCTACAAGGATCAAGGATATTCAATTTTCCTCTCTTTCAAGCCACTGACTTATTTCGGTGGGGTTTTGTTTGTTTCGGGGTTTTTTGTGGTTTTGTTTTTTTTTTTTGTTTTGTTTTGTTTTGTTTTGTTTTTTTTTTTTTTTAAATATTGCAATTTCTTCATAGCATTTAGGCCTCGTCTGCCTTATTATCTTAAATTGGCTTTAAGTGATTATAAGAGGACTGCCACATGGACAGATGGACTGCCTAGTGGTAAAGTCACATAAGCTTTATTTTCTGAAGGAAAGAAAAAAAAAGAACATCCATAAGAAAAGCGCAGTAGATTTTCTATAGCTCTTCCTCTAGCACGCCTCACACTGTGCTGTAGAGAGTAAGATAATGTTTATAAAGATAACTGTAACTAGTCCTTCAAAAATTCAGTTCTGAATCCTCTTAAGTCTGCAGTAGTATTTCTAAAACTAAATTCAATCATTAGAAAGCAAAATCTTTCCTAAAGTTGTAAGTTCTCTTTTCCCTTATTCTCTGCACCTCACACAAGATCGTACCCTGGAGCATATAAAACTTAGTTACTTGATCTGGGACTTGAAATTCTTTGCCTCTTATATCCATTTTTACCATTTTTCAGTGCAATTTGTCATTTGTGTTTTATAAAGCTCTGAAACTTCACTATTTCTGCAAATACAGGAAAATACTGGCTTCATAAAATTCCCAGACTAGTACACAAAGAAACAGGAAAGGCCAATAAGACAGAAATGTGTTACCTAAAGGCAAGTCAGCATTTCAAAGACATTCTCTCTCTCTTCCTCACACACACATACTTTGATCATAAACTTGGGCATCTGTAGATTGTGACTATGAAGAAACACCATGATTTAAAGTGTCTCAGCCTCCTGAGAAGATAAATAATCATTATCATACAAGAGATCACAGTATGTATGGCTACTGAGAGGATTGTTATAATCAATGGCACAAGTACATTTTGCCAAAGCAAATTTGGAATTTTCTGCTAGAGAAGAAATGACTCATTTCCAGACCACCTTTATTTTCTAAAGGGGAAATGTTAATGTAATAATTTGCTTTGACTTTGTTGACCTGATTCAGAATATTTTTCATCTTGCTGAACTGCAACAATGCATTTAATTATAAGTCAGTTTGAGAAAACAATTATAAAATACATGAATCAATTACATTGCTCTGTCAGCAATGTAATGGCCTGTGAGCTGCTGTAAACTGTGTTTTCAGACTGAGTCTGTTGGCCAGGCTTTCTGGAGAATGATAGCTGAAATGATGCACACAGCTATTGCTCTGAGTTGAATGATGCTCACTAAAAGATATAAATAAGCATGGGAAAAAGTGGCACATGGAGCAAATAATTTTGTTTTATCACTTACTCAAAAATTCCAGGCTGATCCAATCACCAAAAAAAGATTTATTCCCTCTGCCTCCCCTGCCCCCCCCCGCCCTTAAAATGGAATAATACAGATTTTCCTGAAGAGATATGCAATTCAGAGAACTTATCATCAGTTCACTGCTTTGTTTGGCATGGCTGATTAATAATCTGACTACTTCACTCTGCTGTGTAAAGTTGCCTGTAATGTTAGTTGCATCTATAACTGCACCCTAAATGATCTCCACAAACTGACTATAAAAGGAGATGTCACCAGGCTGTCTGGCAACAGTAAAACAAAACAGAATTGGGGAAAAAAAAGGCAAAAAAAGGAGCAAAAGATTAAAAAACAGAGAAGAGATGAATAGCAGTGAAACTTTCATATAATAACTGAGATATGAGAGGGGAAAAATGTTACATTGCAATTTGGTGTGTGACGGATTTAATCTGTGAAACTGATACTATGTTATCTTCACCTGGAGCCTCAGTCTGAGATATTAAGTAAAATGAGCGTGTAATCACTGATGAAAATTAACCTAACTCAGTTATACCCAAGTGTTTTACAGGTCCTGTGTGATGTCTGTGGACACTAGAGGGAAGCATGTCACTGAGCTATAGCACTTCACCGCGCTGAAGAACAGTCCTGTACTCATGGACTCCTTCGTTTAATGGCAACATTAAAATTTTTCAGGGAGAAAAGACAATTAGTGGACTAAGGGAATAAATGTAGGTTATGAGGCTTATTCTTCCTGTAATGGTTATAAATATACTCTAAAACTTCAGTTACTGTTACGGATCATGGACAACCAAGCAATTTATATATTAAACTAATCACAGGTAATGCTTGCATGTCACGGTTTCATCTCTTCTTCCTTTCTCCTGAAACTGATGTTTCCTAATTTAGCGTGTTCATCCTTTAGTACAAGTAAAAGGAAAAAATCTTTAGGGTCTGATTCACTACCTTCTGTAGTTTTCATTCGTGGCTTGACACGGTAAAGAAAAGTCTTCTCTAAAGAAGCTTTTTTACTTTGTGCCAGAGTTAATGACTATAACGTATTCGATCTCATGCACAATTCATGAGAGTTGATTTAGCATTAATGCAAGTGCATAGAGTGGTTGGAGCTTTTCAGCTGCTCTTCCTGATGGAGACAAAATGCTGCCATGATTTCCAACAAGGAGGAACCGGAGGACTGAATCAGGGAGATAAAATATATAATGTATATATAAACGTGGCTTAAAATGCACTGTAAATGATTTGTACATAGCAAATGAAATACCCTTTTCTGGTGGCAGCCTAATCTTCTAGTCAATGCTAAGATACAAGGCTCGATTGCCATCCTGTTGGCAGCCCTCTGAAGAAAATTAGGACTTGATCCTTCTGCCATTAGGATTGTCGGTAGGCAATCATATGCACAATATACTGCTTTAAATGCAATCAAAGAAATAAGCTTTTGACTTAACTAGGTAAAACTCTTCAACTGATAATCACCTGCTGACTTATAAGTGCTTGATAACTTGTCACTTCTCTAACTGATTTTCTTGTAATATATCGAAAGAAATTCTAGTATTTTTTTTTTTATCTCCATGCTTACTCAGTGAAAATAGATTTTGGTCTGTTGGTTGCAGTAGACTTCACAGCTGCTATCAAAATTGGTTTTCTCTTAAATTGATCTTATTATAGAGTCATTTAATTTATAGGACTGAAATTATTTTCTTCTAAAATCAATATTGACATGCATTAACCGTTTCTAAATGCTGCAAGTCTGTATAGAGCACTCAGTCACTATGTCCTGTTTAGTTTCTCATTTCAGATTTTTAGCTTTTGCCCTGCTGTGGACATACCCCATCAGGGAAAAGTAGACCTAAGCACTCAGAATTGATATGACTTGTTTTGACTAGAAGGATAACTATTAGTTGTTAAGTAGAATTCCATTCAGTAAAGAAGGCTCAGGGAAGATCTTACCAATGTGCATAAATACCCCAAGACAGAGTGTTAAGAGTATGGAGAAGCCAGGCCCAGTGGCAGGAGCAGAGGCAGTGGGCACCAATTGAAACTCCAGAGATTCCCTTTGAACATCAGGAAACTTGTCCACTGTGAGTGTGACAGAGCGCAGGCACAGGGTGCCCAGAGAGGTCATGGAGTATCCATCCTTGGTGTATTTGGATAAGAAAAATGCACATTATTTTAAACTGTGAAATATTTCTATAATATTAGAGATGTTAAATTTTAATCACAAATAATGTTACCTAAAGATAATTCAGCATTTCAAAAATAATTATTAATTATGCCTTCTCAAATTTCACATAACAGGGGTTTGAATGATATTAAAATTTTCAGAAATGTTTTACTCTGTTTGGGATAAGTTTTGAAAGTTACTATGAGTTAGTAGGGTCTTTTCTTCAGACTCAAATTTTTATGACTCAATCTTTCAGACCACCAGATAGTCATTCCAGACTTTCCTGGCAGAAGCTAATTCACCCATCAGTGTCTATGCCACTGGCTTCATAGAAAACTGCCTTTGATGCTGTCAGTTATTTAAAATGAGCAAAGATTCACTTACCACCCATAAGCTACATTATAGAAACTATTTCAAAGTTATTAGGTAACATTTTTATCTCTCTGGAGTATGCATTGATTTTTAGTTTGCCTATTGACATTTAGTTTGCCAGCTAAGACTTTGCATGGTGTAGCAGATGATTCTACAGTTCTCTGGAGGTCTGCAGAGCCTTCAAGAGGAGGTAGAAAGAGGTAGAAGTTTCTCACAAGAAAAGACACTATTTATTGAAAGGGTCTGGAGGATGATAAGACATTGTTACAGCTACATCTAGACATTTTTAATATAAATGGAAGCATATATGCACTGGTAGTCTGCTGTGGTAAACCTAACTTAATGATCTATGTAAGTCCAACATACTGCAGGACATATTGATAGCAGTACTACTCTGATCATGACTTCCATTATCTCTGCATCATTTTCCTGAGGAAAAAAAATCAAGAAAAAAGGTGTGAAGAGACAAGATGATACAATCAATTTGCACATTCTAAGCAAATCCTGCAATCTTTATTTCAGATTATGGCTTCATTTCCTTTCCTATTAATTTAGCTTCTTATTACATTTTACTGATCTTCTGCCTTTTATTTTCCATTTGTAAAATAAGAATTTGGTCAACTAAACACAAGCAGCTTTATTGTTGTTTGCTGTAACCAGCATGAGAGCCTGAAGGTAGGTCCTGGGCAGCCTGGTCTGTTGTGAAAGACTAAGAGGGAATTTACAGTGTGTTCTACAACCAGGAGACTAAAGGATTGTCTGAAATGTCAGGCTTTGGTTTATGCCCCAAGCATTTTAGGAGACTATGTCTCCCCTAGTGGATACTAACCTTTGGCCAGGAAAGAGTGTTGTACTTCCTCACTGATTGTTTGTCTTTCTATTGATATCCTGTGCATAAACTGAGCTTCAAGTTTGAGATTTAAAATTGAAATTGAAATAATTAGCCATTGTGTACTTGATTCTTTCCAGTGCTCTATATGGTAATCTAATCAAGGGAATCAATTAAGGGAGTAGCATTTCAATCCATGGAGACGGAAATTTCAAAGCCTAAATAACAGAGTAATAGTACTGGAGTTACATTAGAAATCACTCAACTAAGGATCCTGAGACTGCATTGCAAGGCAGTGCTATGCTCATATTACGCTGAGGAAAATTCTATGGATAGCCTGAAATAACTGTCCAAAAGTAACTGTCTGTTTTAGGGTTGACTGAATAGATCTCTAGGTTTTAGTAAATTTATCTGATTAGCTCTGTATTGATTGTAATGGGATCTTAGCTTGCATGTAAACATCTAAATTTAGATGTTTAAATCTGTGAGCTGTACCACTCAAGATGACTATACTGTAATAAAAAGACACTCAAGATAGCTTTAAACCATCCAGCTTCAATAAGTCCAATCTAATTTCACAGCAACATAGATTTTAGCTCAGAATAATATCCTGCCATGGAGGGTGACTACAGTATAGGCTTTTTTTGAGACCTAGAGTAATTTACTTCGTGTAATAAAAGTTTTACCGTTGACTTAAATTGGATATTATTTGGTAACTAAGCTGTTTGACAAGCTGTGCTGTGCAACTTTGTGATGCAAAAAGTATTTATTCCTCATGCATTAGTGCTAAGGATTTAGAAAGAATTCACCCGGTAAAATCCCAGACACTTGGTGAAAGAATGACGTACTATAATGAATATAATAAATTTTATTTCAATTTTATTGTATAATATTGCTTAATTTGCTTGCATGGACATTGAACTTAGATAAGGTCATGCAATGGCACATAGCTCATTACCGTGGCTGGCTTCTGTTAAATAATAATTTACAATGCATTCAAATAGTCAAAGTTTTACTTGCCTTAAATGTGCAACATTACAGTTACTGTCACAGTATATATTCTGCCACCATGTTTGGTTTTGGTAACCTTCCTGAATAACTTTTCTTTATAATCTTCTCTAGTAATAATTAAGAGAAGGCTCCAGGGAAAACTTATTGCAGCCCTTCTATACTTTAAAGGGGCTTATAAGAAAGATGAAGAGAGATATTTTACCAGGGTCTGCAGGGGGAATGTCTTTAAACTGAAAGAGGTTAGATTTAGATTAGACGTTAGGAAGAAATTCTTTACTGTGAGGGTGGTGAGGCATTGGAACAGGTTGCCCAGAGAAGTTGTGGATGCTCCATCACTGGAAGTGTTCAAGGTCAGGTTGGATAAGGTTTGAGTAACCTGGTCTCTGTGCCTTTGCCTATGTCAGGGGGGTCAGAATTACTGTGATTCTACAAAAATGTTTCTATTTGAATTCTAAATCATTAATAATGTAAGTTGTTTTAGTGATGCAAAACAACAGGCAGCTTGGGAAATTGACTAAATATCCCTCTCATATTTTCTCTGTAAAAAAACTCCTTTATGTTTTATTCAGGGACTTTAGAGGTTAATTTGGCTTTTCACTAGACTTATATTAGTAAAAGTATTCTTGTAAGGTGTCATAGAAATTAAAAATAACCAAATTGCAGACATCCTCCTTCAGCGATCCTCGGTCAGTCCTTTTGCCTTTTGTATTTGCAACAAATAATTTCACGTAACTCTCTTAAATTTAAAAAAACATATTTACTTTCTGGCAAATGAATTGAAAATAAACGCTTCTTAATATCTTTAAGATATAATCTTAAAAGTAGCTTTTTTGTTGTTATTTTTTTTAAGACATCTGTGAGGTGATGGCCCTGATAAGCCTGGATGGGTTGAGGGAAACGCCTCAGCCCCCTGGAGGGGTGCTCCCAGCAGAAGACA
>JAWWEV010000083.1:10761984-10784760 GCA_035583235.1 Hafferia zeledoni | reverse complement strand
TTACTAACTGTGTTTTGCTACCTTAATACTAATAACAGTAACTTGCTTTACACTTTGCTACTTCATATTAGTTATTGCTTTCTTTTGCAATATGCAGTTGATTTTTCAACATGTGTGTTGATAAAAAGCAGCTCTGTTCTTTCCTTTTGCTTTGTGTTACAGAGAGAGTGGTGTGCAAGCTGTTTTATTGTCCTATGTTATTGAAAGTGTTTAGTTAAGTGTTTTAGGTGGCTGTGCTTCTAGTTAGTAGTTTTTTGTTGCTTGTTTTTGTCTGTCCTGAAAATGGGATACATTGCTGATTTGAAACTTGAGTTTGGTGTGTTTGTCTCTGTAAAATGTGTTTTGAGCTTGTTTCTTTTGGGGTCTTTTAATATCAATTAAATGCAATCTTGCAGCTAAACGTTATCACTGGCAAAGCAGAACCCACAATAACTGTCACATACTTGCATTAATAAATGTTATTTCGGGAGTTGTTGTGGGAAAAGTTCTTTTTTAGTTATTAAGTGTGGCTTCAATAGCAGAGGTTGGAAATCCTTTCAGCCTGTGTTCTGTCCAGCAGTTTGGCAGACAGTGCTGGGCTCATAAGGCTCTAATTTTCTGGAAGCGCTTATTTAGCTGATAAGTTCTCCCTGGCTTAAGGGTTGGCTTCATATAAGAGGTCAGAAACCCTTCCAACTTGTGTGCTGTCCGTAGTGGATAGGCAGTGTTGGAAACATAAGGATCTGATTGTCTGGAAGCACTTATTGCTAATAATGTCTTACTAATACAGTTAAGACAAGAAATCTTTGCATTTCTGTCTCCCTCCTCTCTTTCACATGACAGAAATCATTTAGATTGACTTGGAATTGTCCAAATTTTACCTTCAGTAGGTTCTTATCTGTTCTGTTACTGATGATAGGCTCACACTATACTCCCAGACTTCACTGGAGGGACCACAGGCTGTGTTAGCAGACAGTTATGTGAAATTGCAGAATTCTGACACTAGGCAAGCATGAGAGGCCAGGAGGACTGTGCACAGGACAGACTGCCTCTGGGCTGGTGTCTGAGACTATCAGTTGCAATCTTGAGTAGTTTTCTGCCTCTTAAATTTTCAAATTTTCTGGACCATATTAAAGCTACCAACTAGTAATTAGTGACTAAATTAGGCTTCTTTTAAAAATGTTATGGTTCAGTCATAAAATCAGGACACTGAGACCCCCTGGGGCCAACATCTGTGTGGGAGACAGAGACAAAAAATGCATTAGACACCTCTCCCTTGTCTCTGTCTCTGTGAGGTGACCATCTCCATCCTGCAAGACTAAAATGATCTCTGTTTTTCCTCTGTGTGTTTGAGTTCTTTTTGAATAAATTTAGCAATCCACTTCACAATGTACTTTTCCAAGTGTAAAGTTAGGCAGGGTTTTTATATTACTCCTTTTGCTGTTAGCCTCAGGTAACCTTCCCATGACATTTACATTTACTGTCACCTCCCAAGTACAACTGGGGATCTACAGTGAGGCATGGAATTTTTCTTTCATAACACTGTGAAAACTAATTTGATGTTTTTGGGTTTTTAAATCCCCTGGCCTATTCACATTAGCTGGTAAGGAAAATTTTCTAACCTCAGATGATGCCA
Source organism: Hafferia zeledoni (assembly GCA_035583235.1). NCBI lineage: Eukaryota > Metazoa > Chordata > Aves > Passeriformes > Thamnophilidae > Hafferia > Hafferia zeledoni. Next base: position 10,783,145 of record JAWWEV010000083.1, on the reverse strand, counting down.
ACACTTAAAAAATTCATTATTTACTCCCTGTACGGTGTTATACAAAGAGGCACATTTGATACTGAGGTTCTGTCCTGTTACATCCTGTGGGATATTATTGTTTCAAGACTATACAAATATATAAATGTATACAAATGTTATATTTGTCAATGCAAAAGTATATGCAAAATAAACAGAATGAGTGGCAGAGAACAGGTACAAAAAATGAAAAGTGACTCACTGTGACTAAACATAGATGTCTCAAAGGTACAGATATTGCCCAATAGATGTCATCAGTAGAGTAATCATGTCTGAAATAGCCTTCTTGATTTTTTTTTTTTTTAATAGCATTTAGACTTTCAGAGCCATACAGTAGGTTAGCAGAAAAATCAAGAGCAGACTCTAGGAATAGGAATCACCTCATGTTCCTTACACATATGTAATGGACAGCTATTTCTGAACCTCCCTTTATATTCATGGTAGAGAAAAATAACTTTTTAGGATTCAGTCCATCAGATGTATTTAAAATGTCTATTTTAGAGTTAGAGGAATTCTGGTTTAGACTTTTTAGTCTTTAGTGACTAGATTTTTACTGATTATACACAGAGACTCAGTGACTCAGATAAAGAACAGGCCTCTGCATTTAGTCAGATGAATTCCACCCTAAATCTTTTGACTGAAGGAACTAAAGCTTTTCTCTCTGAACCATGAAATCATTCTGAATAAGAAGATAAAAAAAAATAATCTAACTAACTGTTGTGTATTTCAGAATACATTCAGATAAACCTTTTCCTCTTCACTTGTTAAGTCACATATGCCTGCTTTGCAATTCTGGGGACACATAACTCAACTGACTGTTCTCTACACTCATCATCAATACTGTTCTGTATTCTACCATCCTGTTATCCCAGACAAGACACAAGATTTCAGAGCAGACTATCACATAGTTGCATTATTTACAGTCTCACATTTATCTTATTTGCATATAAACTACCCCAATAAAACTGTCTAGTGAAGGAGGTCCCAAAATATCAGACATATACATAGTTTCAGTTACTGACTTATAAAAATCCCTTCAACCAGAAAAGAGTTCCAAGGATTCTAACTTGCAATTTGTATTCCTGTTATATTTAATAACTCTTTATATAATCCATCTAGGTCAGGTTAAATGAATGCCTTGTTGCTACTTAGATGATTATGGGTTGCAATTCATTTAATGTGCCCAATGATTCATGTTTAATTTATTGACTTTAATGCCGTATGTGAGTGACCTATGCATGTGTAGTACTTTAAATGCATGCACACTGGCACACACAGCTCTTCGCAGTATTTTGCTTAAGTAATCAGCTAATCAATGCGTTCGAGTTTGAGATATTGTGTGACTCTTTATGCCACTGTTTAATTTAATGCTACTTGCAGTAATGAGCCTGTCTGGGTTGACTGGCTGCGTCTCAGGGGCTCCATGGCTTTTGTGCCAGTGATCATGGTTCAAGATGTATCCAGTTCTATGATTTGTTACCTGAGCATCTGGAATGAGCCACTGACTTGTCTTTGCATCTCATTGTATTTTTTGTGTTAGGGAACTAATTAATGGGTGCCCTTTGTTTGCAACTGGAGCTATCAATCTTTCTTCAATACCTGACAAGTTAAATGGCATTTACAAGTAATACCTTTTATAGAAATGATCTATCTGTATGATAAGCATACACCTGTATAATTCCCTGAGGTATTTGCAGTAAAGTTTTTCATCAATGTGAGGAGACTAGAGACTGCATCAGGAAAATTTGAGCTTTCTTGAAGTCCAGAAGTTTTGGCAGACCTGTATTTTTATGCTATCTATTAACTTATTCTGTTCCTGATAAAGGCATGTGTTTTCAGTCCTTATCACAATACCAAAACCTTGCAAGACAGGGAAAATTAAATTATTGAGGAAAAGTGTGGGTGGCCTGATGAAAACCATATTGGCAGCAATGTTTTTTATCTTCAACCACATTCCTTTTGTATCTCTAAACTACAGTATCAAACTGGTGCTTGATACCTGTGATATCAAGTAAGGGGAAATCATATGGCATTCTTATAATCTGGTTCCAAAGTTTTTTCTTCCGTCTGAATGACCAAATATTGCTTTTTGTATTCACCAAATGCTGTGATTTTACTGTTATATATATTTTCCTGGGTTTTAAGTAGTCCTCTTATAGTAAGATAACTGAGACGAAGGACCTCACTGTAATCAACTTTATTTCCAACTTCTTGGAGAATCTCGGGAAAAAAAGAGTCCAGAAACTACATATCTACCAGATTTTGTGTGTTCCATGTACTAAATATGTGGATCCTAAGTGGCAAAACATAGTTCAATTTTTTGCCAAATAGTTCCTGAGTAAACATCTATGTGCACTGTAGTGTCAACTGAGATGTGCTAGTTTTTTGTTTCCTGTTAGCAAATAGATTCTAAGTCCCCAAGGAGAAATGATAATTTCATACTCAGATTTACACAACTTAATTACACTAAATTATACCCTGTAGTGGGTCAGAAAATGTTAAAGACAAAGTAGGCACCGACTGACTCTCAGCAAACCAAAAACTTTCAAATATAGGCTAGAGATATGCCTAACAGAAGCATCTAGCAGAAAGATGCTAGATCAGAGTTTCATTTTTTAAAAAATGCAAATTTAATGCAAATACCTTCCAGTAAACATTTAGAACTTATCCTTGTAAGAGAAAAAATTGCTGGTACAGCAACCTTCTGCGCTGAGTGGTAGTTCATCTCCAGCATCCTCAGAATAGTTGCCTATCAGAGGTAAAATGTCATAGTTCCACCACTGGAGTTATAGTTGAGATCAACTGATATGCCAGTCCTTGACTTGTATTTATTTCTATCCATTTGTTTTAGAAGCATTTTAAATGATTTACACATTAATCTAAATCAAACTGAAGTAACATAAGGCCATACCCAACCACCTACACATAATCCAAGCTGGAAAGTGTTTCCTAGTCTTTAACTGTAATGATTTTAAGAGAAAAAGTGGGTTGCCTTGTATAAAAATCCTACAAGATAGAGAGAGGAAAAAAAAAAAAAAGTTCTGTGTCCCCAAAACATAATGTATTTAAAAGATGAGAGGGTAACAGGCAATTTTAGGGTCACTAATGCTCTTTTGGGACTGAGACTTCCTTCTTGGACATTAAAACTGAGAATAAAATAAAAAGCATTACCCTGTTAAAGTTATTTTTTACAACCTTGTTTATTTCTCTCAAGGAATGACAGAATTCTGGTGACATGTCTCCAGGACATGCCTCTTAACCACCTTTTGCCAGTTTGTTATTGACTGTTCCTGTACAATGTCTTGCAGCCTCTCCAGTCATTCTCAGATTAGGTTTCTGCAGATTTTGGGGCTTCATATAACTGCAGGGAACATTTCAGGCAAATCGTTATTACATACAATAACAGTGATCTAGATACTAAAGCAACTGATGGGGCAAACTCTGTAATTTCTTCACTATTTTTTCACACTTTAAAGATTATGAAGTTGAAGTTGAGCTAATCAGTAATGATCATAATGAAATTTTACCTATTCTATATAGACTGACATACAAAGAAGCTTTTGGATGTGAAGCCTCCTACCTAAAATCTGACATAAGTGGCTACTTTTCAGTTGTGATGCTCATACCTCTTTTTGACCTTAGCAAAACTTTTTATAGTCCTAGGTGGTAGATCAATGATCTTAAAGGTCTTTTCCAAACTAAATGTCTCTATGATTCTATGATTCTCTCTTCTTTCTGTAAGATTGAGAATCATGATCTGTAATGAATGTCATAATGCCTTGTACCCCATATCCAGATGGTTCCCTAACAAGAAAGCAAGGGCTGGAATCCAACACTTATCCAGTAACCAGAGTGCTGAATTGCTTCCTGACCATCTGGGTAGCATCACTTGCCATTTTGTAGATTTCCTGCAGTGTCTAGGGCAAGTTCGTTAATTCATTGACATTCCATTTTACTTTTATAAAGTGAAGGCAATAGTTGTAATGGTGTTGGGAAAAAAATACATTAGAAATTTTGTGTGTCTCACCTCCTATGGTAATGGAAGCAATATAATTTCCATAGAGGATCAATTTTTGTTTCATTTTGCAATAAGATTTATCACAAACCCATGACTGAACCTTATCTTTAGAAATATCTTCGAAGCATATAGCACCAGTTTTTCTGCCAGCTCTTCTGAGAATCCTGGGTTAGTTACATTCTGCCTGCATTGTAGTTAATGGAGAGTTTATTGTCTTAAATGCATCTTCTCTGGCAAAAAGACTTCCAGTCTGAGCTTCTTGGCAGCAGCCTGCTGATTTCAGAAATGATATATTTCTATTGCTAGAAGAGATGCTTCTCTAATTGCCTTTTTTGATATTGTCAGTATATATATTACATGTAGCTGTTAAATTGCTCAGCAACTTTTAGTAATATATATCCTGTGAGATGTCACTTTCATTTCATGCTACACAGCTTTCCTTTCTTCCTTTAACTCTGTACAATAGCTTGGTTCCCTGCTCGCCTCTATGTGCTGAGGTTGTGTGATCAGAACAACAGTAGATGCAATCAAACTCACAATTAGGCTGTGATTCACATTATGTAAAAGATTCATCATGCCAATTGATGTGAAATGACGTGCAGTCTCCAGGCAGTGATTGCACATGGCTTTAATCTCCACACGCTGAACCTGCACCTATCGTAGTTCAGCAAAACTTAGTTGTAATCATTTTTGGACTAATGCCTTTTCATGATTTCATTATGAAGTGTATAACAATGAGGCCTTTTCCTGCTACCTCTTTTAAATGTGAGAGTGTGCTGATTACTCAGTTAACATCCTGCATGCAGTTGCCCTTTTGGGTAGAAATGCTGGGAGACCAGTGATTTTTACCATTTCTGGATTAGGTGTTTTACTGAAGACAAGTGACAATTTTTTATATGTTACCCTAACATTCCTCTTTCCCTTCTTCTCCCACTGGGTCAATCACCTGGAAAAAAGTGCATACTGGTTTCTTTTAGGATCTCAACCCAAAAAGTAGGCATTTTTGTAATTTCTAAAATAAACAGGGATCTTAGGTGACTTTTCAGGAAAAGTGACTCCTAGAAATAGTCTACACTTTTATGTAGTTTATTGTAGATATTGAAAGTTAGGTATCTGAAAGAGATGGTAAGTGTCATGCCAGATCTCTGACCAGGGCAGTGAATGACCAGGGCGTGTGTGTGTATATCAAAAGTGAAATGTAGAGAAAAAGGGTAACTCCTCATAATGGTTGCTGATTGGAAACTGCAGTGACTGCATGGGCATGGGTTTTTCAGCCTTGAATTCTAATAGAAGGGGATTTGTCTTAAATGCCTGTGAATGACAAGGAATACATAGATGTTAATGTGCATGACTAAACTCTCTTACAAAGAACTGAGTGTGACTGAGTGGCACTCATTTTTCATTTGCGAATAACTTATCTAGACAAAAAAATCATTTGAGACATGCATATCAAAATAAAAAATCAGAAATATGTAAATTGTTATGTCTTTGCTTTGTAATTGAAAACATTCATTTCCAGAACTGTAAAAAATTAGTCTTTGTCTATTTTGGAATTCACACTCTATCCTGTTTCATTCAGCAGGAAATACAGATGATTAAGGATCAGGATAAGCTCTAGTCATTGACTTCTGATGGAATACTTTCAACTTATTTGTGTTCAGAGATCTTTTAATTAACTGGGTTTTTTTTACAATATCATAGAGAACTGGAGCCAAAACCCACTGAAAGCAGGAGATCAGATAAAGCTGAAACAAAAAATATTACGTTCTGTACTTGGAAATTCCATTTTTCTATTCACACACATGCTGTAGCACAAAGGCTATGTTCCTCAAGCTGAGTTATGACCCCATGAAAGATATCCTGGAGTCTTCCTAAAGTCCATTAGGGACTTTGCTGTTACTACTGTTTCTAACACTGCTGAAAACTGTGTTGAGCAGTAGTATATATGGAGAGCATTCTAAAAGTATAATGCAGATGATTTTTTTTTCCTCCAGATGCAAATTGTGTGTTTGTGTAGATCAAATATTTTGCTCCTGATGAAAACCCCTGTCTGATGCAGGTATGGATTCCATTTTGCATTCTTGAGATTTGATTCCATTTTGTGCATTTCTAGTCAAGCCTCTCAAATCATGGCACACCAAAGATGTCTATATATGCAGCCAGTCTGAAATTCTTTGCTCATAAAAGCAGTGCATGTGCTATATAGGTTAGTAGATTGATGCAGAAAGGTCAAATTATCTCATCCATCTTAAGGAAAGTTGTTGATTCAGTTGTTAAAACTTGTACATAAAATAGGTGTTGTGTATACTTTTACATTTTGTCTTACAGAATCATAGAATGTTTTGGGTTGGAAGGGATTTTAAAGATCATCTAGTTCCAACCCCCTCACTGTGGACAGGAAGGCCACCCACTGTATTGTTTCACCCAGGGCTCCCCCAGTCAGGCTTTGAAAACTTCAAAGGAAGGGGAACATTCTTAACAGACAATAGACTCGGTGTTGCCTAAATTTTGACCCCTATTGACATGAGGGAGGGAGGGGTGGTAAGGGTTGAGCTTACAGAAAATCATGTTGTCTGCCCTGGGCACAGTCTTATGATCCAGTTAAGAAAAACATTTAGGCACATGCTCATCTTAAGCATTAGAATATGACTATTGAAGTCTATGAAACTGATCTGGTAACAAGCACTGAAGTGTTTTATATATTTGTATAAGGAGCACAAAGAAGATAAGCAGAAAGATAAAAGGAATAGTTTTGGAGAACTTCACTGGTGACTGGGGAGTGGTTCTCAGAACCCCCCCAGTATTTCTCTGCTGCAGAATCTCTGGTTTGGCCTCCTCAGTGCTGCACAATACTACATAAAATACCTGTATTATGTCTCTTGCTGTGAGCCAAAAGTAGCATAGCTTCACGAGCTCAATGCTCCTCCCAGGCTTATACATTTCCCTTTCCCATTCTGTTTTTCAGTAAGGGAGGGAATAGGATAACTGCTAACATAGATAGACTAAGGAGAGACAACTCAATATATTTAATATATGTAGATATTTCACTGGCAACATTTAAATGGCCATAATCTATCCCTAAGGCCATTTAGACAAAAATGTTCAACTGGCCATTTGATTTTGATAGATGTAATTTTTTTTCTAAATGAGCTTGACATTCATTATAATAGAAACATATGTTGATGGTAAAAGTGTTGAGGGCCATGTGCCAGCTCCCCTCTGTTGCTCCTGATGGAGCACTGGTATTCTGGCTATGTTCAGGTTGTTTTCAGCTAAGACTGCAGATGTTAATTTTGCTCTTGTACTCATCAAGCAATAGGCATGTTGAATTATCCCTATCACTAGCTAGAGTCTTTACGCACCTGAAATTTATTTCTTAAAACAAATCTACAGGTAGAAAATGAGATTAGAGAGTAATATCTCATATGTGAACATGTAACATCAATTATTACATTTCTATCTCTATATACTTGTAATTTGCCCCTTCTCTCTGTTCATTCATAGTGTTGCACCATCATTTTGCAAGGGTCTGTCATAGATAGCTACCAAGAAATGAGCTTTTCTTAACATTCCTTCAGGAAAAATTTAGAGATATACATTTAGAAATTTCTGAACAGTATGCCTGCTTTGTACAGTGGTGTGTTGTTATGGTTAGTTATTTTTCCTATAAAAACTTCCCTAGGAAGCAGCTAGTTGGCACATGAGGTTTTCTTGACAGTGTCACATAAAGAGGCAGTTTCTTCTCCAACATGTCCTGCCTGATATTCCCATTTAATGAACTGGTTGTTGCACCTGAATAAGTAAAACTGTGAATGCTTCTTATGGCTGCTGAGCCTACCTGATGATGTGTTGTGCCATGTGGTCATTAACAATCCACATCTCTCCAACTGCTTCATTCCATGACATAAACATTTCCTTGGTAAATACCATTCACAAAACTCCATTGAACTACTGGGATTTCATAATGTTGACTCACAAAGGGACTAGTGTGCACTGGTGAGGATTTACCACTGGAACAGGATTAGATAGATCTTCCAACCCCTCGCCATAAAATATATGACCAAAGAGTGAGTCTGGACATAAAATCTGGGTAGCTTGAGAAATAAGGATTGAAGAGAGAAGGAAAACAGAAGACAAGGAGTTACAATTTCATCCAGTCTCCCTGAAAGGATGGTCACAGTCCTCTGTCACTCACAGGCCCAATAAAAGTAGGTTTTTGACCCTGATAGTCAATTTTTTGGAAGCACAAGGAGCCAGTTACCATGAACACCAGTGCTTTTAAATGTCCGTTTTCCTTCAAAATATTTTTTTTCCAGAACTGTTCATTTAATGAACAACTTGGTGTTCAAATATCAGATTACAGAAAGTTTTGTTTTACTCACAAGACCTGTTGGGTCACAGGGCTCTGAGTCTGATACCTTTTTCCACTTGTTCGTGGCAGTAAGACTGTCAGAACAGCTAAGATAAAGATTCTAAACTATGCAGTTGTTCAAACTAAGTGCTTTCGCAACATATTAATCTTAGATATTTTTCTTAGCATGGCCTCTCTCTCTTACTTCTCTTCATTTTCTTTGTTGACAGACCTTTGTCATCTAGGAGCATGGAATAAATTAAATTGTTTGCTAACATCCAATCAAGAAATTGAAGCTCATACTAAATATGCAGAAAACTGAAGTCCACCTATCAAGCCTACCTCATTGCTAATATGGACAGTACAACCTAATATTGAATTAAGAGACTTTAAAACCATCCTAGTAATGCTGGACATCACTTGGAGAAAACTACTTTTATTGTGTTTTCTATTTGATTGCACAAGTCAGCAAGGTTGCACAAGGTAGTCTAATGAGTAGGTACCCCTGGTGAAATCTGTCTGACACATTTGGTCATAATCCCACATCTTTGAAGTGGCAATTTAGCCCAGGGATCTTTGAAATACCTTGTGTTGTACTTTCCCTCTCTAGGAAAAAGCGACAGTATTCTTGAGTTGCAATGATTCAATGAAATAGTGGCCTTATTATACTTTGTGGTGGTGTGCCACCTTAGTGTATTTTTGGGTATGCATCCATTATGTGCTACCCAAACCCACACATTTTGCACCCAATGGCTGAATATTCAGGAAAAAAAAAGTGAATAGAGGTTTGCTTAGACTTTTGTTGGAATAGAGCAAAGCATATAGTGAGGTTGCAGCACTTTGACACACTTCACAAGAAGTAATTTTTATCTAGTTCTTGGTTCTTACAAACTATTGTGATCTGATAAGTTCTCCAGAGTAGGGATTCTTTTCTCTCTCTTTTTTTTTTTTTTTTTTCCCCCTGTTCACTAGACAGATACATCACCAAACAGTAGGAGTTCTGACTCATCTCCACTGATAATAGCATGCAGGATAATTTTACCATGTGACTCACTTTCTTGTTTGACTCCAAAAGATATTTGAAAAAAGAATGGCATTAATTTAAATAGATTTCCCATAAACAGGATTTACAAAAAAAAAAAAAAATAAAATCCTTGCTTTTATCTCAACTTTGAAAAGTGCAGGAAAGAAAAAGTCTACTATAATGTTCCAGCATTTTAAAATGTTATTGAAGAATGAAAATATTCTCTTAGTGAGTAAATGGAACATATTTGGGGAAATGTACTTGTAGTGAAGAATTTTTACCTCTCTGCACATCACTGCTTTCTTAGCCTGTCAAGGAAAAATAATGCTTTTTGCTCCCTCCTGCTCTTTTATAGCCAGACCCTCATCTAACCTTGACCACAGTCATGGTAGAATGAATTGATAAGACATACTTCATTTAGGATTAAATAACAGGACTGACAGAGCCTAGGGGGCTTTGCAGGCCTAATGGAGAGTTTTATCAGCACTCCTATGGAGGAAAAACAATATGACTTGGATTAGTTGCTTCCTATGTAGCACATTATAAACCTGTGAAAGCCTGATTCTCATTTTTTACTACTTATTTTGAACAACACCAACATTCTAAGAACTTTTTGTGATCCAATTTTCTTCCTATTATTTCAACAAGATTTTACTGTTAGTCATAAGTAATAATTTTCTCCCTCTTCCCTTTTCACTGGCCCTAGCAGTGCCTTATTTTATTTTCCAGGATTTCCTTTGGTTTGCATGTATGTTTTTGGTAACCTGCATGGAACTGAGTGCTACAATTTAGCCTAAATTTTTAAATGTGGATAAGGAAAAGAAGGGATCTGTGTTAGAGGTTGACATCACTTCCAAATTCTAGACAACTATGTTTTGAAAACAGGTCCTTTTAATATAATTTTTCCTTGCATGTCCTTGCTGTAGCAAATGGTACTCTGTGTTTCATTAGATGACAGAGGTGACTTGTGAGCCTCCAGCCTAAAGGTCTTGTCCGAGAATTTTCTCAGATCTAAGGATATAAAAATTGTCATCTTTTGTCTTCTGAGCTGTAAAAGTTGAAGTGTTATGCAACTATTTCTCCAAGATAGTTTTAATTGATATTTATGGTAGGAATTTGAGGATCTCAGTTATAGCAGCCTGCCAACACCAAGAGCCAGGGGAATACACCATAATGGTACATGTTACTTTTGACTTTTATGCACTGCACATTCTATGATGATTTTAAGGGATATATTATAAACTGTGACATTGATTTTAGAAACATTATAGCTGTTAATTCAATAAAACTGTAAATGTAAAATTTACTGTATCCAATCTAAATGCCTATGGACAGGATTTATTTAGCAAGCAGTCTTACAAATTCTTGTGCCTTTATCCATTATTTAGATTGCAATTTCAATACATGGCAATGAAATTGTTCTCCAGCAATATGTGAAATTAAGAATGTGTTTTTCATGGTGGACTTTTCAGCAGACAGATGTAAATCCTATCGAGCTCATTAGGAACACTTTCATTATTCTTATTCAGGGTAGAATTTCAGGTGGAAGGAACTGCCTGTATAACGTGTTTGTAACAAACTGTACTAAGATTAATTTCAATGATTCTCATGATTTTGTTATAATAATCCTAGCTTTGATACAGATGTCTTTAGCAACCTTGAAAAACTCATTCAAACTGCCTCCTTTATTCCCCTGTCTGTAAGATGGAGGAAATGTTTCCTTTGTCCCAGATTTATAACATCTTGTTTATTTATGCTTCACATTCTTCAAGTCTGTGATATGTTTGTACAGAACCAAGAGCAGTGGAGGTTTGCAGATAATTGTGGCTTCCACACACATTCATAACCGTAATATTTAAGAGAAGCAACAGGTATGTTCTCTAGCCTAAATGTCATTTCAGTAGAGTAATTCCTTTTCTTGCATGCCTATCATATAACTGGAAATGATGAGCCTTTCCAAATACTTACACCTTTCAGTAGGTTAGCTCTGCTAAGATCCTTCCACAGACAATGTATCTCCTTCATTTAATTTTCCAGACATGTACATTCTATGGTGATGAACTCATAACCAAGATTAAATGACTTGAGCTTGACTGAATGAAATCACAGTTCTACCTTTTCTAGGAACTCCAGAGCTCCCTGGATTTCTGCATACTCAGTTTTCATTAATTCTAATATAGCAGTTCCCATTAATGCAGTTTTGCTGACCACTTCCAAAAGAACTTGATCCCTCACCTACATCTTTATTTTCTGTCATGAAATTTGTCCCAGAACTGAGCTTGATAACATAAAGTAAATCTTTAGTGCATTTTCCTTTTTCTGCTGACCTGAAAATGGATTAGGTGAGCAGGTAAAATGTATATTGTGACTGATCTTTCCTCTCATAGATCTTGCAGTGTAATCTTTGCAATATAAACATGGAGGTGAATATATGCTGGTGGGTAATTCTCTGTTAGGGTGAATTTAACAATGCATTTTGGCTGATCTAACAGCTTGCTACTTTGTTAGAGCCTGGTTGCTGCCCTCTCCTCTACTCTTAGGCACAGGCTACCACTTCTTCCCTTGCACCATTCCTGGTACTCCTCAGGTTCCTAGAGGAGATGAGTTTGTGCACAAAGCCAGCAGACAAACAGCACACAGAAACTTAAAAATAATATTTTTGAGGTATGTGCTTATTGAGAAAGCAGGCAAATGGTTGTATTAAGGAGTGGTGAGCGATTAGATCAGCTCAATAATACAATGAATACCTTTTGAAAATCCTGACATAGATTTTCTTCATTGTTTTTCAGGCAAGAATAGGGAGGATATCCTGGCCCACAGGATGTAGTTATGGCCACAAAACTAAAACTGCTATCTTCAGTTTATTTGAAGTCTCACCCTAAAGGCTGAAAAGTGATGGTATAAAAGTTATTCTTTCAATTCAAGTGTTGCCCCTTAACTATCAAGCTGGAATATGTGAATGTGAGTAAAATACATTGATTTTTTTTTATTTTCTCAGTGTCTTGTGAGGTAACAGATTTACATTTTTAAATGTAATAATTTAACAGTTCTTTTTGGAACTGGTATGAGCTCAAATAAAAAGGAATTTCCTTCACTCTAATGGGTCTTGAACTAGATTTAAAATTTTTCAGGTATTTATTATTTGTCATAAATATAACAAGTGCCTAATTCAACAAAAATTAAAAATATGTTTTGTGTTTCTGTTCCTCATAAGTCTAACGATATTTATTTATCTGTTATGTTTTTTCAAAAGAAATAAAATTAGGCAACAGCTTGAACATTTTATAAAATAGGGCCAATCCACCACAATCAAATAAAAGTAATGCACCATTTCTTTTAAAGAAAGCTTCACTAGACACATAAATGGAGTTTTAATCAGAGTTTAAAAATATTCACCCTTCTAATCTTGCTATGTAAAATATTTTTTCAGTGACCTGACAATTAGTCATGAAAACTAAAGTGGTTTATGGGTCAGTGAGAAGGAAAAAGAAATTATGGCAAGTTTGCTCTAGTATTTTAAATCTTAAAAGGAGTAGTAATTCTTAAATCTCTGATAATTTCAGTTGACATTTTACTAAAAATCCCTCGACATTCTGCAATTTTGATCAGTGTTTCTGAAGCATGTTGGTGATTCATCTGAACAAACAAATGGAATGAATACTGATAGGGATATATACCAATATGTAGAATGTTAAAAATGTGTAGTATAAAATGAAAAGAGTAAAACAGTTTATCTCTTGGATGGTTTCTCCCTGATTAGCTGGAAAGGACTCATATTATGGATTATTTGTTTACTTGAGGAAGCCAAACCTAAATAAAAGGTTATTCTATTAATTAAATTTGTATGTGTGTGTAAAAAGCTCCAAATATTTAAAAAAATAATATCTATTTTGTTTATAAAAAGTTACAAAAGGTTGGAAAATATATCTTTGCCATCTTCAGAGTTAGTAAAATAAATGTTGTGGAGAGTTGTAATGCTTCTTATTTCCATCAGAGGGTACTATAAACATGCCTAAACCAACATTTTTTGTCTTCACCTGCAAAGAAGTTAATGTTTTTTACTGTTTGGAATTTTCAGATAATTTTCAGTGTTTATAAATTCTGTGTAGCATCAGATATATTTGCCTTTCTGAAAACATGAGTAGTTTATGTAGCCTCATTAAAAACATTTGAAAACAAGTTTAGCTAACATTCTGTTTTCCTTGTAAATATTCACTGGATATACCATTTTAAAAATTAGTCTTGTTCCAAAACTTCTGTATGTAAAATGCCAGCGTGGAAGGAGGTAAAAAAGCTTGCTTATGTAATGAACATCCTACACATCTGGGTAGTCAAAATATGTTTTCTTTCTCTGTGGATACAGAAAGCAATTCTGTCAGCAGAGACAGAGCTTGGGAACCTGAAGCAGTATACTCAGTGTGCCTTGTGCAAACAGGTTCTATAGCAAAGAGCAGCCACCTGCCAGTGTCTGGCTGCTCTTGAGGCTGAAGGTCTCTGGGATGTGAGCCACTGGCCACTCATGGCTGCTCCTGTGCTGGCACTCTGCTCCACCATGGAGTAGGCTTCTGGTGGCTTCCCAGAGTTGTTTGGTGTCTATCGCCTGGGTTACTCATCTTTGTATGTATTTTCACTTTATTTTCACAATGGCTTTTTATTCATGTGACACCTTGAGGCCAGATTCTTCTCCAGATGGCTAGTGGTGGTCTGTACACCAAAGGCATTATGGATGTGCAAGGAGGATGTATTTAACGTGGGTTTTTTCCTCTCTTTAATATAAAATTTGGTTCTCTGTGTGATTTGTCATGCAGGTGCAAAGTAGCAGTGGTGCCACAGATAGCCACAGGTGGCCACAAATAAGAAGTCAGGAGAAGTGAGCAGTTCATGAGCAATGCATGGGGAGAAGTGTGTTGGCAGGGCCCATTTTCAAGCAGGGCAGGGCTATGGGAGATGGAGACCTGCGACAGGGCTGAGCCCTGGGGAGCTGGAATGAGCCCTGACAATTGACAGCAAAGAAATTCACAGTTTCTGGTACAGAAAAGGTGGAGCCAAAATAGGCTGGTAACTTGAGGAAGTGTGTTTGAAATGGTCAATGCAGATACAAACACAGACCTTCTGTCATCTGCAGCCTCCTGCTCTTCTCCTTGGACAGCACTGTTCCCTCTGTCTGGGTTCTGTTGACAGCTTGCAGGCAGGTGGATTCTCAGCAGCAAATTTTAAAGCTCAGGATTAGAGCACGTGACTACATGAGTATTCACATGGTAAGAGCTCAGTTTTTTTCATTTAGAGTTCTTAATAAGAAAATGTTAACTTTTCAGCAGAAGAACCTTGGCGTATCAATCTGTCCATATTATTATAATTTTGTGGCAAAACTGGCACTGTTTGTTGTTCCACGATGAATGTAAAATGAGCATAAATTCAGGGTTTATTGTCTTAAAAGTTGAACAGAAACAGTCTTCTACCCACTCTTGAATGAAATAAAATCTGCACCCAGATGTGATTTTGCATCATAAAATTGCCCCCATGATGAAAAAAACATTGTCTGCAAATCAAACCTACAGACTGCAACATAAATAGTCTGATAACATTGTGTTCTGCTGAGTTGGAAGGGACCGATCAGAATCTTTCAGTCCAAATCTTGAACCTGTGCAGGACAAGCCAAGAATAACACCATGGCACTGGGACCATTTATAGGGTAAGGTGTTTGGCTTATCAGTAGTGCAACTGGCACATAGAAATCAAACTGTAATTGTATGGTTCATGAAAAACACAAAACTTCTTGGATAGGTTAAGGAAAACAAATAGTATTGAACAAGAAATATATCAGCAGGAAGTAGTGATTCAGTTTTATTTTATTCACATTTTGAAATCATACATTCAGTTCTTGTTTGCATTAGGTTTCTATACACTACATATGGTTTATGAATAACCAGCTCAACAAGTTTATAATATCTCTTTTAAGCAAAACTAAAGCTTATACACCTCTACAGGTGATCTAAGGGGAAGCTTATTTTAGAACTCATGCTTGTGCATATACAGCTACCATGAATTTGGGAGAGGGGCTCCGAAATAAGCTTAGCCCTATATCCACTGAGTGTTTCCCACTTCCTGTATACCTGAGTATTCAAATAGAGGTCAGCCTGCTTCCACACATCAATTTTTCATCTTTTTCTCAACAAAGTTTCCCTCCCCCATTTTCTGAAACTCCATATACATATTTCTTCTAAGCCAGCTGTCTTCTTGCACCCTCAGAAACCTGAGCAATTTGACTACTAATTTCACAGAGGGTAGATTATGAGCTGCAGACTGCATGCATGAAAATGCAATCTAGTGTTGGTTATTGATATTATCCTGGTATTGAGAAGATGTAATAAAATAATTCCAATAATTTTAGTACTTCCTATCCAACAGAATATGTTCTCTATCATTAATACTCTAACAATAGTGACAATAAGGAATATAGACATCAGAAATGCAAATTTTGTGTTTGCAAATAATTTTTGTTTTCACTCATTTAGGTTTTTATAATTATTATTGTTTTTAATTTTCCTTCGATAGTCAGCATTTTGTTTTGCCTGGAATTTTGGTGGTTGGGGTTTGGTTCACTTATTGGTGATTATGAATTTTCTTTTTGACTTATAGCTAAAACCCACCTAGAATGACTGGATCTCATTTCATATCAAACATTAGGATTAGTAAGAGAAATAATCACCTCTGGAGTTTATCTTTATTCACACGAGCAGTATTTGGTATTATCTTAGGATATAATTAATTTCCATTTTCTCTCTAGAAAGTGAACCTTGGTGACTAGCTTTCACTTTGATATCTTGATACTGGAGTGACAGTAGGTATATCCCGTTCAAAGAGCAATCAAAGTGTTGGCTTTCACCCAATGCTATGAATCACACCAGAGTGATTTTGAAAGATCATGGCATAAAAGAATGGCTGAGGTTGACAGGGTTCCTCTTGTCCTGTTTCCCAGCTTGGGGCAAGGTCAGCTGGGGTCAGTTGCTCAAAACCTTGTCTAGTTAGAACATCTCTAAGAATCCAGCTTCAGAACCTGATTACTCTTATAGTAAAAAAAAAAAAAAAAAAAAAGTATTTAAATGTAATATGCTACATTTCAGAAACTACACCTAGAGATAGAAATCTTAAGGATTAGTTGAACAAAACTAGATTGGTTTAATAACTGGAAAAATAGCACTACTCCTTTCTATTGCTATTTTATTCCTATGTGTTTCTCTCATAATTTTGGGAAAAAAAAACCCAAACACAACACTAAAGCCATTGTTTTAATTGCTATGTAGTATCAATTTGCACTTAAGACAGAATCACAGAATAGGCTGATTTGGAAGGGATCCACAAGGTTCATTGAGTCCAACTCCTGGCATTGCACAGGTACATCCCCCAGAGTCACACCATGTGCCTGAGGGTATCATCCAAACACTTCTTGAACTATCAGGTTTGGGGCTGTGAGTATCTCTCTAGGGAGCCTGTTCCAGTGCCCACCCACCCCCTGGATGAAGACCCTTTTCCTAATATCTGACCCAAACCTCCCCTGACAGAACTTCAGGCCATTTCCTCAGGTCCTGTCACTGGTCACCACAGAGCAGAGATTAGTGCCTGCTCCTCCTCTTCCCCTCATGAGGAAGTTGTAACTGCAATGAGGTCTTGCCTCAGTCTCCTCTTCTCCAGGCTGAAAAGACCAGGTGCTCTCAGCTGCCTCTCATATGGCTTCCCCTCAAGGCCCTTCACCATCTTCATTGCCCTCCTTTGGACACTCTCTAATAGCTGAATATCTTTCCTATACTGTGGTGTCCAAACTGCACACAATATTCCAGGTGAGGTCATCCCAGAGAAGAGCAGAGCAGGACAATCCCCTCCCTCGACTGGCTGGTGATGATTTTCCTGATGCCCCCCAGGACACAGTGAGCCCCCTTGGCTGCCAGGGTACTGCTGACTCATCTCCAACTTGCCATCAACCAGGATCCCTAGGTCCCTTTCCCAGCACTGCTTTCCAGTATCCAGTTCCCCAGTCTGTACAAACATCCAGAGTTTAGCCCCTCTTAATATGTTTTCCCTCTCTGGACTTGATATTTCAAACAATGTGGGAAAGAAATTGGTACTGACTCATAGACTGCTTTATTTTTTGAATTATGAAATTGTTAAAAGATTAATTTAGATCTGAAAAACTGACATCTTTCTATAGCTAGAATATGCTTATTTCGAAAATACTGCCTATGGTTGTACCACAGGTTAAAACCCCTAAAAGTTGTGCAACATGCATGAAACAATTTCTCTTTCAATAGGTAATCTATGTGTGTACCAAACTATATATATATCTCTATATGCAATTTTGAAAATGTAAATATATGCAATGTTGTCCATTTTTTTAAATGTAGGTAAAACCATTTACTTTAGTGAAATCATTCTTGTAAATGACTATTTAAATGTAAGCAGTCAGAATCTGGTTCATTCGATTAAGAAAAAAAAAAAAGGTCTGACTATTTTTGCTTATTTTAGATTTTAAAACTGTAGAGAGAAAGGAAAAAGTGGTATAAAGATCAACCAATCTTGATATGTGAGCACTAGAGGCACTGGCACTGAGAATATCTTTAACCTTCATATCTGAGTGTACTGAACTTAGCTGAGTATAGAATTCTCTGTACTATATTCTGATTCTGCTGAGGTAAATAACAAAACTTGCATTGTACTCAGTGGTACAGGATTAGTCCCTCTATTTTTTGCCAGGGCAGAGGCTTTTTCCTTACTATTATTGTATCATCATATAAATATAGCAGCATTATTGAAAGCCTGAAGCTTCACGCCATTGCTTTGCTCATCTTCTTAAACGCAGTACCATGTGGCAGATTTCTGTGGAGCCTTATCTCTGAAGCCAAAAAGAAAAGTATGATCACAATAGTCAGCTTGGCTTTTCTTCTCATCTTTGTATGCACTTCAGTGCAGGAGAAGTTCAGACACCACAGAGCTTCAAATGTTTACTTTCAAAGGCATTAAGAAAGGGAAACAAATATTGAGCTTTTGCAAAGAAGTTTTCAACCAATGCATGTTTATTAGACTTACTTTATTCCACCCAGCATATTCAAAGGCATCTGATTAAACTGCCCCAAATAAAAAGGACAAAGCTTGCTTCAATCTGTGCAGTATAGATAAATAATTTTGTGGGAGATTTCTATCATCTCTCAGGCTCTGTATTGGAGACTTGTTGAGACATTTCAAACAGACTATGTGCATTGCCGAATACTGTCCTGTTCAGAACATGCTAAAATGTTGTATCTGGCTAAATGGAGATAGAAAAGATTGTTTCTAATCATTGCATGACATTCTTTGCAATTCTTATAGATGCTCAGACATATTCTTTGTTTCACATGTATTTCCACTGAAATTACTGGAACAAGTCTCAAGAATAAGGCTGGGCCAATACAGCAGCAGAGATTGTTGTACAGCACAGCACAGAAAGACCTTCTTGTGACTCTTGTTTGAGTATCCAATTTTAATAATTGCATTCTCTGATGTTTTAGCTGTGTGATAACTTACTCTTATTTAGGGGTAGATGATATTTTTGGAAGGGATAATGGAAAGGCAAAAAGAAATATAGCATTGTATTCATTAAGATGGAGACAGAACGGGACTTTTTCACTCAGGTCTTTATCTGTAAGTTCTCTTGAGGTCTACATATAACACTATCTGAGGATCCGCTGTTTTATCTTCAGGACTGATTTCATTTTTTTCAATAAATTTTTTCAATACAAGAAAAGTTGATTCTTATTGTTAGGGAATTTAACTGCTTCTTTTTTTCTGCCATGGGTCAGTATGAAAATCAATAGACAAATCACTTTTTGCTTCTGCATCTACTTACGCTTTCTTTTAAACTGGTGATTAGTGAACTGTGTGACATTCCAACCAAACAGTACTGTTACTGCCAGTCTTTGCTTCTCCTTTTCCTCTGTGCATCAAGTCATATTTATTTGAGTTCATCTAAGAGATAGACCAGATAGTGATTTAGAGTCAGTTTTATGCAAAACAGTATTGCCACCGTAGTTACACATCACCTGCTTTGCTTGGAGATCAAGACTTGGAGGAATTTGCAAGAGGAGATTGCAACTATACATCTACAAGAATAAAGGAAAACTTACTGTAATCCCCCTTGAAATATGAAGTTAGGGAAACTTTTGACAATATTTTTCTTGCATTGAAATGATGTGATAGAACCCTTGCTACTGAGTTTGGGAAGCATCCACTTACCTTAATGAAAGGAATACTTTATGTATACACAAATACCAATTAACACCCAAGCAGAGTCGCAACTAAGAGTTCTGACCAGCAAACCAATTAATAAGCATATAAAAATTGTCAATTAGTTAATTTCTCTCCATGAGTCCTCTTTTATGTATTTTCCCATTCTAAGCATTGTCTTTTCTTCCTGCTGTTTACACTGATGCTTACTGACAAAACCAATGGCTACTTACCTGCTTCATCCTCATTAATCACACCATTTGATGGGCTCTCCTTTGAGCAGCTCTGTATGAATATCAATAGCATCGTGCCTTTTACAAAGAACTAGTGACCAGCAGCACAGCCTGTAGAAATTAGCTTTCTTATTTATGATATTTCTATTTAATCCTTTTTGGTAATAGACAAAAACAGTTTCCAAAAATGTTACCACCCACTGTTGTCTGCACTGGAGGAGAGGAAAAGCAAATCCCTGTGAAGGGAAGATTATTTTGAAGATGATGTCTTCACTGAAAAATAACTACTTTAAAATGTCATAAGTAGATCCCAAATCCACAGTATACTTTAGCTCTTTCCCAGTGAGCGTTTCCCGTGGCTTTCTCTCCTTCCCACTGCCACTAATAAGTATGGCTTGCAGCATCATGAGCAAGCCCAGCACCATCTAAGGCTGATTCCAGCACACCAAGGCAATAATTATCAGGCTGTGTTGCTCCCTGTACACATGCAAATGCCTCTTTAACTGGAGGTGCCCACATTTTTCTAACCCTTTCTTTCTGTCTCTAGGAGACAGACAATAAAATTAATTAAAGTAGGTTTTATTGCACATTTGGGTAAGTGATGGGCCTTTATAGCTCTGGATCAGCAGTCTCTGATTTCATATTTGCATGAGGCTAATAAAGAAAATAAGACAATTGATATAATATCCTCTGCAGACAACATTTCTGTAACTGATGGCATAACCTTCATGCCTACAGAGCTGCAATGCATTGACTTACCACTGCAAGTGATAACTTGCCGCTTTTGTGGTGATTTTGGGAGACTTAATGTTAAACTTCTTTGTATACATCTATATAAGTAATGGCAAATTAAAAAAAAAAAAAAGGGATGAGTCCTCTTGGACTTGTTTTTAAATCAAGTATTCCTCTCTGAGCTTTTAGTTTTGAAAAGGTGCAAGAATCTTTTTGTCTTTAGTAATTAATAATTGATTTTTTTTTTTTTTTTTTTTTTTTTAATTTTCAAAAGTGAAACCCCTGACAGCTCTGGAGTGCAAAGTGCAATTGGAACATTCCCTGGAGTGGAAAGAAGAGAATGTTCCACTGATCTCCTCTTGCAGAAGCACATTGACTAATGTTAAAGTCTGGTTTAGAAATGTGCCGCACAGCACCCCAAAAAGTATTCATTTTTGAAGAACAGTACTTGAAAAATACAATTACTAAATGACATGCCTAATTAATGTAACATTTGTACAGCATTTAGGGATCTTAACACTCAGTATAGCT
>JAWWEV010000083.1:10749163-10759495 GCA_035583235.1 Hafferia zeledoni | reverse complement strand
CCTTTTCCTTTTAACAAGCAGAAAAATGAAAATCATTCTCCACAAAATCTAATAGTCAAGGTTGGGATGAGGTTGGCTTTTCTTCAGGGAAGCTATTTTTTTCCCCTGGAACTGCTGCTAGACTAACCCTCACCAAAAGGTGTTTCCAGTCTTTTGTCCCAAAGAAATGTCTTAAGAACATTAGAGGCTTCTGTCATGTCCAAGACCATAGCCTGCCAGACCTTTCAGAATGAGTTTATAGTTGATATGCCTGTGGCATTTCTTTGATCTTTGTTGCAAAGTAGATAAACCCACTGGTTCTGCACTGACTCACTCCTGATAGTGCCATATTGCACCTGTTATTTCATTGAAATAATTTGTCGCTGTTGGTATTGTAATCTAAGAGAAAAATGACTGCTGTAGATTCTTATAAAAATAACTTAAATTTAGCAAAGAGAAATTTTAATTTGTTTTCCTGTAGTTTTTCTTACATATTTAAGGAGCGTTTCCTATTCTTCTGTAAGTACTGAGGATTTTTTATACTGCTTTTCTGGCATGTTATCTAATTCCATTTAGTATCATGCCTTTTCTTTGCAGACGGGAAGAAAATATATTCTTATAAAGTGTTTCCTGTATATAAGCAAAGACAGGCAGATCTCAATAAATAAATATAGAAGAACCACTCCTTCTCCTTTCTCCCTTTATATGTTTCATGTAAATTTTGCTCTGTTCCTTTCTTCATCTACCTGATCTGTCTTGGTAGTTCTGCTCCACTAGCTAATTTGGGACTATTATTCAAACTCAGTATTAAAGAACAATTTCTATCCTTTCCCATTGATCTTGTGATTGAACTACATGTGAAGTTTCCATTTAAAAATAATATAAAGATATTTTAATAAAACCATATTGCAACCCAACAATTCAGCAGTTTGATTGAAGAAATATTTACTCTGACTTTAGAAATAGCCTTGTGATTCTTGATTACCTGTCATATAAAGAAGAATTAGTTATTAACTCATTACCTTACAATATATGAGTAGGTTAGTTTTTAACTGTGGAAAAAATCTGCTAAAAATAACAAATAAAACTTGTTTTGTTTGCAAATGACAGCTGACATCATTTATCTCACTGCCAACAAGACTTACAAAACTTTGGAGTAAGAGGGCCCTCATCCATTGTATTCATGGTCTGTTTGCGTTGACAACTCCAGGACAGGTCTTTGTTTCTAGAGACCATGATACAACCTCTACCTTGGGCCAGTGTCCTGCTTTCAGTTGGGACAGAATTGATCTTCTTCCTAGGAGATGGTACAGTGCTGTGTTTTGGATTTGGTATGAGAACCATGATGATAGCACAGGGATGGTTTAGTAGTTACTTAGTATGGTTCATTCTAGATCAGGGACTTTTCAGTTTCCCATGACCTCCCTGTGAGGAGGTGCACAAAAAGCCTGGAGGAAGCACAGCCAGAACAGCTGACCTGAACTGGCAAAAGGGATGTCCAAGCTCAGTATATAAATTTGGGGGAGTTGACTGTGAGCCACTGATCACTGCTTGAGGATAGGCTGGGCATTGTTCAGCAGGTGGAGAGGAATTGTATTGTGCAGTACTTGTGTTTCTTATTTTTTTTTTCATTGCAATTAGTGTTATTATTATTATTATTATATTTGATTTCAGTAATTAAACTGTTCTTATCTCAACCCATGAGCGTTTGTTTTTTTTTTTCCTTCTCCTTTCCTGATTCTCCTCCTCACCCCGTGGAGGAACATGTAAATGAGCAGCTGTGTGCTACTCAGTTGTTGCCTGGAATTAAACCATGACAGTCAGTTGCATGGAAGGTCTTAAATGTCAAGTACCTTTAGATGCTAGGACCCATGATGCAGAGAGGGTGCTGAGGATGTGGAGTCCTGTTCCCTGACACAACCTGTGCTTCCCCAGAGGTGGTAGAGTGCCTTGCCCCTGTTATGGTGTATGTGCAACAGCGTAGGAAAAGTATATGTAGTACTCGTCAGTGTCAGCTTGCAGTCACTTAATTTTCACTTGCATTTCTTACCTGCCATTTGGCTTTTCCTTCCTTTATCTTAGTGCAGCTCTACACGGTAGCAAAAAACTCCTTCAGATTGCCTGTGTCCCCTACTCTGCTTTTGTAACCACACAGGGTTTGTGCTGTTCTGTCAGCCATGTGAACTGGTCCCACAGTCAGCCTGAGCATGTCTGTGTGCCCATGAGACAGCCTGGTTATCAGCCTCCAGAGATCACCACCTGAAGAGCAGACATGTTACAGATTGGAGGCATTCCTGGGAGAAGTCAGGGAAATGTATGCAGTACCTGCTGGCAATTTGCCTGACTTAAACCAAAGGTATTGATAAATGCATTAGCATTAAGAAACAGGTTGTCTTCATTTTTTTTAAAGAGTCAATACACAAATGCAAAATCATTTAGCTGACTTAACTAAGACTATTTGACAAGAAGAACAGTTGTATTAATATAAACAAGCATGCCTGTCTAATTGTCTTCCTCTTTCAAACAACCGTTTGTTATGATCAAATAGAATGATCCTAAAATATTTTTATTGCTACCTTAGCACTCCCACAGAGGAAAGATGACAAAAAGATAGTAAAAATATCTTAAATTATCTCAGTATTAGCAAGAAAGCCTTTTTTTCTCATGTTGTCTCTATTAGTGATTTTTTTTCCTTCCAAGTACTCTCTGTAGCCTTTTTTTTTTTTTTTTTTCCCAAGTTCTCTGTGTCTCCTCCTTCACATTTTCCTTAGTTAGACATTTGACTTTTCAAAGTAACATCTCCTTTCTGGCTTAGCAAGAAACTTTTATTTTCCAAGAGTGAGAACAGTCATTCTTGGTGATCTTTGCAGGCCTCTGAACAGGTCTGAGAGGTACAGCTTAAATAGTACGTTAAAGTGACAACAACAATAATAATGTTAAAACAAAGCAGATAGCAAAGCAGAAACTTGGGTTCAAAACTCCTTGAAGGCAGATTGAATACATCTGGGTGCATATATGTGTGATAAAATCTCAGTAGTGCCTCTTACAACAGTTTTGTGCAGCTGGTGCTCCCCAAGATAAATGACAACAAAGAACCTGCAGAGTGGGGCAACAGTACTTTTCCCTCTCAACATTGTGGCTGCATTCAGATTTTAATCCATATGTCTGAAGCCACCTCTCACTGAGTGTTATGATTTGGCATTTGGATGAAAATCTAGAAATGGTTACAGTTCCACTGTGACTGATGTAGAAATCCCGATTCATTTGCACAATATCAGCTTTATCAAACCTTTAACAAAAATGAGAGCCTTTATTGCATTTCCCGTGTCAGATTCAAAATATCAGTGTTTTCCAACTGTCCTCGATGTGAATATTTACTTTTTCAACCTATTTCTGAATGTCATAAAAGAAGCAGGATGGTTTTCTCCAAGAATTTCTCTTATGAATTCGTCAACAACTCATAGTATCTTGGAGCAGGAAAGATACTTTGAATGTACAAGAAGTGTGTTCTTCATGCTCTTAGTATTCCCACTATTGAAATTTGTCCCTTTCTTCTACTTCTTCTTCCCCTTTTCCAATTGTTTTCAAGCCTGTTTAGTTAGTTGTTTTTTGTTTTTTTTTTTTTTAATAAATAAATAAATAAACTAATCTTCTCCTGTCACAGAAATACCTAATAGAAGGGAGTCAAAGATATATGTTATATTATCAGAATCATAAAATGGCACTTGATAAAGTGTCACATAAAAGACTTACTGGAAAGTAAGGATTTATGAATTACATGGAAAAAGAAGTGATATAAAAATGCAGTAGAGAAGAGAGACTGGGGAGATATGATTTGTCATTGTGACTGACAGTCCTAAAATAGTATTCCTGATTCTTGTAGTGAGTAGCAATATCCTCTGAGACTTGCTTTTAGGACTAGTTGTCTGCTATGTTCAGTGCAGTTTATTGATGGAAACATGAGATGGAGCAGCCTTATAATAGGCTTTGGGAATATTCCAAAGTGAGAGAGGAGTCTACTGAATGATAAAATCTTGTTCCATGTGACACTGTTGGAATGGCCAAGCCACCAAGTTGTTGAGTTCAAGTTCATCTTCTTCAGTAGCTCATACATAGGTTCTTACAGAACCACCTTGTGGCAACAATATGTTATTAATTACTGAAGTGCAGCTGATGACACATAGACAAAAACTTCCAAAGGGCCAGTTGTAAACCAAGGTAAAATCAATGACCAACAATGAAAACCAAAACTTACCACATATTAAAGAGAACATAAAACATGTTGTGTTTGGAAAAAAACCCCAAAAACAATGAATTAATTTTTTCCCTTAAGTATTTCTCACTTACATTTTTATATCTTTATTTCTGCAAAAATTAAATTGTTATCATATTGGGAATGAAAGAAAGGATGTTTTGCCTTTTGCTCTACTTCAAGCTTCCATGGATTTTGTATTGCAATATGTCCATATATTAGTTATATACTACTTTAGTTAAAAAAGGCAGTCCCGTGGCGTAATGGAAAGCACTCCGGTCTCTGACTCCCAAGGTCACAAGTTCGAGTCTCAGTAGGGGACCGCCCCGGCAGTTAAATGCCTCCCTGCCATCTGATCGGATGCTCAGCAGGGTCATCCCCGGTTAGTACCGGGTGCTGTAGATGGTCCCAGGACTTCACTGTCACTGTCCAAGCTTGCTCAGCCATGGCAAATGAACCTTAGGACTTAAATGGTGAGGCCAGTTCTGCGCACGCTGTGCCTCACCTAAAAAATCCACTGCACAGGCTGGAAGGGCACACCCACTTGGAGACAGCCCTTCCCAAATCTTCGTTCATGAAGGTTGGTCATTAAGGTCAAGGAAGGCCTTCAGTCTATTCTGGACTAAAGACAATATTTCAGGAAAGTGTCCCTTATGTCAATACAAGGGGTTGTGGAATAATGCACATCTCTTAGAAATATTAATTTTCTGCACAATGTTCTTTCGTCTTCTCCTTAAATTTCCAGGGGAGACCTCTCCCACAGAGAATTCCAATTTTATGTAGATTTACAAGGATCTCCTAAGAGTCACTAAAATGCAGGTAGGCTACACCTGTGTGAGATGTGAGATTATCCATTTTTTGCTTCTCATCAATAAAGGAAGGAGAGGGAATTGTTTGTTTATTTTTTATTATTTTTAATTC
The DNA here is from genome assembly GCA_035583235.1 of Hafferia zeledoni. Lineage (NCBI taxonomy): Eukaryota > Metazoa > Chordata > Aves > Passeriformes > Thamnophilidae > Hafferia > Hafferia zeledoni. The sequence continues at coordinate 10,754,343 of JAWWEV010000083.1, read as the reverse complement.
TCTTTTATTGTTATTTTTCCAAGTGTAAATTTTCTATGTCTATTAACAGCAGCCTAAAGTTAACCCTATTGAAATCTTGCTATTGCTTTTTCAAGGGCCTATGATTCTACTAGAAAGAAGCAGAGTTTAAAAAAAAAAAAAAACAAACAAACTTTTTATTCTTTGCCCTTACATAATATATACACATGAATGTATTGACTGTTGCTTTTGCAGCAATAAAAAAAAAAAAAAAAAATGCAACTGAACAAAAAAATGCAACTCTCCATTTGTACTACAGAATATTTATGGTCAGAAAATCCAGAGTGACTTGTTTTAAATATATGAGAAAATATGAAAGTTCCCTAGTTCAGTAAGATAATCAGGCAGGAAAAAAAAAAAAAGTCACAAGCAAAAAAAGAGCAGTGATGTTGACAAAGAAATATTGTGAACATTTAATGGCAGTTACAGTAGCTGCACAATATATTGTAGTTAAATTGTTTTGTCAGCTGCTTTTCTTGTAACCATTGGCCATGCATAGTTCTGTATAAACCTTTGCAGGAGATAGAATCAGCTTTAATGAAATTTGAGTAGCTGACATATTAGGCAATGCATTATACTGGAAGAAATGCTCCTTGATATTTTTCCAAAGGACTGTCTCTCAACTGTAATCACTTCCTCTGTACATGAATGATGTCACTAAAGTCTTTAAAGAAACTAATTATTTTGACATTGACTGTAAAACAAATAGTTTAAGGACATCCGAGGCTCTTTAGAAATTATTTCCTTTATACTATATTGATAAACACTCTAGGGAACCACACATGGCAGAAGTTGATTCCATCACACTTGCTAGTTGCTGGGTCAGTGAGTCAGGTCTCATGCAGTGGGAAAATTTTGCTCATTTTGCTGCTCTAACAACTTTGAAATTCATAATGGAAAATGTACTTAAGAAGACTACAAGTTACAAAGCAAATTTATTCATAGATTTTTTTTAAACATCTATTTTAAACTATGTATTTTGGTTAATGAATATGACTTCAAATGGTTTAAACACCTGAATGCCAGTTGCCTAACAGAAAATCATCACAGTCTGTGCTTTTAGTACCCTGAATTTAGGAATCTCAACTCCCTAAAATTCAGCTCCAACAAGTTGACTCAGAACATCTGTGATACTTACCCAGCCCTACAAACGTTGGGGAAAGGGATAAGTGCAATCAAAAAGAAACTAGAAAACCTAGATTTTGAGCAAAGGTTTCTTAAACCTGTCAATAGCAAATGTGTGCCAAGATTCAGCCTGGTTTTAAAGCAGAGATACTTGGTTCAAGACTGCGCATTTGGTGTTTCTTCTCATTCCTATCATCCTTAATCTGTGCTAGAAAGATTTCCAAATTTGAACTCATCCTTTCCTTTTACCAAAAAAAAAAAAAAAAAAAAAGAAAAAAAAAGGAGAAGGTTTTGATGCTGTCTTTGGCTTAATAGCTTTTGTACTTGCCTGGGCTATTTTAGACCTCAGCTCAATTTCCTCTTCAGTCTGAGAGGGATCAGACTTCTGCTTACCACTTTATAAAAGAATATTCTCACTACCATATCATAAAGTAGGTGCGGAGAAGGAAGGAAAAGGGGCAAAGGGAGCAATATACTCAAACTCTCTTATTAAGATCGAACACTGAGGGCCAAAGGCAAACAAAAAAAAGCAAGAAGGGCATGTCTCTGCAGTTCACTGCTCATGCTGAGGAACAGGAACTCTCATTGAACCAAGGAAAGGAAACCATAGCTTTAACTATTTGAAAACTGTGTCCTTTCATTTGAAATTTATTGTTTCGCTCCTTTAACACAAATAAACAAAATTTGACTTCCTGCTTATTTACATCTAACCTCTTTATTTTTTTAAAACCTGTTTTCCTTCCAAACTATATAAGAACTCTTCTACTTCATCTGAAACAAAAAATTATCTTAATTATTCTGTATTCTATATTATGTTGTGTCCTTGAATATAGAACATGAGGACATTATCTTCTGTTCTGTATGAGGAAGGTTTCTTTTCTTTCCCATCCCCATATTCTCAGACCCATTTATCATGGTCTGTATTGCAACTGGAGGAAGTTGTGTATTACCTTTGAGTTAGGACTTTTGTCTTAAATTCAATGGCTTTAGTGGGTTTGCACCAAATTGCAGCATCTGAAAATCCGGTTCAGTGTTTCAGTTTGGAATTGGCAATGTGGAGTGACAGCAGTTTTGCAGAGAGCTTGTTTCACCTTGTCAGACCTTGCACTGCCCATGCAAGGGTTTATGCTTTCTTTACATTGCAACCACTCAATTTTGGATGTGTTTATATCTTATTACTTGTCACTTTTCAGCTCTACAGTGTGTCTGTGCTTCATGTAGGATCATGAATAGAAACAACACTTTTACATTTGCAAATATAGATATTGATAGTGGTTGTATACATCATTTGGGGAATACCAAACCATACAATGTGATCTCTCATCATCAACCACCAACTCTGAATAGCAAATCTGCTAATAACACTTTGCAGTCATCTTTGCAGTACTTCAGTGAAGCTGGTGCCAATCAACATATATGGAAAGCAGATCTCACCAAAGGGACTTCAAATGAGTTATTGGAAAGATTCAAGTTTGTTTGATAAGATACTGTCAGACTTCCACAAGGCTTTGCATACTGTGCTGCACTAGGAAACTCCAACTGCACTCAATCAATGTAGAATATTTGTAAACCACATGGATTAGTCAACCACAAAATAGCAAGTTATCATACAGGTGTGGTCTGGTAATTTTCAGACAATTTTTTTTTTTATCCTACCTCTTTCTGTTATTAAGCATATCTGTTTTTTTAATCTTTGATATGCAATAAACCATAAAGTTCTCATCAGCTGCAAGTCTAGCTATCAGAAAAATAGGTTAAATGGCAAATAACAGAGAGGATGTCGATACTCACTTGTTAGAGAGCATAAAAAAAATTATATGCATTTCACAATATACAAATATTAAAGCAGTAAATGGAGTTCATATTCCCTGATGGAGGACTCCTTCCTAGAAAGCTGTGACTCTAAATAAGGACTTGGGGTCTGTGCCACCTTGACACTGTAATATAAATTCCTGGTCTGTAGCAGTGGTAGGGGTACAATGCGATCCATAGAAGAGGAACCAAGAGCAACAGTAGAGAACTGTCTTTGTTTTCTTCTACTGGTGCACAGAACAGCCTTGAGAATGGCCAGAGGAACAGAAAACATGCCTTATGGCAAGTTCCAGAAGCTGTCCACTTTGTTCAGTAAGTGATAGAGAATTTCAAGGATAACAAAAGCACGATTTGTAAGCCCTTTGAACTAGACCAAGAAAGAAACTACAAACTGTGAAAAAGGTTAATTAAATATTGGTGTCAGCAACTCATCATGGATGGTAGGAGAGCCTCACTGAAAACTTTGAAATAAAATCTGAATATTTGTCTAAAGTGTTTCCTCTGATTCAAACAGAATTACAGAGCCGAAAGTAGGAATTAAATCCTAAAAGTGCAATGGCCTCTGTCATGCAGAAGCTCAGACTACAACCACCATAGTCCATTTTAGCTTTAAAATGTCTGTGATGCTGGGTTGCATAGTAATATCATGATTACTATTTTTTAATCTACAAAATGTGCTAACCAGATTTGTAATTAATTTTACCTCCCTTTTATAGATGATAAACTAAGAAAAATGTACTTGTCAGGGACATGCAATCCTGGTTAGGCTTGTCTAATGCCATAAGTATTCCATTCCATTCACCACCACAATTTTTTTGTGTAAAGGAGCAGCCCCTGAAAAACTGTGTACCTTCCCACTGCCAGTGAGAAAGAGCCTGTAGCTGCAAGAGTGTTACTATATTACATGATGATCTACCTCCTATGTGAACACCAAGATTTCGAAGCAATTTTCAGTTAAATGGGTAACTGAGGATAAAAAGGGTTCAGAGGTAGCAGCAAATTTCTAGATCCTCTTCGCAAACATGCATGTGGAAATGAGTTTTCACTGTGTTTGTCATTTTCAGACAAAAAAGTATACATTAAAGATCCAAAAGCATGTAATTTTCACAGCTAAAAATACACAATTTCAATCTAAATAAGCCAATATAAAAGGCATAGCCCAAATTTATTATATTTTTTTTCAGAATATTGCTTTATCCCTGTCACTCACTTATCTTAGAGTTTTCCTGATCCTAGAAATATCCTGTGCTTGTAATTTGTCCCAGTACTCTGTATGAAAAACAAAAAAAGCCCCAAACCAACCAACCAACCAAAAATACCTCACAAAACCAAACCCAAACCCAAACTGAATAACACAAAACCAAAAACAACAAAAAAAAGAAAGGCAAGATGGAAAATTCACTGATTACATTAAGATGACTTCTTCAAAATTCACTTTTTTGCAGTGTCTCATGTATGGTGTGAAACGACTCGTTTCAGTTCCTTACACAATCTGATGCAACTCAAGACAGGGATAGGACACCAGCATAAAATTTCATGACCAACAAGGTTTGAATTCTTTACAGTTCAACAACCCAAATTACATTTTTGTGACAGTTTCCTTTTGATTACATAATCACAGTAGTTGCCACTGATAGTGCATTTTAATTAAAGCTAATTTCAGAGCAAACTGCCATATATATGTACCTGTATTATGTGATATCATAATAACTAGTGCATCTTCACTTTCTGCATGTCTCTTGATGTTGATATCTCATGCACCAGTTTGTTCTAATATGAGTTCAAAAAATAGTAATGAATAAAAATTAAAAGTGAATAAACTAGTTAAAATATTTTCACTGTAATTAATGCTCCTGTAGATGCATTTCCTTTCAGCAAAGTACAAACAGTCGTTTATTTTAGATCTTCATGTAACATTTTTTTAGTCTGTGCCTTGTCTTTGATGTAATTCCTGGAGTTCAATGGAATTTGGAATGAAAACTGCTACATCTTTTGTCCACATTGTGTTTGCCTTGGCAGTAAGCAGGCAATGCTTTTCTTTGGTTTCTTAAGTTTCTAACATTGGTTTTCCTTACTTTTCCTGGTCACAAAGCAAAATCTTGGTTATACCCATGTATTTCTTCTTGGCTTTGTGGAATTTTTGGGGGGTTTTGTTTGTTTGTTTGTTTGTTTTTTGGTTTTTGGTGTTTTTTTTTTTTTTTTTTTTTTTTTTTTTTTGGGTGTGT
>JAWWEV010000083.1:10711363-10745703 GCA_035583235.1 Hafferia zeledoni | reverse complement strand
CCATCATCTGCACCAACAGGTTTTTCCCTTCCTTTTCCTTTGGACTTGGGGGAACCACGTGGGGCTCAGCACAGGGGCCAACAAAGACCATTGTGTTCAGCACCCAGGGTGCTGGGTTACACTGCTGGGTTTTGTGGGTTAAACCCAATTTCTCTTTGTGTCATTGTGTTTATTGTAATAGTTTTATTAAATTGTAACTCTGACTCTCTTTTGTGTTGGTTTCATTTCTCCTGCCAGTTTACCTTTAAAGCAGCACATCAGTGCTGCTGAGAAAAACCCTGAGAACTGAGGTAAAAGTAATTTCTACTAAATTATGAAATTATTCTACTATCATCTTCCTGTTTCTTGCTGGAATTCCATCAGATGTGAGACTTGCTGATCTTAAAGGTCTCTTCCAACTTTATTGATTCTTGATGACCAGAATATACTTAAGTTATTTGCTTTAATAATTGAAATGTTTAGGCTCTTCTAAAGGGAATTTGTTTTCTGTCACTGAAGGAGTGGATATAACTTTAACAGATACTGGCTAACGCTCATTTGTGCAAGGAGATGCAGCTTTTGCAACTTCTATTTTGATTAAACTTTCACAGTTCATTTTATGAGAAGTTTCAAACAATGTGTGTGTGTTAGTTACTGAGTATTGTGTTCTGCCTTTGAAAACTTCAATTGCTTTTTCTAATTAAAGGCCTTAAACGACAAATTTTAACCCAGTGCTCTAGAGATAGAAAGGAGGACCCAATAAATGGAGCTGCAGGCCTGTGTCAGCACCACAGCAATGCCTGTGAACACGGGTACTGCTGCGGGTTGAGACACGTTAGATGCTCATGGGTCTGTCTGCTTTCTCCTTCTTATTCTCCTTATTGAAATAAATTCCATGGCTAGAGGCATCTGACCTCCCAGGGAAAAACTCTTAGATCACGAGTCAGGACCAGATGCTGCATTGCTGAAGGGATCCCCTTCATTGAACTGGAGGATGGTGAAGGACAGTTCATAAGCATCCCAGAATGGTTTAGGTTGGAAGGGACTCATCCAGTGCCGCCCCCTGCCATGGGTAGGGACACCTCCCACCAGCCCAGGTCGCTCCAAGCCCTGTCCAACCTGGCCTTGGACACTTCCAAGGATGGAGCAGCCACAGCTTCTCTGGGCACTTGTGTCAGGGCCTGCCCACCCTCACAGGGAACAATTTCTCCCCAGTATCCCATCTAACCCTGCCCTCTGGCAGTGGGAAGACATTCCCCTTATCCTGTCACTCCAGCCCCTTGCGAGCAGTCTCTCTTCACCTTTCTTGTAGGCTCCCTTCTTGTGAGTTACTTCTTTTCAGACTTCTCCACCAGCCTCCTCCTGTTTCCTCTCCCTTCTCTTATTAGGACACCTTTGGGAATGCAGCACAATATTAAATGGGAAAACTAAAAAAATTGTAGCATTGAGGCACCAACAGGCAGTGGATTCGATGACTGCATACCAAAGCCTCTGCATTAGAGAGTTGCAGTTAGGAAGATGAATGCTGAATTTAATACCACCAAATGAGTGCAACTATCCTGCTGGAGCCAGGATCTTCCCAGTATAACTAGAATACCAGAGCCTAGCTGGACAATTAAGGGAACAGTACTTGTAGTCCTCCAAGCAAATCAGGCTGTAGGATAAAACATTTGCTGACACATCTGCTGCCAAATCTTTTCAGACTTCTCAAGTGTCTTCTACAAGGACTTCTCAGTAAGGTCTTTTGTTGTTGTTGTGTTGTTTTCTTTTCTATGTGGATTGCCATTTTTGGAGTAATTTGCAGATACACTTTTCATTTCCAGTTCACTTTTCTTCATGGCTGGTTTTTTGTTGGGCAACTTTCTGCATTAACTGTGTCACCTGTAAATAGCAAGAGCATGCTAAGAACCTCAGCATCAAATCGTCTCTGCTGCTAGGCTGGAAACACAGCAGAAAATGAAAACATCAGCAAGATCTCTGAGGAGAATAAACTAAACCTCAAGCACCATGTAAATTAGACATGAAAACTACTAGTGTCTCAACTAAATACCTACTCACATGCATACCAGGAGACACAATTCATCCCTCACTTTAAGTAACTTTCACTTTCCAGCTCAAAAAGAAAAGCCTTTCACATTCATAACACAACACAAAGAGATAGATTATTCAACCTAAGAAGTCTGACATTTAAGAAAATTGGGCCAAATGATGTCAAAACACATTAGCTGCTTTACCAAAGTCCATTAACCTGCTTGAAACAGGAGGCTGGGGCTGCATGGCCAACACCAGCAGCTTTTGAGGAACCAAAAAGGGCCTCCTCAAGGCAGTCAAAAAATACAGCACACAGTAAATCTCCTTTCTTAAACTCTAAAATTAGAAATAGTTTTCAGGTGTGCAGTCCAAAAATTATATAAAACTTCCTTTATTGTTTTATATATTACATATTATATAATGTTAGGTCCAGGTGATGCTCGCATAAATGGCTTATTTATTTATGAAGGAACATTATGCAGAGATTGTATTTCCATGACGACTCCTGCCTTTCTGATCCCTCTGACTCCTCTCACAGTTTATATCACATGGAGCAAATCTCTGAAAATATAAGGGGTTTTCTTACAAACCAAGGCACTGAAATACTAAGATTCTTTCAAATATAGCGAGCTTTTTTGGCTTTGGTTTAGTTGTAGTATTGCCATACTAGATCTATGAGAGGGTATTCTGTCTATGAATAAGCACCCTTTAAAAAAAAAATCTCACTAATCTCTTTGTCTCCATGCAATCTTAAAACAGCGAAAAGTATGTGGTAGGAGAAAAATAAGTAATTTCCTTTCAAACAGATGTTAGGTCTCATTTAAATGAAAATCTATCTCCTGTTGTCATGGGAGAAGTATCAAAGACAAGGGGCCCCTCTTGGCTTCACAGTAACAAATGATAAGACACCTTTTCATATCTGTTCTTATTTACTGCTTCTTCATACTGAGCAGCATCAATCTTGTCAGTCTTTCAGAAAATAGTTTTTCCACATCCCTGATAGCTCTTGTTATCCCTCCCTGGTCTCTGTGCTTTAACCTGGAAGAAAAACTCATTATGAGATCCAAAACTAAGTGAAATTACATGGAAGTGCACATTTCTAAACTATGAGAGCAGGCATTTGCCCATCTTACTCAGGGATGTACTCTGTTTTGTAGTTTCTACCTCACAAATGGGTACTTTTGGAGATAATTTAGTTCAGCATTACCAGATGAAGTGCTTTGGCCAGGGCTGTAGAGGACATCAGAAGAGATTACTGTAATGATGCCTGAATGTCAGGAATCTGTGGCATCATCCCCAGACAGTCTAAGGCAGTCAGAAGGGAAACCTGGGCATGGCATCCTGGAAACCTGCCCAGCTATTCGGGGCAAAAAGGAGACAGAAGCAGAAGAGTTTCCACCTAAGAATCCATGTGGTGTTCTCAATCTCAATGTGGTGTCTTTCTGGACAAAATCTTATGAAGAAATAGGAGGCATTTCTTTTTGCTTTAGCATTTTTTGACCTTCCTTGCTTCATTTGTGCACATCCAAAAGAAATGTCCTGAGCAAGATGATGCAGGAACTGAACATTTACAGAGGTAATGACTGACACAGATGCATCAGCCTGCAAATGCCTCAGTCTGGGGAAACTACAGAGGATTTTTCAGTGCCACTTTGAGGGAATAAACAGCAGAAGTGACATGATTAGAATCAGTATTTCCCAAATGCACAGATAAGAAAGGAATGGTCCTGAATCATCATCGAACACTGAAGCAGAGGAGGGAGAACCACATTAACATTTTGTGGAATGAGGAGGTTTTGAGGACTATTTTGCCATAAGGCAGCTTAGCCCTTCTGTGAGATAAGGACAGCCTGTTGCCTTTGGAAAACCTTCTGCTGATAAAGCCAAGAGTAGAAATTAAAGGACTTAAAAGCACACTGAAGTGCTTTACTGAGTAGGCACAGGCTTGTGTGTGCCTAAATGCTTCACAAAACGCTTGTTACCATTGACAGGAACTGAAGAATGCCTAAGAAAGTAAAAAATGTTGATTATTTGAGCTCCCAAGGGTCCGGAGCGAGAGTCAAAGACGTGACCTTCACAGAAGTATCGTCAGTGCTCTGATTTATTGTTTGTAACACACACACACTATATTTCATTCTTCTAAAAGCACGTGAATAATACAAGCACATTATTGGCTAATAGTTAGTGTCTATGCCTTACAACACAATACGATTGGTCCCTGCTTGCTGCTGCTATTGCAAGTCTGTTCCCTTTTTTCTCAAGGACACAGGCTTTGCTACTTTCTGCATAGACTGGGTTGTGCATCAAGCTTCTAAGTTCAAATTTCTCTCTATATTAAGTCGTTCAAATACACACTTAGAAGTTTCCAAGTAGTACACAGTGAATATGTTCCAGATTGGCTCCACAGACACAGTTCCTCATGTCTCAAGAATACCAATGCCCAGAACTGGAAGAAGCTGCAGTCATCCTTAGGTCATACTCTGCATTTTTCAAGATGCCTGTGCAATTTTCCCTCCACACCTCTGCTGCCATTGATTAGAACCAACAGGTGAAAGGAGGCAGATATTAGGTCATCTGGGACCTTCATAGGAAGTCCACCATTATGCAACACATTGCTTCTTGAATATCTTGACAAGAGTTCTATAGCTAAACAGAACCACAGGGGCCGAGACTTAATGAGGGTCTGAACTTGAGGCTTCACCTACAGTATGTTGTTATCCCTCCTGCCAGTTTTTTTGGCGACATAGAATGGTTTGGGCTGGAAGGGATCTAGAAGATCATCTAGACAAACATTCTGGACACTGGCACCACTCACGATGCTTCACAGTTATATTTTTTATGCTTTAAGCTTTTCATAATGTTAAGTGCTGCTATGATTTTTTCAAAGAAAACAAAGAGAGCTCTGTATGAACAGTAGCTTCATTTAGACAGAGATTATCCACTCTGAAATTGTAAGTAGATTAGAAAATAAATATTAATAAGATTAGTCTGTATGGGGAAATTAAAAGGACCTATGAATAACATTGCTCTGTCTAACTGAACACACAGATCTATCGCACTATTAAGGGAACCTGATTATGCCTGATTTGCAAAACTGGAGCAAGTGAAATAAATTGATTAATAAATGAAGCTGGACAACATTATCTGTTCTTAGCTCCTTCTCTGTTCCACCAAAGCCTGGCATCTTCATCACTGAATTGCAGAGCGGCCTCCTCATCGGGCTACCAATACTTCAACCATGTTTACCCACATTAAATAAAGCTGAACACAATGTAACAGGATGTAACAGGCCAGGCTGAAGCACAGCTGTGCATTCTATTCCATCCAGTGCAGTCATGTCACAGGATTTTGCCCATGTCCTTGAGAAGGGTTGTGTGTGACCCTCAGCAGAGCCTTTACAGGGCAGGTCCCTGCTGATGGCACCTGTAAGTGCACACATTCCCTGAAAGCCCCAAGCTCAGGCATTGTGTGACTGTGCCCAGGCTACCAGTGAAACAGTCCATCACATATCCCTAGAAAACTGAGGAATGTCTTAAGAGAAGAGGATTTTCTTTTTTTTTTACAAGATATTGACAGTTTCAGACAACAATTAAAGTGTGCATGACTACAGCCACAAGGAAGATCAGAATTTTCCATTATCTTTATAATGAATTTAATTTCCTGAACTTGGGGTTTGGGTTGTTTTTTTTTTTTTTATTTAATTTACTGACAGGCACAATCTTCAGCGATGCAATCTTCATACTTCTCAGACTGAAGGAGTTACGCCAGTTATGCCATACACTACTACAGGCTCTTTATTAAGAGTTTTCTTTCCATGGAATTTATTTTCTGCATGAAAGCAAATGAAAATGTAAACCTTGAGGGAAGGAAACAAAATAGGTGAGAAAAATGGTACAGTTTCAGCTGCCATTAGTCATATCTTAGAATCTGAGCACTAGTGGGATCTCTCAAACACTCCAAGTAGGTCCCTTTACTAAGACCCGTAACAATGGGAGGGTCTTTAAGCCACTTGTTTTATTTTTTTGGCTTTCTAGGACCCTATCTAAAAAGCTACAAAAGAGATCCTGCTTTGAGAGAAGTCTACTTCAAATGACACTGTTGTTTCTCTGTAGAAAACCTACTTGGCTTGTTCCAGGTGGGTATTGAATGAGCGAGATGAGGCCAAGAAGTAAATGGTGTCTTGCTGTGAAGGCAGTTGTCGAATGTTGCAAACAGCAGGGGGAAGAATGATTCAAAGATCTTTTTACAAATGACACTGTTCACGGAGGGCCATGGAGTTCTCAGTGGTGTGGTAAGTGGGCTGCTGCACAAGCCTGTCTGCCCCTGCAGAGCTCACTCAAAATATTTAACAGCAACTTTTTCGTGCAATGTTATCCTGGACACTCTACTGTATTGATATTAGGACTTTTAACTTGTGCTTTGAATGTCAGAAAATTAAATTCATGAAGCACTTCCATTTCATAATTGCTTAGTATCCTCACTTAGCAATCTGCAAACATCTTCTAAGAGTACTGTATATTCAGAATGTAGCAAATGGTGCTTGAATATTCTACTAAGAACCTATTTTGAGGTAATAACAGGTAGTTTAGAGCTATGCTGGCCAATTCTCCTGTGCTGTGCACTCACCAAGATGCTAGAGCTATTAGAGAAAGAAAAAAATAGCAGTGACAAACATCTGTGGCATGAGTTACCAGGGCACTCTGCAGTGCACTGATCATCTGAATTACATGCAGGAGTTGTCTCTACTCTCAGTTAACAGTGTCTGGGTTTACAGGTGGTGCTCTGAGGTTACAGGAAACTTTCTCATTATTTGTTCAAAAATGCTAAAGCTGAATGGAAGAGGAGGAGTGAGGCAGGAGGCTGCTCACACCAGTCAGGACCTAAACCACAACCAGGGTGATGGGGTTTTTTTCTTCTTTTCAGTCAAACTAGACAACTCCTTCTCACATTCTGATAGCCTTGCATAAAGTCCTTAAAAAAGTCTAACCATCACATAAGAATTAAAGCTCTCTGGGATAAATACTATGTTTTCTCATTGACTTGGGCTTATAAATTACTGGCTCAACCTGGCTTTGATCTTCACTGGCATCTTTGAAAGTCACAGCAGTAAAAGCAGAAAACGTGAACAGTCACTGCAGAAACATTTAACATAAAGTAGAAGAATGGCAAAGTGAGGCCCTCTTAACTGTCAGCACAGATGGGAAAGCCTACAACTCGAATTGAAAGGGTTCAATGGTTTTGAGCATCCCAACACTTGCTGGATTCACATTACAAGATGAAAAATTCTAAACAGAATGGAGCAGGAAAGAGGTGCTGCAAGACATTGAAATAGATAGTCCAGAAACAGGAAGAGGAGAGAAAGAATTACACCACTAATCTGGAGTAATGCCAGCAGTGAAACTGGGGAAGGTGAAAGCATTGTTTACAGGCTGTATCATTCTACCAACTTTGCTTCTGAGGAGAGATGCTCTTCTGTTCTTAATGTTCCTGGGAGAAGGTAAAACAGAGGTTTCTGGGGATATGACTGCAAAGAATGAGGATAACTCAAAATTTGTTCTAAACTTACATGTGTCATCATGGCTTTGCTGCAGTTTGCAGTAGTAGCTTTTCTGGTTTCTTAAGTTCAGATTTCTTTCAGAGACATACGAATCCCTGAACAGTAATGCCCTAAAGGTGGTAGAAAGTCTCATACCCTTCTTGAAGCAGGAGAACTGGGTATAGATGGGACTTGTCTGAGCCAGACTGCCATGGTATGGATAACATACAATCAAGGACAAAAAGCATGCAGGAACTGGCTGCTGCTGCAGTCATACAGAGCCTGGAGAAAGAAGATATGGCCATGGGTGTTTGCCACTCTGCCCAGGGGCTCACACAGCTCTCCTGATGTAGGCTGCTCAGGTTTCCACATCTGACACAATCTGTGCTTTTCTCTCCTTCATCATTCTGCTACTTTTGCTTATTTAAATACAATTATATATTATGATCGTAAGTTCAGTGCATAAAGGAAAATCCATTCAACTCAAAGAGTTTTGGAGAATGGGAAAGCCAGTATACAGAGGAGCACTCTGCCAGAATCCAGTGAAAAGGAGGAATGATAAACAGAAAGGACAAACTTGCAGACATCAACACACTTCTTTTCATGAGTTTACTAAGCTAGATGTATTTTTATAGACAGTAACACAAATATATCATATTGTAGAAAAGAACTACCATCAGTGATAAGATGTCTGGGTGAAGGCTCCCCCTAATCACAGCCAAGAGCTTCCAGCACCAGGGTACAAAATCAAGAATCCAGAAAACTGAGGAGAGAGCTTTATGTAAGTGCCTGCTCCAAGGTGTGAGGTGGGAAAAGCTGTTCCAGGGTTCAGATCAGCTCAAAGGTAGTGTTAACTCTCAGTGCCCTCTGGATAGGAAATGAAATAAGAAGAGCTGTTAGCAAGGTTGGTACAGTCAGCTAGAGCAGTGGGTGGGTGGGAGAAACAAGGTGTGGTGGAAAAAGCAGGTCACCACACAAAAACTGACAGCTTAAAACAGGCCAAGCTTCCCAGCAAGCTTGAACAATGCCAGGCTGGAGTCAGGGAAGAAACCAGTTGGTTTGACAGTGGGCTCAGCAGACGAAGGCACACTGAAAGTGCTATCTGTATCCAAGGAACCAGCAGTGCCTGCTACTCTACCTGCCATGTTACAATCTACTGCTGCCCTCCAGGATAACTCTGGTTGCCAAGATAATTTAAGCATGCAAGCATGGAAAATTAACGCCTTGCCACCAGACAGTGTGGTTAATTCTCCTCAGGTTTCTGGACAAGAGCTGAGCATGTGTGCTCACAGTGATGACCCCCAGTCTGAGCTGGGCTCTGGTCACTGCACACTGAACAGAAACCCCATCCATGAAAGTGCTTCCAGAGCACCCACCAGCACTGGGATTTTGCTGGTGTCCAGCTGGAGAGCTGAACTAGGTGATTTTACAGGGATTCCCACATACCAAATGTGATTCTGTTGCTGAAGGCCAATGCCAAACAGCAGAATACAAAAGGCAAGAGTGAAGTGTGGGCAGAAGAGATGCCATTTCTTTTTTCTTCAGCCTTAAGACTAACATTAGAAATCCAGAATTTTCTCAGAATATGGTGACTCTGTGTCACAAGCCTCACTTCACATTTTTTAAAGAGCCTTCTTGCCTGCCCACAGAAGGCTGCCACAGCTTTCATCACTGTTATCACTTCTCATCCTTTCCACTCATTTCCGCTTCACTGCCAAGGGAGTGGGTGAATAAATTAGTTCCATTTTCAAAACCAGGCTCTATCATTTTTCTTGAGTGCTTCTTCCTAATAGTATTTTCCTTTTTTTGATACCAGTATCAATTTCAGGACCAATTCTGAAATCAGAGAAATACAGCGGAGCACTCGTTACTGAAGTCAGTGAAGCAACAGAGATGTACAATCAGAATCAAGCCCATTAAATACAGAAGATCAAACTTTGTCTTTCCTCTGTCTGTCCTGAATGCAAGGTACCAGATGGAGGATTGAGAGTGTCTAAAGAATTCTTTGGTTCAAATGCAGGCCTGAAAGAAGCAAAAATCCAATGAGTTTACAGCGTACAAGCCACTTTTGCTCTGACACCCACAGATGTGCATTCCAGCCTTCTGTTTGCAAATCCCCGGGGTCCAACTATCTGTTTTCAAGGCATTCATAAGACCTGCAAAAAATAGCTGAGGAAAGCAAGTTGTTTGGGGAGAAGGCATGGAAGGGTGTGTACAAATCAAATCAGGACAACAATTAGTCCTTGATTCCATTACTTTATTTTTTCAAAATTTTCTGTAAAGGTAGCAGCTATAACCAACACCTATATAAATAAAAATATTATATGTATATATATTTAAATTATTTATATCTATTTATTGGGCTATTGTTTTTTGCTTTTGGAAGGAGGTGTATTTCTAGCCCATGGGAAAGCTCTGCGGTGGTCACTGGGAGCGAGATCTGCTCAGGATTATTACAGTACATAGCCACAAGCACTGCAGCAGTTGCATATTACAAAGCCATGCAGAGTTAAATTAATCCCTAGCCTGGGAAAAATGTTCAGTGGAGTCAGGAGCTGTAGCTTGGACTCACTGCCAAATCCTATTCCCCAAAATGCTATTCCCTCCAACTTCAGGGTTTACACATGACGTTCCATCACATTCACTCTGCCATATCAGGGATCATGACTGAGTCTTCAGACCTGATCCACTTCATATTTCAGGCATAATGTGGTCGACAACTTAACTGCCAGAGGCCAACACAGAAGCAGAGATCTCCTTCCTCACTCCTGTTCTGTCAAAGGAATACAGTGTGAGCTTATTTCCTGCTGCAGTGTTGCCAGATAAGAGGTCATCAGTGGCAGCCTTTGTGTGACTGTGGCAAATGCTGGAAGCTGCATGTAGAGAAATAACCATAAAATAAGGCATAATTTCAAAACTTAAAGCATAAAGCAGTTCACTAAAACAGTGTTGCTTTAGTTTGGCTTTGTGTGTTGTTGGGGTGGGCTTTTTTTAATAAATATTTCTCAAGAGTTACATGTAAACTTTCCACCACAAATCCAAATTAACTTTTTTTAAAACATAGTCTTCTACTTTACTCTGTGTAATAAATCTGGTACCAAATAAGTCTGACTGGACTAGAGCCTGTCATTTGAAGAAAAGTTGCAATATAAGGACATTCACCACAACAACATTAGTTCTTCTCTGAAGCTACCCGGGCCACAAAATTAAAACTAGTTTTAGTTCAAATCTCAACCACACACTTATGTTTACACATAAAAAATGTTTTCCACACAATTTCCCTTTCTTTGCAGATATGCAAGTCCACTACAAAGTAGGTGTAGTCTGAATCTGCTTACCAGAGTGAGTGTTTTATGCCAATGTTAGTCTAGATCAAAATATGAAAAAAATCTCTTAATCCTTCAAATACTGATCATGTCTCCTCTGTCACTGACTTTGAGGATGTTTCAAGTCATTTTTGATGCAATCAAAGGTTTTTATGTTGTCAAATGTAATGACAGCATAGCTACAGTAATGACACTTGCCGATGGGTGATGTGAGATGTGATTTGCCAAGGCAGACACGTTCCTATCTCACACACACCTGCAGTCAGGGGAGGAGACAGGGCAAAATTCCAGTGACCTCCCCAAACCACACATACAGCAAGAAATAGCAGGCAGAGAACAAACTCTGAGTGAAACAGGGTTCACAAACAGGATACGATCCCTCAGTCAAAGCTGTGTTACACAGTGCAATTGAAGCCTAAAAGAGCAGTTTGGCATCTAATGCTGATACCAACCCTCAAGGCAAAAACCTTCCCTGCTGATAACATCAACTCAGGAAGAGCACAAGTGACTCCCCAGCTCAGGCACTGCTCATGCTCGCTGGGTTGTGAAGGGCAGATAAGGTTCACCTCTGTTCACCTCTTATGCTTGTCTCCAAAAGATGATGTGGAAAGCTGACAAGTTCACAAGTGAGAACCATCTGAAAGGCACATTTTCCTCAGGCTTGGCTGTGGCTGCTACTGCAGTGCCAAGAAACTTCAGTTTCCCAGCAGCACAAGCCACGGCAGTTAGAACTGTAAAGGTGTTAGCAAGGCCACAGACAGCTTCTGATGGGTACAAAGACAGTGATATCAGCCAAATGGTTATCTTTGTCAGATGCGTTTAGACTTTCCATCTTGTATAACCCTGCACATATTTAGCCAACCACATGCAAAATGGCATGTGACAACCTGTAAGGGAGCATGTGATTGATTAGTGTGACATGCCAGGGGAAAGGCTGGGAAATTGAGCCATTTCTGGAGGTGTTACGTATGTCTGAAGTCTGAACTGCCAAACTTCTTAGTCCTTGACAACTTAATTTTCTTTTGAACCTCACAGATGGGTGTCCCACAGGTTCTCTTCTCAAGTATCTTATGCAGAACTTGCATAGCTACTCATGTTGTAGTTCAGCTAGCCAGGTTATCATTCAACAGCATCTTTTTCAGGTTACACTGTGGGGTTGTCACTTCAGTCAATACCAAAGAAATGGCTTTCCTTGAATTATTACTAAATGCTTGTCTAATTGCCAGTACAATATTAAATGTGTGCCTTGAGAAAAATTCTATTTAATGGCTTGTCTGTAGCTACACTGTGTATGTAAATAGGAGCTTGTATGTATTTTCATTCCATCTCTAAGACCCTGACCTTTCATTATCAAGCGTTTGCTACTTATAAGAGTATTGGAAACAAATGTAGAGAATAAACTGTTAGAGAATTCCAACCAATTAGCACTGAGTTCTAATTAAGCCAAACTAATCAAAATGGCTGTGTTTGTCTTATTACAACTTGTGTCTGCCCATTTAAAAAAGGGAGAGAAGGCAGGGTCAGAGCCATCTCCGAGGTGTGCAGCTAAAGGACAGAGATCGACAGGCACAAGGTAGGAAAAGGGAATGGCCCTATTTCACCTGAGAGTGGTCAAACACAGGAGCAGCAGTTCAGAGCAGCTGGGGAATCTCCATCCTTACAGATATTCAAAATCATATATACAGGGTCTTGAGGAACCTGAACTATTTGGACTGCTTTGAGCAAGGCATTGCATTGGGGGGGAGGAGGAAGCGGGGGGGACAGTGTGCAGAAGTCTCTTCCAACCCCAATTATTCTTCAGTTCTATGATTCTAAATAGTGTTGGGCACAAAAAATCAGAGAAAGAACATATTGATTCCTTCATTCTCTCTTCCTAGTCGCACCTGAAACTAAGTCCATAGAAATAGACTGCTTCCTTCAAGAGCAGATTTGTGTTAAGCTGAAAAACTGTTTCCCACCCTAAATAATTTTATGAAATGTATGTATGTGAGGGTGGGGGAAGAAAGAGGACACAACAAAGTCTGTACACTGAAGTAAGACTGCTAAAATTCAGGGAATAGAAATGGAAAGCAAATGTCTTTGGGCAAAAAATCTGGTAGAAATCTGATGAGACCAGATTGATATTATCAAGAAAGCAGTTACATGACAGCTGTTAATAATAAATAAATAGATAAATAAATAAAAGCGCCTTTCTGCATTAGTTTTTATACAAGAAAAAAAAACTTTCCTCCTCTTGCATTACTACAGAGAGGGATGGGAAGTGCCACCATTTTAAACTGCATTGTCCATGTGAATGGGAACAGACTAGAAATATTCTCAGTTCCAGAGGAGTAGAGAGAAGGGATTCTCAAATTTTAAAAGCCTCATTCTTTGAAAACAGGCTCCAAAATCATGTCAAACTTTTAGAAGTATTTCAGGTGCTATTTCCTTGTTCGTCCCAAACATGAAAAATTAAAATACAGTCAAAAATCTGCTCCCATAGACACAAGCTGAAATACATGATGTAAAGATCAACAATACAAAGGAAAAAGGCTAAAACACATCTCTTTGATAAAATATATTCCTTGAGGATAACAATGTCTTTCCAAAGATGAAGGTGTAAGTACAGTAACTATTGATGTGGGGAACAACTAGGGGAAAAGGTAAATGAAAAGAGCGGGTAGCTTCAGCCTCATTAAAAAAAAAAAAAAACAAAAACACAAAAAAACCCCAACAAAAAAACAACAAACCAAAAATTTCATTTAAAAGTTAGTGTTCCACCTTTGCTGTTTCTGACATGAAGGAACAAGAACTTACTGCTTCTCAGGACAACAGAATGGAGACTTCAGTTCAAGTCAGCAGCACATCAGAAATCTCTCTAAAATAAAGTACGGGGGATTTTTAGCCTGGGTCCTTCCTCCATTTTCTTTTCCAGGAATTTCTTCTTTTGCTTCTCCTCCTGTCATTTGTCACTGTACTAGTGTGAGTATAAGCATTACATAGCACTTGCAGGTATAATGAAAGGATAACTCTGAGTAGTACAGTTACTTTCTACAAATCCAATTCCTTTCCTACATTTTCATTACAAAAAAACCTCACCATCTAACAGCAAATGAACGAGCTGACAGAACACAGGAGCCTGGTCTCAAAGCAGAGATGATGGCAGGATAAGACAAACAACTTCCTCACTGAAGTAACTCTTGCACTCTGACTGGATTACTCCTTTTGTAAGGGTGATGTGTGCTTGCTGTGTGAGGAACAACTGTTCACACACTCTGAGCAAAGAGCCTGACAACCCACAGTGTGTTTGGCACATCTACCCAGCAATAGACTCAGCTCACAGGTTTTTCAGGCACATCAAATACCTCTCAAGGTAAAAAGAAAGCAACTTTCAGCCCAGCTGAAATAATATAGCTCAATCCATCTACTGTCCCCTGTATAATCTAGTTGAGAACAAACAAACAAAAAATAGCCATGGAATTGATTTTCTCCTGCTGTTGCTTCTTCAGTGCTATTGTCCTTTTAGTAACACCTCTGGAGACCTAAGCAGCACATTCCTTTTCCAGCCAGACCTCTTCAGAAATCAATAGCACCTATTCAGGGGATTTATGGCATGATTCTGCAAAATCCTTTCATGGTGGCTTGCATAACTTGTCAGGGCAACTGTGTGCAGCATTACCTTTACAAGAGCTCTTCTAAGATCGAAAAAAAATAAGTCAGGGAAGCAACAGTAGAATAAGTACCACACAAATACCTAATGAATGGATGCAAGATTTTAACATAACTTTGAGAATGGTAAACAGGGGGAAATTCTTATTTTTCTGGCTTGAGGAAAGGCATTGCCACTTAAAGCAGGATGCCACTTTATACAACTGAAAACATTGGATTCTTTATTATTTTAAGTCCAGTGTTGCTGTATCGGGGGAAGGATGGAGAGAACATTAAGATTTCTGATCAATAGCTGCCATCAGCAAATTCTCAGTGTAATGCAACTGAAAGGGATGAAACTGGTAATAGAACATTTAACAATTTGCTCTACAGAAGAATGAAACATGACCCGTGGCTGAGCCCCAACTAGAGCAGGCACATACATCAGCTTCAGTTTGTAGCTCCATCCGCAGCACTGGGAAATCTCATTCCTGCTCTGCCTCCCCCTGATTGCTGACAGCACCTACAGCAGCTGCTCTTTCCTGTTCCCTGTGAAGCTGAATGATTCCACTGCTCTGAACACAGTGGTGGTGCTTTCAGATTATCTCTCAGATCCATCCAGGTGACACTGCAAAATGCAAGAGCAGAGGCAGGTGCGATTTCCTCATTATCGTGAAGAAAAGTGAAGTGCTGAGTTGGGGCACACAAACCTCAGGTCAGTCAGAATGGATTGTTCCAGAGAGCACTGGACAGGTGGCTTTGAACAAAATTTTTCCCTTTTTTTCCTTGAATCTCTTTCCCCCAGAAATCAAAGACACCCAGAGGGTTCACAGAGATCCATTTGGGAAAGCGAAACACTAAATAACCTGATGGCCAAACCTTTGACAATCCCAAATTTAGGATTACCTTACGCTGACAGCAGTGTGTTCTCCACCAGTAAGATTCAAAGCGAAGACATTCTGTTTCTCCAAAGGCAGAGTTTGCTTACAAACAAGACCATGCACCTGAGTGTGAGAAAACCCCAAGTTTGCCATAGATTTGAGATGGAGTCCTCCAAGTATTTCCATATATGAGCCTCTGAAAGAGGACTGGAAAACCATTAAACACAAGAAAAGGCAAACTTCACTGTAACAACAGTTGTTGTATTACATCTTTACAAAGAGAAACTCACAGAATCCCAGAATATGCTGAGTTGGAAGGGACCCGCCAGGATCATGGAGTCCAACCCTCAGCCCTGCACAGGACCATCCCCAAGAGTCACACCCGGTGCCCCAGAGGATCAACCAAACACTCCTGGAGCTCTGGCAGCCTTGGGGCTGTGCCCACTGCCCTGGGGAGCCTGTTCAGTGCCCTCCACCCTCTGGGGGAAGAACCTTTTCCTGAGATCCAACCTAACCCTGCCCTGACACAACTCTAGGACATTCCCTCAGGCACCAAGTGTCCTCAGCTGCTCTTTAAGTTCTTTCCCTCAAGGTCCTTCACCAGCTTTGTTGCTCTCCTTTGGACACTCTCTAATGGCTCACTATCTTTCTTACATTGCTGTGACCAAAACTGCCACATTATTCAAGATGAGGCTGCACCAGAAAGCAAAGTAAAACAAAAAATCTGTACATGGTCTGCTTATTCTATCCTCAAGGCACGCCCTGTTTCCAGCCAAATGGGTGATGAGGTGAGGTCTGCCTGGTTTCCTTTGGTCCCAGAGACTCCTTCCTCATCCTGATGGGGCTGGATTCAGTGGGTCCCCCCTCAGGTTTGGGCTCCCAGCATGGAGCTGAGGCTCCCTTACCTGTCACCTCTTCCCTTTGAGCAGGATTGGAAGGTCACTAAGGAAAACCATGACCTTGCTCTCTCCCTGGAAGGATTTGCATGTAACTGGGAACAACTCTCCACAAAACAAACAAACAAACCCCAACTGCAACCACTGTCCATTATCTCAAGCATTTTTAGCAAACATTTGTTTTGGAAAACCAAATTGCCATTACAAAAATACCAATGGAAAGAAAAAAAGATCTTTCTTTGGTGAGAGAATATTTTCAGGGATAGTCACAGTAGGAGGGCACTGTGTGTGTGTGTTCTGAGAGCAGTCTCTGGTGAGAACAGCAATACTGATTTCACTTTTCAATCTTTATTGTAGTTCACCCATCTCATTTGGTAAATTTTACTGATAGTGATAGAACTAATCACTTACTCACTTCACATCACTGTCTGGAAACTATTTTGACATGGCAAAGAAACCACCAGGGGATTGAAAAGCACATTGTTCCAAGAGTTTCTCTAATTATGAGAAAAGCAACAAAGATAACACAGAAAATGCTAGGCTGAGATGTTAAAATAACAAATTAATAGGCTATATTCAGAAATATACAACATATTGATCTTTGAGTATTAGCATCCAGGGAACTAAAGCATATGCAAGTAAATCATTATCACTTCTCTTGTAGAATTCTTAAAGAAGGAAAAATTATTAATATCCTTTGTTAAAGAACTATTTTTAATTATATTTGACATTTTAGCACTATCCCCCCATGCATTCATTCCAAAACACCAAAACTGCATGATGAAATACAGTGGAAGGTGAAAACTAAAGGTAGAGAATTAGGCATATAAAGGTCCTGAGCAACTACTGCATTCTTTGTTCATATTGCCACTGTCTGTGACTTTCTGACAGAGAAACTACACAGACGAGCATTTCTTTGTCATATTCCTATCGCAGATGGAACAGAAAGTTTTATGTAGAACAGTATGGCAGAAAATAATAATATGGAGAAAATTTTAAGGAGAGAGAATAGTGGAGTAATTGCAATTTTTTCCCTCAATACCTGCACTTGCCTTCACAAAAGATATACTTCAAATTCAGCATGTGTTGGATTTGATCATACTGAAAAGTAATGAACTGTACTAATATGTGAATGATGTATTTCACATGGTCAGGATTTCAATAAAAACTAAACTACTGGGTGGATCACTTAATAAACATTCTGTGTACATACAAGAGAATTCATTCATTTGGTTCACTACCTGGTCAACAAAACTCTCAGAATGAAACGAGTATAAAAAAAAGAACAAATCATGCAAATGTGACATCAGGGAAATGCAGTCAACGAATCAGGAAGTGGAGACTTACTCTTTAAGTCATTTACAACCAACTATAGCTACTCCCTTGGTTAAGTCCTGTAGTTTGTTTAGAGTACTAGGCTGCTTCTGTAAAATGAAATTATAAATTTTCATAACCTTAATTTTTTCTTGTTATGTTTGTTATAGAAAATTGCAGGGAGATTTAACCAATACACTGGAGTTTTGTTCTTCACAGCCAACATTATTCTGGATAAAGTGTTAGAGCTACAAAAATATGTGCATACACAGACTGGCTGACTGGTGAGGAGAGCAGAGCACAGTGACCCAGTCTTTTCTGAGATAATATGATACTAAATAGGTCTTGAAAAGACCTCAAGAGATCATCAAACTTTTCTCCCCATACCAGGAGGGCTGGAACATCTCTGTTGAAACTATTAGTAATGTACATTTTTGTGCTGGTTTAAAGGTAACACGGCAGGAGAAATGAACCCAAAAGAAAAGAGATTGTAAGTCAGAGTTACAATTTAATAACAATATTACAATAAATCAATGACACAAAGAGAGATGGGTTTTAACCCACAAAACCCAGTAGTATAACCCAGCACCCTGGGGCACAAACACAATGGTGTTCATTGGCCCCTGTGCTGAGCCCGACGTGGTTCCCCTGAGTCCAAAGTAAAAGGAGGTAAAAAACCTGTTGGTGCAGATGATGGTCGCAGTCTGGTCGAGAGTGGTGGTCTCCTTCTGTCAAGGTTCTGCTCCTCCACTGGATCCAATGAGTGATTCCCCAAGTCCCAAGTCCCCAAAGATTATCTGTGCTCAGGTTCAGATGGGAACACCCAGTCCCTCCCCCAGGGTGGGGAGTTCCACAATGGGGGATCTGACTCTGGGCATCAGGGGGTATTTTTGGAATCACTGATGGCCCATGAGCAGACATGACCCCTCAGGTGGGTGTGGAGGTGCCAAGGACTCCCTGCAGGGCAGTTCTCCCAGCTCCGCTGCCAGGCTTCTTTCCCATCCAGCTCCCAGCCTGAGGGCTCAGGTGTGCCCTGGGCAGCTGCTGCAAATGGTCCATGGTTAGCAGTTAATAAGAAATTACATTGAGGGTGTAGAATACACAGCTTTGATCACACCTACACAGTGTGGTCCCAGCTTGCTGAACTAGGACAATTTGTCTTGCATCTTCTTAAAAGTCTGAGGGAATAGAAATGCCACGAGTGTCACCAGAAAATGATTTGCCCAACCTATTCCCAGGCTTCAATAATTCTAGCACTGGGAAGGATCCAGTCTTTGTACCTGCCTTACTGCTGTGCTTGCACCACCTGCGCTCAGATGCTCCTCAGTGCCCAGCACTGGCCCACGTGGTTTGATGTGTCCCCTTGGCTGCTCAGGAGAACAGCACAGGGAACAGTGTCAGAGCCCTCCCTGAGGTGCAACCACAGCCTGCTATATCTACTGCTTCTTCTGCACCAGGAAGGTCCACTGCAATGTCTCTCTGACATGAATAATTTTTGACAAAGCTACACTGGCTGCTGCTTCCCACTGGGTTATTTTGTAGTGCTTGCAGGGCCCACACATTACTCCAGTAGTTTTTTGCATATGGAGGTAAGGCTGGCTACTCTGGCCTCCCCATCTCTGGAGTCTTTTTCTTTTCTTCCTTTTCCTTCCTTCCTTCCCTTCCTTCCCTTCCTTCCTTCCCTTCCTTCCCTTCCTTCCTTCCCTTCCTTCCTTCCATCTTTCAGTCTTTTGTCTTTCTGTCTTTCATCTTTCTTTCCATCTGTCTGTTTTTCTGTATATCTTTCTGTCTTTCCCTTTTTTCTCTCTCTTTTATCCTGTAGTTCAATTAGGGGATTATCCTACTTTCATTTTACCCTTCAGCATCTCTACAAAATTCCTTTCTTGTTAGTAAGCAAAGTGCTAAGAGATCACAGAGAGTTCTCTCACTCATACTGAATCTTATTTATTCCCTTTGAAATCCATTTCTTAATTCTTTTCTGCTGCAGGCAGGTCCTTTATTTCCAGCATAATTCTTTGCATGAGAACAGATCAGCAGTTTCCTCTAAAGAGAAGTTTGTAAAGCAATGGGTGAAAGATGCTCTCCTTTCATAAGCACTACTTTTGTTACTGCATCAACTTGTTTTGTTTCCAGTTAACCCCACAGAGGAAACAAGCTGACAGTGGTTTTGCTGTCGGAGAAATAGCTGTTTATTAGGGAAATCGCTGTTTGCTTTTAAAAGCTCTTAATACCTAACTTTAAAACATACAAATTTTTTTTTCCTCAATATTTTGGACTTGTTTCTCGTAGCTCTAAGAATTTTTAATTCCATCCTGAAATCTAAAAACAAGCTTATTTGGCCCTCAGAAAACAACCCAAGTGTAACATAAAACTAATCTAATGGTCACAACATGTCTGCTCCCTACCACTAGCCCAGGGCTATCACCAGAGAGCACTGCACAGGAGCACTCCCTTTACAGAAACTTGCAGGCTGTGCAGGGGAAGCATAAGATAAAATTTGAAATAAATCAAGGGCATGGAGAAAGGGAGCATAACTTATCACCGTGTTTGCCCCTGTTATGCTTATCCAGGGAATGACACTGTCAAGAACCTGACGTAAATCTCTGAGCCAGTATGCTGAACTAGCCAATTAGTCAAGTTTTGTCTAGAACTTATCTCCTTTGATAGGATGAGGGAGAGAATTGGAAGACTAAAAGTGAGAAAACTCATGTGTACAGATAAAGACAGTTTAATAGGTAAAGCAAAAGCTGTGCACACAAGGAATTCATTCACCACTTCCCATGGGCAGGCAGGTGTTCAGCCATCTCCAGGACTGTGGGGCTCCATCACGTGTGATGGTGACTTGGCAACACAAATGTCATAGGTCTGAATGTTCCCCTCTTCTTTCTTCTTCCCCAAGCTGTCATTACTGAGGATAGTGTCATATGGTGTGGGATATCCCTTGGGTCATTTGGGGTTATCTGTCCTGGCTGTATCCCCTCCCAGCCTCTTGTGCCCCCCAGTCTCCTCACTGGTGGGGTGGGGTGAGAGCCATAAAAAGGCCTTGATCTCTGTCAGCACTGCTCAGCAGTCGCTAAAACATCCCTGTGTTATTAGCATTGTTTTCCCCTACAAATCCAGAGCATAGCCCCATCTTAGTTGCTGTGAAGAAAATTAACTCTATCTCAGCGTAAAACAGCACAGAATACTTGTTTCAGAACATTCAATTTCTGTTGGATGGCTGCTGCAATACCTCTGATAGGGAAAACTTTCCCTTTGAATGAGCTAACAAGACTTTTCAGACAAAAGTAATTCTTGCATATACCTTCTCACTTTCTGAGTTTATCTTCAAGATTCAATGCTGTGGTGCTTTCCAGTTATTGCGTTTGCCAGTTTATCCTGTAGCCTTTTAATTGGAATCTTCTATCTCATTTTTGAAAAAAAATTCTTTGTTAAACCCATTTGCATACAACATTAATATTTTTATCCCTGTGACAATATTTTCTCCATGCTTTGTTTCTTCTTGTTGCTGTTATGTAGAATAATCAAGCTCTTAGCTTTCATTCTTTGTCTTTCAGGAATAAAAACAAATGGCAGGGAGTGTATCCTGTTTCCTATTTTAATTTCCATTTTTATCTAGATTTCCCCTGACCAGAAGTTTTGTTTTTTAGTATTTTATGCCTTTTTTTTTTTTTTCGTTTCCAAATATAGGGGAATGTATTAAACTTTCCTTAAGTGTCACTTTGGCTTAGGATCAATATTTCAACTACATTCATAACTTTGATATATAGCATTTGGCTGGCAGAGAGTATAAGAACAATATATTATTTTCCTCTAAAGAAGAATGGGAATCTGATCTGGAGATTATGCACTAAGCGGTTGTGAGGATTTATTTCAATTCCCCTAAGAACCTGTTAGTATATAATTTGTTGCATAGGATTTATTATCCTCCCAAGAGATTTCATTCAATGTGTAGGAACATTTCCCTGGTGTACCCAAGGGTTTTCTTGTTACTGTGATACAGTTGCCCCACTACTTCTTGGAACATTTTCAGTCTTGGCTTTACTTGTCTCCATTAGGTCTTCCGAAGTATGATCAATATATTGTATCTCTTTGCTTTGATTACACTGCCATATACAGATTTATCTTTATTAAAAATGCAGCCAAAGTCATCAGTAGTACCTCTCATGGTCACAAATCTTTAAATGTGTATTCTTTAAAGGATGAAATCCTGATAAGAAATTCTTAAGACACAATGCAATTTCAAAAACCTTCTTATTTCCATATTCTTAGCCACTGTGTAGTTCACTGTGTGGACATTAAAGTCTTCCTTTCTGTATGGTATAATAATTACTGTAGTTTTCTAAAATAATAATTTACAAAGCACTTTGAATTTCTATATATTCAGCATATTCATATTCAACATATATCTGATATTAAACCTTAGGGTAAATGGAGCTTTGCACATGCACAAGACATTAATAACATCTTCCACTACCTATTGAAATCAAAATAAAAATCTCCCCATGATTTCAGTGAACATCAGATCAAGAAGATGTTTTTTTTAAACCAGTTTCTTCTACGTGGTGCTATAATTGACTTAAAACCTTCATTAAGCAGCTTATTCCCTCTTCTGCAAACAGAGCACATGAAGCACCAAGCTCTTTTCATTTTAAAGGAGAACTTGAAACTAAAGAAGAATTCTAAGAGATAAGGTTAACAAAAAAATAGGCCATGAGTGTTTTAGGTATAGAACATCTGTAGTGGGTGGAAAAATTCTAGTTGGATGTTGTACAACTTTTTTTCCAACTTTACTTTTTAATAACTGTGATTATTATTGAAATGATTTAGAACCAGGAATTTATTATCAAGTTCAGTGTCACAGTTCTGTTAAAAGAGAAGAGCTACAGCAGATGCTAAGTGCTGTTTTTGAGCAAGACCTGAATTTGTCATATATATATATATATATATATATATATACACATACATATATATATATAAAATATATATATAAAAGTAAGAACTATCCCAATTTATCTTTGACTAGTAGTGCCAAAGTGAAAAAAATCCCATGACAGAGAATAGTTTTGGAAAGAGAATTTTGTCACAAAAAATTCAAACAGATATGCAAACAAGAAGTGAAAAAATAGCATGACATGGTTGGAGCTGGTTTCTTGAGCAGAAGAGAAAGCTGATGTAGAAAGCTCTCTCTGAAGGAAAGTACTCCTATGACTTGTGAAGACTCTTTATAGAAGGATCCTCATATTTTTCAAATGCATAAGAGCAAAAGGAAAGGCTGCTTAATTTTTTTCCACAAAAATATTTACCTCAGTGTAATTGCAATGGCAACTGTTAGTAAAATAAAGCTATTCATCCCTGCCATCATAGCCCAGATGAAATGGCCCTAAAATCACTGAAACAGCATTTCTGTGATTAGGTTGATGGGTATTTACAGTCCTTAATGAAACATTATATAGTCATTTGTGCAAAGTATGAGCATATTGTGTACTGAAATTGTCACATAGCCAAGTTAAAATTATCCTGAACACAGATAGCATCTCAGCAGTATGCCATGCTATGAAAAAATAAATACAAAACAAAAGAACCAAAACCAAAACCCCTGAAAAAAAGGAATAATTTTAAATTTTTGCAATTATATTTATTTCCTTGATAAAACTGTATAAAATATTTTAAAACATACCTAATAGCAGCCTTACAGATTTTGGTTATTGTTATGTTGCCTTTTATGTAAAATATTAAACCTACATTTTTTTTAAAGATCAACACAGAACTATTTACATCATTATCTCTTTGTGCCGGATAAGGATCAGACCATAGGAACTCGTTGCTGTTAATTGTGAAGCTTTAAACCACAGCTCTGCTGTGGGATGTTTTTGGGCCACACTTACATGAGATTGATGTGCCCCAGTGGAGCATTCAGTACATGATCTGAACCAAAGTCTTCATATCAAATGCAATATAGGTTGAGGTAAGCTGCCTTTAAACAGTGTTCATATGTAACATTTGTGCCTTGTATTGCAAAAGCTACAGACTTCTGTAGGGAAATGGTGTAGGTCACTAAAGTGTGCACTTGTATAGTTTATATAGTCAGTAAATAGGCTCTATTTGATCTATGGGATTTCCTGCTTCAATACAGAGAACAAAAACAGTGTTAGAAATCTAAAATTATTATCCAAATTCAGTAACAGCTCATCTTCACTATGATAAGCTACTGTTGCACCCTGATTTTCTGCATTCAAAGGTAGCAGCACTGACAAACCGTGTGAGTTTATCACTTGGACCCTCAGTTTCCTTTTTTTCCCAGAGAGAGCACTTTTCATGTTCTAGTTGCTGTATGGCTATTACAAGTTTTACAATTTCTTTGGGGCATAAATAAGACCACTTTTTCTCTACCATCTGGAGTGCTCCTCCTTTTTTTGGTGAATGCATAATTACAACTTTTCTATGTAGTGACTTAACTGTGGCCTGCAGTTACCGAAACACTCAGATTTGGGAAGGGTGGGAGTTGCCTGTTGAATTTTTAATTTTATTTTTATTAAACAGCAGAATGTTCAGGTGTTCATCTTCTTTCCCCACAGCCTTGATTTTCTAGTTTCTCTTCAGATGCAGTGCAGTAAGTCTGCTTTCCTTAGTTGTCCTGATCCTGCCATTGGTTGTTTGAATTCAAAGTTTGGATTCAGATTCAGGTACAGATACCTAAATGTAAGTGTTAAACTTTGAACTAGATGTCTAGGCTATTATAGTCAAAGGAGTCACTGCTGTCAGTGAACTCCGGGTAATGTGCCAGCTCACCCTGGAGTAAATGCTTGTGCTTGAGTTATTGAGGGGAATCCCTCCTCAGCTGTCTCCATCACCCACTGGACAAATCATGGTATACGTTTTCATGGTATCTAAACTAAGGTGCTTGGACATTGCCACTTTACTCTTTATCATAACTGTTGTCCTCAAGCTATGTGGACTTATATATTTAGTGCAGGAGGGTTTTATTTCTGTGTTTCATAACAGCTACAACATAGTCATTCTACCTACAGCTGAACAGAAAAGATCCTGTTAGCAGCTCTCCTTTTGATTTCTGTACAAATTACCCAACACAGCAAGGCCACTAATATTTAGGCTTTCAAATCCTAACTCAGATCCTAACACTCTGAGGTCCTTTCTATGTATGAATGTTGGCTGTTTTGTCACTGCCTTACCTCCTTGGAATAAAATGCTTTCGCTGAAAGCTTTTTATGTATTACAGCTGGTAAACATTTGTTTAAAAGGATTCTGGCCATGTCTCCATTTGGTTAATCTTCCCAGATATTCTAGAATTTAGAGCCATCATAGTCTGTTAACTGAGAATAGAAATGACTGGGAAAAACATTTTGAAATCTTTTGGACAGTTCCAACCAAACCTAACATATCCCAGAATCACAGAATATGCTGAATTGGAAGGGATCTAAAAGGATCAAGAAGTCCAACTCTCAGCCTTGTGCAGAACATCCCCAAGAGTTACACCATGTGCCCAAGAGCATCGTCCAAACACTTGAACTCTGTCAGAACATGTACATAGCTGTATAATGAAATGCCCTAATTCCTTGATTCAGAGAAATCTATTGGTAAATTTTTAAATCAATATGAACTAATTGAAAATATATAACTTTAAAATTCTGAAATAAGTCCTTAGCTAATGTAAATAAATTTTTATATTGAGTTACAGCTGCTGAGGTCTAGCTGGCAGGTAAGACCAAAGCAGTGATCTGAGGTTATAGCTTTGTTGTCAGAGCAGTTTGCAGTACGAACAGCTTGCATGTGAGTTGCAGAGTTTGCAATAAGCTGATTCCTGAATTGACTACAGGTTAACAAAGCCAACACTGCTACAAGAAAAGCACAATAGTCAGCACTATGTGCCTGAAGTTATTTTACAAGTACCAAAAAATCCCCACAAAAACAATCTATGTGTGGTAAGCTGCCTATCTGAAATTTCAGAAAAAAGTCCTAAATAAAAGCTTTGCCAAACCCTTAATTTTGTTAGCGTATCAGTGCAAATTAAACCCGCTGCTCCTCTAGACTGAGTGCTTCAGTGCAGCACTTGAAGACTGGAATTGCTTGTTTAATGGGCTGTGAGGTATTTCCCATTTTCTGTTAACAAAAAACAAAAAAACAAACAAACCAACAACCAAACAACAAACCCAAAAACCAAACCAAACCAAACCAAAAAAAACCCCCAAAACCCAAAAAACCTCTTGAAGTTTTTTTTTGTTTTGTTTTGTTTTGTTTTGTTTTGTTTTTTTTTAACTAAAGCAGCATTTATTCTAGTTAAATCTCTGTCTATGTTGAAAATTAGGAAATTGTCAGGAGAATAATCTGTCCCTAAGAGTATGCAAAGGAGAACCACACCAATATTTCAATGCATGTGCCACAGGAATAAAGGGACTTCCATTAGGAAATAAAACCTTGGCCTCATTGGTTGTTTTGTGGGTTTAATAACAGACAAACAATTTCTGGGAACAAAAATGTAACACTCATACAAGCCAGGACAACATACTTCCTGTTGATTTTGAAGAAAGGCTGTGGGAGAGAAAGAAGTGACAATCAAGGGCAAAGTTCACAAGCAGCCATGAAGACTACCCAGCAAAACCACAGTAGGTTTTTAAACCGGCATTGTAGAATGCACACTATAAAATAAGATAACAGAAAGAAATACATGGTTAGGCTGGTCCAAGCAGTTCTTTTGCTATTGGCCATTGTGCCAGAAAAAATTCAGAAGGTGGCTCAGTTAACAGCCTGCAATGTTTGCCCTACCTATGTATAAATTTCTGTACTGGTATGAGGCAATATGGACCACATCCCCAGATGAAATCAATGAGCAGTTTATTATAGTTTTCAGTTTTATACTCTCCCAACATATTTATGCTTGCTGAAGTTTCTTCTCTTCTTCTGTTACACTGGGATTCAAATTTCAGGTATAATTTGCTGAGACTGAAGGTCTTAATTTTTCCTTGGGACCTCAAGGATTTGGTGGGCTAGAAGGTTGCTCTCCAAGACCAGTATCCCGTGTGGCTCAGCACATTCTGCAATACTGTGGAGTCATGGAATCTGTCAATTGGAAATGTTTGTTACATGATAATGGATGATTGGGTGTCTGCAGGGCCTGGTTGGATGACAGCATGTGGAAGAGCAGTGATTCACTCATCTGAAGTCACCATGGGGATGATTTTAATAGGGCCACTATTGCAATTAAAGTATGAGCTCATTTAAAAACCTAAGCTTTGAGACATCCATATTCACATTTACAGTAATGATATTTCTCCCAGAGGTTTATGGAAATGTCTTTTCCCACCCTGCCTGGTAACCATTTGCAGTCCAGTGCAGAAGTGACAGACAAATGGCACACCTTGTATGCTGGTTTCAGGCAGGGATGTCTTCTGGCCAGTAGTAAAGTCAAAGCAAGACCAGCAGCCATCAGGGATGTCTTTCTGCAAATACTGGAAGAAGCTGGAGAAGGTTAGCTTCAATACATAGGAGTGGAAACAACTCTTCCTGGAAAGGTATTTTAAATCAAATTAAATCTTTATTGTGACACTTTCAGTGACATTTAAAAAAAAAAAAAAAGAGGAAATAAGTGCACTTTAAGTAAAAATTTACTGTAGTGCCATGATACATATATTTCTCAAAGGAGCCAAACCCTCTATACATCTGACATATTTACATATTGTATATTAATACACTTTGCATCAGCATTGAGATCAACACGACAGGTTAAAAATCTTTCCATTATTTTAAAATGTTAGATCATGGCTATGTGTTTGTGTGGTAGGTTCAGAAATGTGCCAAATATTTCATGTTATTTAGAACCTATTTATTGGGGAGGTGTTGGATGCTCTCTTTCTCCCTTTTTTATGTTATCATTCAGTAAAATCCCAAGTTTTAAACCACTACAGGATCTCAAACAGTCTATGAATATTAGCAACATAAACCACAGTGAAAAAACAAAAACAGACAACAAAAAAACCTTCTTAGAGGTAATTACATAAGATCACAGATGGTGGAATGGATGCATAAAGAAGTAATTTGCTCGAAGGCACTTATCAATTTTGTAATACAGTGCACAAGTGTTCATTCTTTATTCAAACTGAAAGAACACTGCCAATTTATTGTGTAACCATGTTCTGCCAATGTCCTATATAATGACATGGTTTTGTTTTGTATTATGGACTTCTCCATCACTTGCCTTTCCCATTATCCATGTGTTGTCTGCCAATGGCAGAGGCAGACAAGACTGAAGGCCATATTTATCTTCCTCTTCACAGATTTTTGATTGGTGATGGTGAGGGTTTGTTTTTTTTTTTCCTCTTAACACACAGTGTTATTTACCACAGAGTTAAGCAGCCAGAGTTTCAGACTGAGAAAAAATGGAATTGAGAAGAAGGAGTGTTAAATTCCTTTTTCTACCCTGAGAGAGCACAACAATTTAAAGTGCTCTCATACTATCATAATGTTAATTTCCCCCCCAGTGCTTTCTGGCATCTGGCTCTATTCCCTCATGCAAAGGAGCTTTACAGAGTAATTTGTCACATTAGAATTTTTGTTCCTGAAATGTTAAAATAAAATAAATGTTATTCATATATCTGGCTAAATATATTGCTGCATATAAATATAATAATAGGCAGGTGTAAGATTATTTCATGGAGTCAAGTATACCTGAAAAGTATTCATTCCAAAATTTAACCAGAAAGTAAGAAATATGACCTGCAGTTATCTATAGGACCTCAATTCAGCTTTCTTGTGTATAACTGTTAGGATTTAGTTCTGCAGGAAGCTGGAGAAATGGTAACAGGATTTCTTGAAAAATGTGATGCTTTTTGGATTGAAGGATGAAGGACATCTTATAGATTGGATATTACTGCCTTTTTCACTTGCTCAAATAAAGCCCACTGGTGAAAGAGGTTCTTAAATTTGGAGTGGAACTGTTGAAGCTGCTTTAGGTAGAAATTACATCTGAAGAAAAAACAGCAAGTCAAGCTGTTCTGTATTTATTCTTTTGTACAGCAATAGCAGACAACTGCTGAAAAATACTAAATGTATCATGACACCATGGAGATATGTAATCCTACATGCTCTCAACCTGTCCTGGATGCACGTGATCTGCCATAATCTGCCAGTATGTGAGATGCTAGAGGTATTGCTCAATGTAACTTCATGATCTGCAACAGATCCCAAACAATGATGGCCACCACTTTTCTGTGTGCTTCAACACGATACCTTAATGGTTGCTGAGAAGGACTATCTTGTGTACGTTGGGGTTTTTTATACATGGTCTATTAAATTGTAGAAGTTCGCCCTTGATATTAAAGCCTCTGCATTTACATTATAGCAATTCTATGCATAACAGCATTCTGAAATTCTTAGAGAAAGTGTGTCTGTGTCTGCATGGTTTCTGAAGGGCTACAGCAAGCAGTAACCTCCTTACAGTCTTCAGCTACCTTCTGAAAAAATAGAAAAGTAAAAAAAAAAAAAAAAAGAAAAAAATAGAGAGGAAAAAAGGCAGTATACACTTCCTAGTTTTCAAACAGAAGATTTTTAATATTTCTGACAAATTTGGTTAGAGAAAAAATAGCTCCAAATTATGTTGCCTATTATTTGTTGTGATTCTTGACATTGCCTTACATCAGAAAGAGCATTAAAGATCCCTAAATGTGTTTGATGTAATCAGCGCAGAGTTATTTAAAGGTCTCAATGGATTGCTAGCCTATCTAGATACAATTATATTTCGCAATCCCCGAAGAACAAAAGTCTATCAAGTACTTAAAAAGCTAGAGATGAAGGACTATACCTCAGTTAGGGCAAGTGTAAGCTAAAAATGGCTAAATGTAGGCATTTGGGAAATGTGTCAGTCCTGACAGCTCAAAAATAGAAATAATTATGTAAATCTTGGCTCCCAACCAGAAAGCGGGTGAGTTAGAAAGGTTGTTAAATATGGTCACATACTTCACTAAATTAATTCAATCTCCTGTTAGAGATTAGAGATCCCTTATGAAGGTGCTAAAAAGATAGATTGCTGAGTGGCAATTTGGGTCAGACCAACTTAGCTTGTTCAGTGCTGGTGAAGTGTGGGGTAGAACTCTCTGTGCCAAATGTCTAAGCACTCAGGCAGGCAATTAAAACCTCTGAAGAGCATCAAGAGCAGCGAGGCGTGGTTACTTCCCAGGCCTACTCACAATGAACTAAATGCTCAACTTTAAAACAGCTCAGGCTGCACATGAAAAGAGATTGAGTAAATTGGAAAAGGAAAATGGAAGGACTATGATACAGATGTCAATTTTTTTCTGTCATAGTTTAAATTTGTCTCATGGTTTCTGGGCAAAGGTTTCCTTGTGGGACTTCCAGTTGTTCCCACCATAGAAAATTAGAAAACTAAATCTGAAATCAGTAGGAAAAAAAAAAAAAAAAATACAATCTTTTTCTGTATTCTATGATTTGATAAACTTTGCTTCTTAGGAGAAAATGCTGATCCCACCATTGGGATGCAACATCCACTCCCCCAAGGAAAGGTTCGGTGGAGAAAACATATGTGGCATTTTATAGACACAGATTATAAACTGCATTCGACCTATCAAGTGTCTGTAATAAAGCCTTGGTTTTGTTCTTCAGAAGGGAACTTTCCATGGAATCACTCCAGTTTTTGAATAGCTAACAGAGCATTTTGTTCAGTTTTGCATTGAAAGACATTTTCATCTATCATGATGGTGACCTAGCACTGGAGGAGGTTGCCTGGAGAGACAGTAGAATCTCCCGACAGGGAAACATTCAAGACTTGATCAGGCATGAGTAGTCTGGTTGGATTAGATCTGCTCTGAGGAGGGGGTAGAGTAGATGACATCTATGTCATCTAGATGCCATCTAGATTAGATGACTAATGCTTCCATGGCATTCTAGAAATGTATTATTTTAGAGATAAAATTGTGATGTGTAGCCTGTGGATATTTTACCAAATACATCAAAAGAGATGCCTTGTAAGTGAGATCTTAGGATCTGCTGGCCATTCTGGCTACTAGTAGGAGCTACAGGGATGTGCCAGGAAGTGACTGGCTCTACAGTTGACAATTTTGACATTTCAAAAAAGTGGGTTTAAGTACTTATCACAGTTATATAAAACAGATGAAGATACAACCCCATCAAAACTCAAAAATCTATAAAAAGTAAAACAGAAGCTAGGATCCTGAATTTGGAAGACTAGGACAACAGCAACTTATACCTGGGCTATGGAAAGTGATAATCCAGGAGGTCATAGACCTAAGCATGATTGCTTATACTGCTAATTCACTAGTGACTGTCAGTGTCTGACCTTGAATTTAACCTAGCCAATGGTCTTCTGTACACTTGGAAGAAGGGGCTGAGATTTAACATGGGCCACTGGTCATTCTCAATAGGCAATCTGGCCATGGCCAGTCTGTTCAGGAGAGTTTATTTTTGTGGAGGTGAGCTTTACTTGTACCATTTGTTCTCAGTGTCTGAGGAGAATGTCTGTTTCATTTACCAGCATCTATATAACTGGTATTTGAAATACTTGTCCATCTAGAACAGTGTCAAGTACTCTGGTCTTGTTTTTGGCAATGGGGGCAGCTCTTGACATTTTCTCACAGGTGCCACTCCTGAAGCACTCTTTGCTACTCAAACCTTACCCAGTAAAACCAGTATGCACTTTTGTCACCAAACCAAGCTCCAGTGTTAAGGCACCAGCAAAAAACGCTGCATATTTAACAATATATGTTGTGCTATATTTTTTCAGAAAAAAAAATAGTAAAAAAGAGGCAGCTGCAAAGAGGTAGTTCTCAGATGCAACAGGATGCACCTTGAAAGTGGAGCAGTTAATCATGGGCTTGTCTCTCTATTACTTCCAGACAAATAGCATTAATTTTCACAGGTCTAATAAGTCATCATTATCTAGCTGGTAAGGGCATATCACTCAGGGCTGCTTCAGCAAGAAGAGTTGGAGTAGCAAACTCTGCCTCTATCTCATGAAGTGGAGTTGCTAGCAAATGCCTACCATTCTAGTGTGCAAGAATAACATAAAATAAAGTAATACCTCCAGGAAATACTATAAAAATATTTAATGGAACCTCCAGCTAAAACAGTAAACAGATTAAGTTTAACAGAAATGGATATAAGATGGATGTATTTTTTTTTTCATTTCAAAATTTTTAATTAAAGCATAAGATTTAAAAATGACTGTGCAAGGTCCTATAATAAAATGATGAAAATATTCTAATAAATTTAGCTGTAAATAATTTTAAACTGTAAATAGTTTCTTTCTGTAGTGCAAAAGGGGTATTTTTACACAGACAAAGCTGGAAGTGGTTTAAAATAATAAATAAAAATTATGAGACTTTTTTTGGCTTACAAGCAGAAGCAATTCATGGTCATTGGTTTATTAATGTAAAAATATACAAAGTCTTTTGTGGCCTGGAGACAAAAATACAGCATCATCACATCATTCAAATGTAGTCCTTCCCCAAACCTAGAAATTCTCACACATATTCTTTACTTTTTTCATATATTTTTTTTAAATACCCTCTTTGCTCTTATTTTGCTTGCCTCTCACAGGTTACATCTATCAGGCTTTTTAAGTACCAGCCCTAGACAAGCTAAATTGGCCCTCCTGTTGATATAGATTAAAGGTAGAGCAGTATGAATTGCTTTGCCATAATCCTACTATATGCAGAACCAGAAGCTCAGAGCAGAGCAGTTTATGTTTTCAGACTTGATCAGAAAACCTTAAAATTGTTGCTGCATTGCTAAGCATCCTAGGACTTCTTATTTGGAACCATGAAAAATTAGAAGTTTGTGTTTATTACCAGGTTAGTTTAAAAAAAAAAAATCATTAGTACTGTAGAGTATTCAAGGATTTATTAATATGCTAATACTACATTGGAAAAGGAGGCTGCTGAAGTGTATTTGAAGAACTTGAAGCTCTGATTTTTGTTTAATTTTTTTGTTTTTCGGACAAGGGGGTGGCCAGGAATAGTGAATGAGGCTATTTTGGGATCAGTCAGGATGGCAAAGAGGCAAAATGGCTGCATGATATTACGCATTCAAGTTTTAATTTTTTCCATAATTCTTTTCATCTTCCTTTTTCAGTTTACTGGCTTCTGTTTTGCTGGAATTGTTTTGCAGACAGATATTTAGAGGTAGTGCTTCGTGAGGAGGTATGTAAAGAAAGCATGGACCATGGATTAGGTCAAGGAATCTGGAGAGCTGGAAGTGTATGGAAAGGCAGTGTAGATAGTGAAGCAAAGGATGAGAAGGAAATTGAAGGTAGGGTAAATAAGGAGAGGAAATCCAAGTAGCAGAAAAGAATCAGAGATGAAACTGGTAGTAGGCTGAAAAATAAAACAAAACAGACAAACAAAAAAAGGCACATGGAAAAGGGGAAATAGCTAGTAGTGTTTTTGAAGAACATTTGGTTGTGAAAAACAGCAAGACATCTGGGTGCTAAATTAGAGCATGTGGAGTGTTATCTATCCCATCGTGAAAATCAGTAGGATGAGATGAGAGGATTCCTCTTCAGTTGCTCTTTTTGCCCGAAGCAGTTTTGCCATTTCCCACTCACTGCATATTTTTAACTAGTGGTATGGCTTCAGTGAAGTAAGATGAATGGAGATTTCAGAGGAGCCTGTTCTGCATAATGCACAAGGGGAACTTCCTTTTGGGGAAATACAGACAGTTTCTGTGCTTGTAATGGTGAGTGGAGATGCATCCCTTATACAACACACACTATTTTTTATTTATTTAGTCACCATCCTTTCCATGGTATTTGTTCCAGGTTCAAGCTAACTGTCCAGAAAGTAAAAGTGCCAGAGCTATGAAAAAGATTCCTGACTATGTTCTGTACAAGGCTGCTAACATATGTGACAGGGTTCCTCTGAGGGAAAGCCTTAGTGGCCTCATCTGCCTTCTCTCATTTTTCTGTCATTAGTTGTACTTCATAAGAATCCAGCTGTTTTGAAATATACATATTCAAGCTGATTTCAATACTGTTATCTTTACTATAATGAGAGATCCCAAAGAGAATGGATGCTGTGAATTGTATGCCATAGGGGAGCCCCTTAAGTTTCAGCAAAGAATGGGTGACTGTCAACATCAAGTCTCACGTAGTGAGTGTATTTACATGTACATTAAGGCTTGGCACCTGCTCTGGTGATTCAACAAGCTTGTTCCCTAGGAAAATTTTTTGCATTTTTGTAATATTCTGATTTGTTTTCTATTCTTCTTACTTTGTCTCCTAGATATAAAAAGTTCCTGTAAAACGTTGTTTGGTTGGGTTTTTTTTAGTCCAAGATAATGTCTACTAGAAGTCCAAGAAGAGCTGCATTAGAGACTTCAGCAGTTTCAAAACCTAACCAACAGTTGTACTGGAGGACTTGCCATAAATTCTTTTACAACTCTATTAAATTTATGAATTCCATATACTTAGGAATGTGTTTCAAAAATTAATTAGGTAAGTAATAGCACATTAGGAAAAAATAATTTTTCTTTCATTGTCATGTTTTTGTTGTCTCTTTCTAAACTAGAACTGAAGCAGTTTATGTTCATTCTTACACAGAAATCTCCTTTGGCACTTTTTCAAATCTTTATATGAATTTTTAGAAGTAATGGAATGAAATATGTGAAGCCAACTTTTTTTTTTTTTTTTGTGTGTGTGTGTGTGTGTGTGTGTGTGTGTGTGTGTGTGTGTTTAGGGTTACAAATTCAAGAAGTCTCTGTCTTG
>JAWWEV010000083.1:10656390-10697700 GCA_035583235.1 Hafferia zeledoni | reverse complement strand
TCTTCCAGTTCTGACTTCTGGGTCACTCTGACCTGTGTTTATGTTTCGTTCTGTAGGCCTTCTGATATCCTTCAGCTTTACTTTGGAAAGGAGTCTAAACAAGATTAATTAACTGAAGGAATTTGAGCTCCCTGTTCTGGGACAGGGGTAGTAATAGAAAGGTATTAAACTTAAACTGTTAGAAATATTAACCCTTTAAAAATCTACAACTACTGTGTTCCTAAAATTTACAAAATGTGAAAATCAGAAACTAAAAACCCCTTCGGCATCACTTGAGTTCAGGGTTTTTTTCTTTTATCCAAGTAAAAAGGTCAAGAAAAATGTTAGTGTGTTTAATTGTATAGATGCCTTAGTAATCATCAATAAATCATACATTTGTCTTTGTATTGGTTTCCTTTTTTTTTTTTTTCTGTCAAAATTACCCTTGAGAGCTAACATTTATGTGGAATTTCTTGGGGTTTTTTTCAGATATCGCTGATTTTTTTTTTTTCTTTTTACAAATATGACTGATTAAGCTGATTATTGGCACACTTTGCATTCAAATTTAAAGACATTTGAATGATAATAGATGTCACACTGAAGGCTTTTGTTCCCTGTTTGTGTAAGATGTAAAATTTTAAAATCTGAGCTGTATTGCTAAGTTTGTCATCCCAAACATGATTCTCCAAATGCTCCTTAATAGTCTCATAATTTTTTCCTTCCACATTCTTGTCAACAAAATTGTTTGATAGAATATTTAAAGGAAGTAAAAAAAAAAAAAAGGGATTCCAAAATATCAACCTGCAACCTCAGACATATGTAAATACATATGTAAATGCATATGTAAATTGCTATCTTAAAGGCATGTACAAAGAAGCACAATTTTCAGTTTAAATGATGACCTACAATCCTTATCTTTAGGCAGACACTGTTGATCTCCTTCATCAGTGTGTTTCATCAACATATTTCAAGCCATAATTTTACAAGGGTGAAACTACTCTAATAATCTTTCATTTCAATCTGAAATGTGATTTTATATTTTGGTGTGATATTAAAAAAAAAAAAAAAAGAAAAAGATGCAAAGTAAATAAAAAAATTAGTGAGCAGGTTAGTTAAATTATGAAATATTAGGAAGTCTTAAAGCAGCTGTCCAATCTCACTTCAGCCCATTTAGTATATCATGAGATAATCAAGCTGTAATTAGAAGCTCACTTGATTTTTTTTTCAGAGAATGCTTGCTTGGCACATCCCACCAGATGTACTTTTCATGCTATTCAGTACTTTATTTTTTCGTCTTTAGTTGATGGTGCGACCCTATCATAATGCCACCCTTTCTCTGCTATACACTGTTTAAAATATCCCCAATTAGTATAGTATCCACACTTTTCCCCACAGTAAATTTCCAGATATCTGAGAGATTCACAAGTACCTTATTTATTTTCACAACAGCACTTTTAAAATAGGGAGAAACATTCAAATTTTTTAGAGGTGAATAACTGAAATATC
This sequence comes from Hafferia zeledoni, assembly GCA_035583235.1. Classification (NCBI taxonomy): domain Eukaryota; kingdom Metazoa; phylum Chordata; class Aves; order Passeriformes; family Thamnophilidae; genus Hafferia; species Hafferia zeledoni. The sequence continues at coordinate 10,696,215 of JAWWEV010000083.1, read as the reverse complement.
CAGATGAGACAGTCAAAATTGAATGCTCAGTTTTGATACAATCTATATGCTTTAAACGTTGTGTCATCTCCTACCAATTTCCTACTAATTAAACTGTAAGTGATAAACCATTATTCAAATCAGTTGCCAAAAATCTTATGCCAGGCACCAAGAGAGTGACCACTCATGAAAACATTCTGTTCATGCTTTGTCTCATGAATTTAATTATCTCATGAAAGGTAAGAACCTTCCTTTCTTTTTCCATAATCCTCAGCTCAGCCCTTGCTTGTCTTCCAACTTCTGTAACATTAGCAATACAGGAGAGCTCGTCATTAAAAGGGTCCATGTAAGTTGGCTCCAAGAGCAAGTTTGTCCCCTGTGCTGAATGGAGCCAGGGGTGTTGTGGAGACATACCCTTTGATCAAACAACTATGACTGCCAAGTCCACTGACAGTGCCTGCTATTCCGGCCTGGTAATCTCCTTTAAAAAAAATCAGTCCAAGGCAAATATGGACAGTTTCCAGAAGGGAAAATGTTTGAGTAAATTAATGAAATTTGATATTATTCTCTACATCACTGAAAATTATTTGTATCAATGGGGTAAAGTGAATTGTATGTGCTCATGTCCAAGCACCATCCATTGTTTGCTAAACACTCGTTCACTCAAATAGGAGTCACTGGCAATGTGAGTAGTAAGAGGTATTACAAGTCCCACCACTAATTAACAGAACTAAAGGGCATTATTTCAGTGGTAATGAAAATGATTGTGATTCCTCAAAGTGGAACTGAAGTAAATCAATCTGAGTCCATTGGACCCAATCCAATTAAAAAGGAGTTAATCTGTTTTATAACAGAGAAACATGGCCTCCAAAGAAGACATGATGATAACTAAAAGAAAATGAAGAATTATGATTAATTCAGCTTGCATTTTGCATAGTTTCTCTAAATATAGTACTTCATTTTAACATGCAATCAGAATTGATGAAACTTGTTTACCAGTAGCATCACCTTTATTAAAAGTGTTAATTTAAAGAAAGAATCCAGAGAATAAACACTTATTTTTTACCACACAGTCTTGTGGTTTGGACTTCCTTTCACATTCCAACTATTCATTAGCTATTCTAGAGGCTATCTTAAATAGTTATGTTGGGAATAGATAGGCTATTTAATTCAGAAAAAAACATAAGTCAATATTTAACATCTTTTGATTTCTTATTTTTTGAAAAAATCTTCCAAACCAGCTTTGCTTTGAAAGCTGGAAATGCTGTGATGATTTAGAGGTTAGTAAATAGTAACATATAGCAACTAGTAACATATTCCATTATTACTGAATCTATTCTGTGATCTTACACAACATATGATCCTGGAGTACCTGCAGCAGGACAAGAGGATCATTAAATCTTATGTCACTCAGTCTTCCAGTTCAGATCTGTTGAGAAATTTAATAGCTCTGCTCTAGAGTTTTGGATTCAAGAAATGTCAAAAAGATTATTCAAAGTAAAAGACTGATTTGCTTGAGTATGCAGATTTCCAGAGAGCAGGTTTTTTTGCTCTTGGCACTGACAGTTCTAGTACAGACTGGGGAGTGAATGTCATAAACTAATGTTCCTCAGCAGAAAACTTGAAACTGGACCAAGATTCACACTGTTTGAAACCTATCTGGCATGAATAAGCCAGCAGTAGGCATTCACCTTACACCTCCATTGGATCAGATCCTGTGGGATATGATTGCAGTCAGTAGAGAGCAAAAAACTCCTTAAAGCAGAAGCCAGGTGATCCTAAAAAAAAACAGACAAAAGGAATCCTCTCCCTCTATACTGTGTATAAAGGAAGAAGTGAGTCACTTACTGCACACACCTGAAATCACATGAGATGAATTTACCACCCCACTGCTTAGGGCAGGATATTTGATTTTCAAGTTTTTTTGGTACACTTTTTAATGCATCTGCATACCTCTACTAGCATTTTTCTATATATTTTTCTTGTCTTTTGTATAGGATGAGAGATAATAGCTCTTCATCTCAAAAGTGAAAGGTAAGGCTTAATTGTATGCTGTGCAAATATCATGATTCACTGAACATATCCTGGATGACTGGGTGGAAAGACAGACAGATTAATTTTTGTTAAATTCTTTGGGCTTTAGATATATAAGGCTATATGTCTTCAATATATTACTGTTTTAGTATTTTACTTGAACTGGTTTATTTATCCATAGTTTAGAGGATTTTAGGAATAAACCAGGTTCCTGTCTGATAAATCTCCTGTTTTGCAGCTAAAAAAGGAACTGAACTAGATTTATGACTGTTAATACCTTTTTCTTTTAAGGGGAAAATTGACAGACACTTTCCCATGAGAATCCCTATAGATATGGTGACTGCCTTAATGATTATTCCATATCAAGCCCACTCTGCTAAAGAGGTAGTAAATTAAAAGGCTGCTGTTTGAAGCAAAAGCTACAAACTGAATTTCAAACACCTAATAAGATACTGAAAATTACCTCAAGCTTTCAAATGTCACATACTGTAAAAATAAAAATTAGACTGTAAAATTCAGCCTAGCCATAATTAACACTATGATGTGTTCAAGTAATCAAACATTATCCTCAGAGGAGTCTATTGAAGGAGATTATTATGAGCGGTAATTCGCTAATCATTATACGACAACTATTTTTATGTCATTGATCTAGACTGTCTTGTCTATTCTGTCAGTGTCACTTGGCATCTTTTAAAAAAGGTGATATTTTCCCCCACACAGAGACAGCTCGTCCTACAGCTCCAATTGATGTCAACCTTTGCTCACAGTTATCATCTGCACACAGCTAGGCTTCATTTTAAATCAGAGAAGCAGGGATAAATAAAACCAGATAGCTTTCAATTCTAATCACATCCTGTTTTACCTCGCATCGGCCAAAAAGTTATCATGAAATGATGAGGTTTTTTTCTGTGCAAGTTAAAAAGTAAGTTCAAGATTTTCAAAATTTGTAAAAAATAGTCTCTTAGCTCTCTTATCTGTTTTGAGGAAAGGTTTCTTCTTTTCTGGGAGGATGAATAAGCCTGAAGGATTTTACTATTAGTAGTAATAGAAAGGAATTATTTCAGGAAGAGAAAAAATCAGATGTATTTTGCAGAAAAGAAAACGAGACAGACACTCTATTTTATATTATTAGATAGTCAGCACAGATTCCCAAATTTTGTAAAGCATAGTAATTGAATTTCACAGCTCCACTCCTCATCTTCACACTTGCAAAATTTTCTCCACTCCATAAAGCATGACACAGATGTGAACTCAAAGGAGCTGAAGGGTTCAGCCTCCTTGTATATTCCTCTTTAGTACTGAGCATTTAAGTAAAAATGTGAAGCTTCTGTAATTTAACCTTTATTTTTTAATGTGTTTCTCTGTTGCATATCTTGAAGCACAGCAGTATGAAAGGGAATAAAAATTCTTACCTACCCTCTATGCGTGGTTTAGTCTAATCCTTGAAAATAAAAATAAAAAGCCATGAATAAGAACTGGGGCCAGCCAAGTGTGTAATATGCTCCACTAACAACACTCACTAGAGAGTAAATCACCTATGACTTAGCTTCCAGAACACAGACTATTAAGGAAAAAATTTACACCATGTGATATCCTTATGCAATATAATGCAATGACAGTCAACTCTAACCTTAGCCTGGAAGCTGAACAGAACTGATCCAGAATTATTTATGAGGTTAGGCAGTTACACTTGGCTTGTTAAAAGTACTTCTGTTGGTTTTACTAGAGTCAAAGGAGAGCATACAAAAATATCATTTGAGGGGACATTCTTAAAAACTGTAAGTTTAGTTACACTTCTCTGAGAGCTTCAAACAGATTGCAACTGGTTAGAAAAAAAAGTACTCTAAGGTTCAACTCTTTAAAAAAACACAGTATGTGTCTATACCAAGCATATGTAGGAGGTCTGGATTAGGTTCCCACCTCTACCTAAAATCTCTGCACAATGTTGGCAACATTGTTGAGTCTCTGCACTTCAGTTCCCTTTCTGTAAAGTAGATGTAATTAAATTTTCTTTCTACTGTTTCTCAGTTTCTTCATTTCAGCCTATCATGACACGGACTGTCTTTTCCAAAATATGTTGAAAGTTTTGTCACAAAAAACCAAAACAGTGGAAATATCATGAGTAAATAAAATCCAGGATCTGATAATATCATGACCTGGCTAATTATCAAGTATTCGAGATAGAACAGCAGTAACTTCAAAATGACCATAAAAGAAGTGCAGACTGACAGCCTATCCTGTAGGTATTGAAGTACAATTAATGTAATTCTATTATGACAAGTTGGGATGTAATAGCTAAGTGTTTTCCTCATTGGGAACTAAAAATACTGTGGACTAAACTATGAAACTGCTCTAGAATATTTCAAAATAATGTGCCACAAGACAGAATTTTGATTCTTTAAGAAGATGACACTAGTTTTGCTCTTGTTTCTGCATCTATCCCTCCTATGAGTAGTCTGGCTCTTTTACTAAGCAGAAAATTAATTTTAAGAGAAAGAAGAAAGCTGAACTGGCCAAGACCTGAAGGGAAAAACAATTCCCCCCTCAACAACTAAAATCTTTCTGGGCTGTAGAAAGGGTGATATGCTCTTGGTGTCTTTAGCAATGCACACACTGTTGAGGAGGATATTGGCACAGAATGGCACAAGCAGACAGAAAGCTGGCTCTGACAGACCTTTTTCCTATGCCTTCAGTCCACGGTGACATGGTGTGAGCATCTGACTGGTGTTCTGAGCTCAGGGATGTCACTGCCATGGCTGCGTTGCAGGAAGGAGCGGGAACTGGGCCAGTGCCAGCTGGGAAGGTTGAGCTGCACCTTCTGGGGCGGAAAAAAGAATCTGTTAAGTAGCAGAGAGAAACCCAAACCCAAACTGACATTTGCTTCTTTTTGTGAAACATTTTTATTGGTGGATTTTGAGACCAGTGAGACTTCTGGAAATTGTTGGAAAGAATCCCATTGTGAGGAATGGAAGACAAAACATAGGATTCTGTAATCTTTTATTTTCCAAATTGAAATATAATATCAGGTAGTGAGGATTTCTGTTCTCTGAATATTTCACACTAACATTTGGTGCAGTACTTGTACAGCAGCGCTGTTAAATTTCAGAAATTGAGGTTTGCAATCTGCCATTAGAACTTCATTCAAGACAGAACAACTCTTCTGTCTCTTCTTAGTTATTTTCATATGTTTTTCTTGATATTCAAGATCCTTCCTTTCCTTGCTTCATGTTCTGTTTGATGATAGGTTTTGTATGGGTTTTTTTATTTGTCAAAAAATATCCTTTTGTATGAACTATGGCACATGATTATGAAACACAGTATTTTCCACTTTAACTTAATTTCTATATTTCTGGTTAATTTTAAAAATAAAGAAATTTTTGAATCTCTTAAATTTTAACATTTATTATAAAATGTACCCACTTGACATCTAGCATCTTTTAGAAGGCCTTTGCTCTTGAAAGAATTCATGTACTTTTCTGATAGTTTAGATTTTTTTAAACTTCCACATATATAGGGTAGATATCACATTTGAATTAAAGTTTTACAGAATGATCATTCATTTTGGGGTTTTTAAAGATGACATATTACAGCTGGTGAATGCAGAAGCTGCATAATCCATTTTGAATTGTTTTTTTTTCCCCCTCAGGATTCTTATTTTCCCTCATCAAGTAATTAGATAAAATTCTATAAGTGCTGTTGGGTCAGTTTCGGGTCATGGAGCTATTCAGTGCCTGCACTGTTTCTGTCGTCATTTATTTTCATGCCAGGCATTGCCTCGCCACTTTAGCCATTCATTCAAGTCTAATTTGATTTTCCCTGAGCAAACAGCAAACTGATGTCAGTTGACAGTGACATTTTCCACTGGTACAGCATGCCATAAGACTCCACATCAAACTTGTGTGGTAAATCTTACATTTAAGTGTGATTGTTGCCAGTTATCTGTTTGATTATCCTCCGAATGGATATTGGGCACCCACCTGCATACTTTGTCTTAACCAGAATCCTGAAAAATGGAATCAGCAACTGTTGGTATGACCCCTGAGGAGACTGGATTCTGTGGGATGCCCTTCTCAAACCATCTGTTACTATTGCCCCTGCTCTTGAGAAAAGGGGCACACATCCCCACTCGCAGCTCTTTGTTTTGCTTTGGCCATTTGCATTCCTGGGACAGCATATCTTGTAGTTCTTGGGAAACTAAGGTCAATCTTTTGCTATTTGTGAGATGGCTTGAACTAGCAGGACTCTAAAAATTGCACTTTGCTGCTATTCTTGTACCTGGAAATTTTTTTGGAATCTATGAAAATGCAGAACAAGCTGAAGTACTGCATTTAGAGTAAGGTGACGTCTTGGCATCAAATCTAAATCAACTGATTTTTAACTACTTGATTCTCAAGATCTGCTTCTCTTTTCTCTATCATGTTGGAGAACATATCCCTCTTGTCTCATCCACCTCCACTGGGAAAAAATGTGTTTCCTCTGAGTTTGGAGCAGATTACAATAAAAACTTTTTAAAGTTTCAAAGTTACTGTTTAAGTTGTTCCAAACATTAAATGAATTATAAAGGAATTTTCCTATATATTTTTATGAAAAATATCTTAAGCCAAAACTGATAGGCCATAAGAAAGGGAAAAAAAAAAAAAACACACACCAAAAAACAACTGAGAAGGAGAGGCAGAAAAGTTGTCTGTACTTGGAGATCAAGTTAATAATTTACTCGTAAGCAAAACCTGAGAAGAGCTCTCTTGGATGCTTCCAATGCTTCATAAAATCATTATATTGTATTGTCTGCTATAATTTTACAGCATGGTTGCAGCTTACTTCAGCTTCTACTATTCACTCTGATAAACCTCTTCATCATGTCTATCCTAATTCAGGTTCCAAAGCAATATAGCAGAGTCTGAGAGCTTATAAGCTTCTCATATATCCCTTAAATCTGCTATATCCAAAAGCTAGTAATTTTCCTTGCTGTGCATACACTGAAAATCTTAATTTTCTTTGTGTTCAAATACAAGTTCTGTGCTGCATGCAGGAGCTTTTTTGTAAAAGGATGGAGAAAATTGGCTAGATTTTCTACTGGTTTAAACTTGATGCAGCTCATTTGAAACTGGGATGATACTGATTTATCTCAGTTGAGGGTATGACCTTATATAATGCAATATTCTAGAAAATAGAGCAAAGTAACAATGAAGTAAATATCAGGCAACATTTATTTTAAAGCATAGTTCAATGTATGCATCAATATTTAGCAAAAGGTAAACGATTCTAGTATGTGTACTTTATTTTTATATATTTTAATAATCTGTAATCCGTAGCCATTACAAGCTTCGGACAATTAGTGTCTTTAAAGTATTTTCATGATCCTTGTACCTGTAGTGCTGCATAGGTACATCTAATTGTTTTCGGGTTGGTTTTTTTTTTTTTTTTTAATATTTTTTCCTCCAGGGATGGGAAAATTCCCTTTCATCATCTGCCATAGAAGCCATGCAGATAATGGCAAGGCTACATGAACAACTGTAATGCAAAAGTGGGAGACTAGTTTGGTATGCACACAAAGAAGCACTTGGTCTCGAAAGATGCAATTAAACTGATGGAAATTTTTTGAAAAAATCTGAAATAAACATTCAGAAGTTTTCTTTTTCTTGGCCCTTCACTTATGTTTTGAAGCAAATTGAAGCTTTGTGGACAGTGTTTTCTTTTGCCTTGTCAACTCCACATCTTTCTTTGGAGTAACTAAACTTACAGTGAAGGCACTTTCCCTGAAATTGTGTGGGATCTGCTGCTCCAGCTGGATCCCTACAAAACTATGGTGCCTCATGAGATTCATCCCAGCATCCTCGAAGAGCTGACTGATGTCATCACACAAGCTCTCTCGCTGATTTTTGAGTTATCTTGAGAATCTGAGGATTCCAGCTGATTAACATTATCCTGATTTTCAAGAAAGGCATGAAGGATGACCCCAGAAACTACAGGCCTATCAGTGTCACTTCAGTACCTAATAAAGTTATGGAGAAGATTATTCTGGGAAGCATTGAAAAACACCGGGATGACAATGTTATCACTGGTCACAGCCAGCATGGCTTCATGAGTGGAGAGGCCTGGTTATCTAACCTGATTTCCTTTCAGAACTGGGGACCCCCTCCACCTGATCAAGGGAAGACAGTTGATGTAATCTTTCTGGATTTCAGTAAAGCTTTCGATACTGTCTCTCACAGGATTCTTCTGGACAAACTGTCCAACACACTGCTGGGTAAACACATCATGTGATGGGAGAGCCATTGGCTCATGGATCAGAGATCTATCTGGGTGTCCTGGTGGATGGCAAGTTGAATGTGAGTCAACAAGGGGGTGTTTGGGCTCTGTAACAGGCTACCCGGGGGAGTGGTCACAGAACCAAGCCTGACAGAGTTCATGAAGTGTTTCAATGATACTCTTTGGCACATGGTGTGACTCTTGGGGATGGCCCTGTGCAGAGCTAAGGGTTGGACTTTATGCTCCTTGTGAGTCCCTTCCAACACAGCATATGCTGTGATCCTGTGAAATTTCCAAAGAAAGGTAAAAGTCATTATTAAGGTCATACTCATTTTGCATTTGATGATGAGATTTTTGAGGCCAGGTATGAGTAGATGAAGGATGTAACATTTGTATTTACCTGTAAGAATTCTTGAAAGTGCCAGCAAGTAAGGCCAAAATTAAACCAAAGTTGAGTATAGAAAAGATATGCAATAAGTGAATATTTTAAGTACATTACAGTTCTTCTGTGAAAAGGATCGTTCAGTGAGCTTGTAGACATTGAGAATGTGAAGGGAATTCATGATCTCAATACACTCAGGAATTCAAGCTAGTTCAGTGATTTTATTAAAAAAAAAAAAAGGAGTTGTTTTTTGTTTTGGTTTTTTTAATTGTTGTTTTGGGGTTTTTTGTTTACTTTTAATAAAGAGGTTTAATATTTGAAGTAAAAGACTTTTCAGAATGATTCAGACAAACATCCATAAAGAAGAGCTTGGACAGACCTGATTCAGGGTTGGAGCACAGGTGTGGAGCCTGCCTGGTGAGGTCCACTCCAGTCATGTTTTCTTTTCTGGTATTTCTTGGAACGATGCAGTCTCTAGTAAAAAAAGTCCCCCAAATTTCTGTATTGAGTTACATGATGGCAAGACTGAGAGCAAGTGATTGCTTCAAGCTGGATTTCTAGGTCCTACATTCATGTAACTTAAAGACTACTTTTGGGTTACCATAAGCATTAAACTTTTGGATTTTACTGTGTGGTAGAATTATAGTAAAAATAAAATTATATTTCCAAGTTCTGGATAAATTCACTTGTAGCATTCAATTGTTCTATTTCTCATCAATAGACAGAAAATTACACTTACAAAGGTAAAAATTCGCTTCTGTCTCTGACTTCTGCTGGGGTCATAAATCTTGTATTTCCCATTGGTAGATGTTAAGCAATTTCTCTCAGTCATTGCACTACTTTTTCAGAATAAGTGGCCTACAATTGAAGAGGAAAGTGTCAGCATTCACATTTGAACAACTTAAAACTACAGATTAAATACATCACTGTTTGGTTTGGGGTTTTGTTGTTTGGTGGTTTTTTGGTGTTTTTGTTTTGTTTTGGGTTTTGGGGTTTTTTTTGGTCTCACAAAACTACCTTTTTGAAAGAGTAAGGGTCATTTAATGCCTGCACTTTACTAATAATGGGTTTTATGAAAAACAAAAATTGTCAAGGTAGAGTATGACCTCCTCTGTTCTCTCTTTAGTCCTGTGTTGCAGCACTGTACTTTATTTGTTACCTTACTGCACTTCACTGCAAAAGCTAATTACAGTTAGAATTAAACTCTATAGAGTGTGTCCTGCCACCTTTTAGCTGCTAGACACAAAGAGGCTGATTCCTGTGTATTCACCTCTTGTTTAGAAGATTCATGTTTATCTAATGTGAAGTCAATATTATTGTCCTGAAAAGAGTTAGAGTATTGCTAACAATCCATCAGGGAGTGCTTCTTTATAGCTCCAACACTATGCTCTAGTGGCTCAGAAACCATTTAACAGTGCTAAGATTCTGATCTACCTTGGTGCATTAGCATTCAAACCATCATTTATCTCTTCGTAAATGCTTAACAATAAAATAGTTCATCGTGTTTAACAGTCAGGTATTTTGTAAGTGGAGGGAAAGAAGAAATGAAATACCTAAGGAAGCAATGGGAATATACAGAGGAATATGAACCAAACTCCCCAGGTCTCTCTCTATGCAGCACACCACTTTGATAATATATAGCATAGGAATCTGGAGTTTTGAGTGGGTCTGTGTCATTTTAAGTGTATAAATTTATTTATGGCTGACCTGGCAGCACTATGTTGCCTTTATATTGGATGGAGAGAATTAAACCTCTGTAACATGGCTTATTTTAGGATGATATGAAAACTGTTTTAATTGACCTTTTTCCTCCATTGGCCCTAAGAGGAACATAGCCTGAGCAGCTGTGATTCCAGAACTGAAACTCTGAGGTATCTAAGTTAGGGCAGGTGAATCAAAGTGTGGATGTCAATTGCTTGCACTGGCTTTGTGAGCATGAATATATCACTGAATTTTCTTTCTGTAATGTATAGTCTGGTTTATCATTGTCTTTATATTATTCCATCAAAGATATTGATATTCTCCTCTCTAAACCATTTATGATATCCTATATGTATGTACTTAAGTATATACATATTTGCGAAAAATTATTAGGAAGGGAAGGAGTAGGACATTGTGTATTAGGAGGAAACAAGTTTTATATTAATTCTGATATGCCTGTATGCAGAAGAAGAACTACAGAAATATTTTCTGTGTTTCATTGCAGATAATAGAGCAAAATAGGGCTGAATATAAAAGAGCTGTTTCAAAGGATCAGTCTATGCTGCAGAGTTTCGCAGAGGTCAAGAGGTACATCGGCTGGGTCTGGAAGCTGCTTTGTCTTACAGCACATCATGGTGCCATTATGGTCTGATGGAGTGGCTGTGTCCTGACCTGCCCTTCCTACAACTTCAGTTGCCTGCTGTGGTCACCAGTCCTTTGAAGAAACATTTGAAACATAGAGATACTCCTCTAGTAGTGCCCAGCAAATTCTGTCTCTTTACACAGGTTCAGATCTCCCACATCCACAGATGTTGTGCATTTGTGAGGGCAGCATGTATTAAAAACTTCCTGTAAGTGAAAAATATGGGTGTTTTAAAACTAGCTCTATGCAAATTTCTTATTACTTCTGTCCTTGTGATACCATTTTGTTATTTTTTGGGGGGGATGGGGGTGGTTGTTTGTATTTTAAATATACTTTCCCCCTGCTCTCCCAGTTCCAGTAAGAAGCAATGAGGAAATAAGGCTTTAGCTGTGATCTCATTCTCCCACTGTACCTCCTCCAAGATCATTAGAATTATTCCTACTTTACTGGAACTGGTTTCTGTGAGATTAGTCAGGCTTCACTACTTTCTTTTAGACTGTCATTTTTTTTTAGAGATTTTAACTTTACACTGTTTATTTTTCCTGTCTCCTAATTTCTTTATTCATCTTTCAACCTACTGTTTAAAAGATTTTACTAGAGTGGGAAGAGAAAAAATTACAGTGATCACACAAACTGCTCATGTTCTGCTGAGAAAAAAAAATGCAAGATTATTTTTGGTAGCAAAGAAACAGTTACAAATAGAGAGATAATTTGTCTTTCTGCTGTTAGCAATGCACTAGTTTTTCTTTAAGTAGATAATACTGTCACATTTATTCTTTGATTTTAACAATGTCACATTCACAAGACAAGGTCATTTAACCTGTGTTTAGTGGGCAAACATATAAAGCTGCAAGATAGCATGTAATGCAAACTATTTTCAAATTGGGTTCGGGAATTAGAATGACAGAATGAATGAACTCCAGATTTGAAGAGCAAACATTTAATGTGGTATGTTCAGCATTGGCCAGCTTGATTAGATTAAATGCCATATTTTCATGCAAGGTGTAAATATTGAACTACAGTTCTACGTTGTAGATCAAAGCTGTTTGCTTGGCTGAGATGATTAAATGAGGGTTAATAAATATAACCTCTGTTAAATCTTCTATAACCAAATTTATCTCTCAGTTTCACCCACTATAGAATTAATAACTAAATCTGGCAATTGTGAGCCAGAACATTTAGGCACAATATCTCTTGAGTGGAGTGTTTGATATTTGTTCAGAGCGAGAATTGTAATTGATTGATGGTCACAGCAAAAGACCTAGTTCTCATTTGCTCATCTGGACAGAGAAATGGGTAAGGATGGTCTGACCATCTTGTTCTTGGTATGTCAAAATATGATTTGCCAATTACTATTGTAGGGTATCTTCTGCTATGATTGTACAGGACTTTGGCAGATACATTGATGTCTTTGACCAAGTAGTACCTGAAGAAGGAGGCTCCCACCCTTTCCAGAGCAGAAGATCCCATAAAGATTAAGGTGAGAGAAAGAGTGGAAAGGCAAAATGACTGTGTATACGCTAATGAGAGTATGCATTGGACAAGGTACAATCCCATCCAGGACTAATAAACAGGGATTTTTTTCTGTGATCATGGAGGAAGTTTCTGCTGACAAATATGACTTAAATTGCACTGTGTATCACATCAAATGATGGGTTTACGGTTTACTTGAGGCTGTTTGATTTTAACTGGAAAAGTTAACTACATATTACTAAGGAAGTTCTGTTTTGAGGAAGTTCTTCTCTTTGAGCTGCATAATTATGACAATTTAAGTTGTCTAATTTAGTAGGCAATAGACATCATTAGGTAGAGATTGACAAAAGTGAAAAATTAATATTCAGTGTCCCTGGCAACCTTTCCAATCTGTGTCCAGCTATGTCCCTTAAACCCATATTGCAATGGGTTTGACCCTCCTTGTATTCAACATACAAGATGAGATTTCTAGAAATTCTGTTTACCTATCAGCAGTCTTTAAAGACACCTTCTGTCTGTCTTTTAGAGTTTGGAAACCTAATCATACTTTACCAATCTTGACAGAATTTATCATAAAACAAATAATGACATTAGAATGATGGATGGACTGCATCAAGGAAGATGATAAGCAAGTGAATCCCAGTGCTGCCTGAGGTAGGCAAAGATGGAGCTCACTGCATAACAGCTCAGGCCCAGACTGCAGGATGAAAGAAAGAAAATGAATTATGCAGCATAAACAAGCATACTCAGAATTTTACTAAGTTTGTTTCAGAACATGCATTTCACTATTTTGGCTGATGTCTGGTACTAGCAATAAATTTTCTGAACAATCATCAGGAAACTACTTTTCATCCTTGAGGAGGGGACAAATAAAGCAATTCAAGAAGATATGTTTTATCCAAAAATCTTCAAAGATCCTTGCTTAGAGAAGCTCTTTAGAAAAAAACTCAAAATATTTGACTCTTCCTACTAATGTTAGCTATTCTGATTTTACCTGGGGATGGCAATAATATATATAACACAAATACTATGGTCTCATATATAAAGTATTATATGGGAAAAGAAGTGCAACTATGAGAAAAATGAGTTCTGTTATTATAACAAGTTTCTTATTGCATCTTGTTGCTGCTTTTGATGATTCTGAAGGCAATGTTAGGGTTATGTTATTTTGTTCTCTCAGGTTGAGTTTAGATTATAAACCTTACACACCCTGAGTAGAAAATATTTATTGGATTTTAGATAGCAAAATATACTCTATTTTTTTCTTCTCCTTTCTTCATGAAACTCTCTTTTGGAATACTGTCTGTGCATGTGCTGTGTGATTCAGCTGTGACAAGCCTGGAAGACAGAAAGAGAGAGATGAGGTACAAAGGTTTAATGGCTCTGCAGGAACTCAACAGCTTGTTAAGGCAGGGATGTGTAGCATGGGCAAGTAAAGGCAGCCAGGCACAGCACTAAGCACGTGTAGTAAAGCCAGAGTTTTGATTGCAAATATCTGGCATTCAAGGCATGACATTATCCCGAGAAAGAAAAGCAATTACAATGCGAAAGACCTGCAACAAAAGCTTTATTTACTGCAACCAGGACAACCTCTTTGGATTTTGACAAATGAACCAATGCACATTGGCCTGAGCCTGCATAAGGAAAAGGACAGTGATACTGCAGGGATAGCCAGGAATCCTGGAGCTGCAGGACTGAAAGAGGACAAGAAGGAGCAAGTGGAAAGAACTAAGGGAACTGAGTTAAGGAAATGGATTCAAAACATCACACACAACAATCAGGCTGTGCCAATTCTGTTGGGGTAACAGAAAAATTGCTTGAGTGACATACTGTCACCCTCATACTGGCAAACAAGATGCAAGTTTAGTACTAACAGTACTTCTGATCCACCCTAAAGTACTTCAATGAAAGCGGCAAAAAGATCAGGGATGGGGAGTGAAGATTTATGTCAATATAAAAAAGGAAGAGAATGGCCAAAAGAATACCCAACATAACTACAGTTCTTTAGGTTTTGGGAAGATTCATAAGAATTTTTATTCTAAAAGAACGAGTTGCAGAATGGCACAGTATTCCTGTATGCATAAGAAGGAAATATCAAAGAAATATGAAAAGGTTATATCCTTCCTTATGATTCTTTTAAGAAAGGAGGATAATGATTATATTTACAAAAGAGCGGTTTTCAGTGCACACAAATTCAAAGAACAGGAGGGAAGTCTTAGCAGTAGGATCTGTGTTATTTTAATGAAATGGAAATGACTACTTTTAACATATGCACCTAATAATTCAGTGGGTGTTGTCTTTGATGAGACCTTCAGGGCAATTTCACAGAAAAGGTGGAATATTTCTGTCATATAAGAGGACTTCATTTACTGAAAAATATAGAGATGAAAAACTATCCTGCAATCAAAGAAGGGAAGATAAAAGATTTAGATAATGGAACTAAAGCTTGTGTGTTGCCAGAGAGACTGGATACTTTATGAAAAGAATTGTATTTAATCTCTGGGCACATACAGTTCATATTCCTGACAAGACAGCCAGACATAATGGGTGTATGAGTAAATGAAAGTACAAATGGACATGGTGCACACATACACACATGAGTACTTGTGATAAATAGACCATATAAATGCCTACTCTAACAATAGGATATTTTTAGTATGTTTTTGCTCAGTTCTGAGCGCAGTTCAAAGCTGTCATAGAGGATTATCATAGGGGATTGGGGGTGCTGGTGAATGAGAGGCTCGACATGAGCCAGCAGGGCACACTTTGAGCCCAGAAAGTCTATCATAACCTGGACTGCATCAAAATCAGCGTGGGCAGCAGGATGAGGGAGATGATCCTGCCCCTCCGCTCTTCTCTGCTCTGCTCTAGTAGGACCCCATCTTTGGTGCTGCATCCAGCTCTGGGGTCCCCACCACAGGAAGAACACCAAACTGTTGCAGCAAAACCAGAGGAGGCCATGAAGATGATTAGAGGCATGGAACACCTTTCCTATGGGGGAAAGATGAGACAATTGTGATTGTTCAGCCTGCAGAAGAGAAGGCTCTGAGGTAACCTTCTTGCAGCTTTTCACTACCTCAAGGGGGCCCACAAGAAGGCTGGAAAGAGAGTTTTTACAAGGGTATATTGTGACAAGGGAGAATGGTCTTAAACTCAGAGTATAAATTCTGATTAAATATTAAGATAAAATTATTTAATGTGAGGGTAGTAAGACACTGGAAAAGATTGTTCAGAGAAGCTGTGAATGCCCTATCCCTGGAAGCGGTCAAGTCTAGGTTGGATGGGGCTTTGAGCAGCCTGGTCTACTGGAAGGTGTCCATGTCCCTGGCAGGGAGGTTTGGAACTAGACGATCTTTAAGATCTATTCCAGCCCAAACTCTTCTATGATTCTATGACTGACTCTATGATTCTATGATTACTAATACTATTGGTCTCAGAGTCCTTTTTTTTTGTTGCAGCAGGATATGTTCTGTATTCACCATCTAAATTAAAAAATAATACTATGAATATGATGTGCTAATAGTACTATGATATGAATACAGTATTGCCTCTGAGGTATCCTTCAGAGCTGGAAACCATGGAGCCAATTCAGCTGCTGGTCTATCTGCTGTGAAGATGAGATATTTATGAACAAGTCTCTAGCTCATGTCTAAGGATGCCACAATTTTTCTACATCTTTCCATCCACACTAGCAACTTTTATCTTTATATTTTTTTTATTTACTGCAAGAACATTACTGTGTCTTTGGTTAGAACTGCACATTTGTGAGATTGCAGATGAAAGATTTAGGGGGAATTGTGTGTTTTTCTTAAAAAGGACAAAGTCTCTGATGTGTGGATTCTTGTTTCAGTTTCCTTTATGTCTGTAGTGCAAACTGAACTACAGTGTAACTTCACTCTTATGCCTTCCAAGAGGATGTGATAGGCACCAACAGCTTTCTTAATTTAATTTTACCTTAGAATTATGATAAATAGCAAGATTATAACATAGACTCAGCCACTTGTTACTTACTCATTTACTCTCTTCAGATGGCAGGGATGGACTATGAGAGAACAGATGAGAAATTTGACATTTAGAATGCTTTTTCCAAATCAGATCGCTTGTTTGCCCTTTGCCAGCTTGGGGTATTTTGACTGTCACAGGACAGCTGAAGAGATAAGCAAATCCTCCCTTTCTAAGAAAAAAAAAAAAAAAAAAAAAGAAAAAAAAGATAACTAAAAAAAAAGAGACTGATAACAGGTCTAACAGATAGTATCATATTTTATTATTAAATTAGAATCGACTCAATTTGAATCAATTCCATACTTCCTTCAAGCTGTATGTGACATTTAACTTCAAAAGAAAGAAAATTTTAAAAAAATCAATGTTGCATATTTAATGGCTATAACTTTGCTAAGTGATGATTTTTAAAGTTTATTGTAAAAATGTCATATAATAATAAAAATGTAAGTAGAGAATTGTTAATAGACATTGCATTCTCAGAGACTTGTTTTTCACCTTGTTCAAACTTTACCAATCATTTAGGAGACAACATGAAAAGTTTTTGTAAGCAAGTATATAACAAATATATTACAAAATATAAGCAATAAAGCCAAAACTCATGCTGATATGCAGGGAGACTTCATACTGTAGAGAGTAACTTAGAAAGGAATTGCAAATAATTCATCCTGGCTCATTGCTGGGGATTGGAGATGGTGTTATCTTGAGTTTGCTTTCAGCTTTATATGCCTTTGATTCTAGAGAAATACATGATTAAACAGAAAGAGTTCCCAGTTCAACACTAATATGATCTTCAAATAACTTGATAGGGAATTACCTTACTACAACGTAGTGTTATGATATTATAATAGCGTTCCAATATCAACAATGCAAACAATATATTGATAACTTTGAGAGGTTTTGAAGAAGCACCATGAAAACTGTCATAGCATTGTAAAACATGGTCTAAACAATGAAGAGTAATCAAAATGTGCATGTCTAAAACTTATGCATTCATTAATTTGGTGATAGTGCCATTTCACACCACCTGCTTTTCCCATGTACTGATACCCAGCCCCACTGAGATCTTGAAAAACAGGTTAGTGCTACCATGTAGTGAACCAAAGCAGAGCACACTGGTCTACCAAATGCATATTCCTTTTTCCAGGAAAAGCAGAATGCAAAACAAGCAGATGAGGAGTGAGGGGACCTCTCACATAACTGGCATAGTTTCCAAAGTGCAGCTTCACCTCTAAGACAGTCAAAATGATGCTTAATTTTCCACTTGAAGAAGATCCACAATTTTAAGAAAAAGAAACAATGGGGGACTGAGTTTAATGTCAGGGAAAAAGGACAGCCTGGGTCCATCTTAAGAGATAGGACATAATATTGTCGTGCCAACATATAGTGTCATGTGAGAGGTTGTTGAGGGAGGGGATTGTCTTGCTCTGCTCTGCTCTGCACTGTGGTGGTCTCACCACAATAGAAGAAAGATATTAAGCCATTATTTAGAGACCATCCAAAGGAGGACTACAAGGATAATGAAGGGTCTGCAGGGGAAGCTGTGTGAGGAGCAACTGAGGTCACTTGATCTGTTCAGCCTAGAGGAGTGAAGACTGAGGGGAGATGTCACTGCATCCTTCAACATCCATGAGGGGAAGAGAAGGGTCAGGTGCCTATCTCTTCACTCTCATGATTACTGACAAGACTCGAGGAAATGGCATGAAATTCAGTCAGAAGCGGTTTAGGTTAGACATCAGGAAAAAGTTTTTCACCCAGAGTGGAATAAGCTCCTCAGGCAAGTGGTCACAGAACGAAGCCTGTCAGAGTTCGAGAAGTGTTTGGACACTGCTCTCAGTCACGTGGTGTGATTGTGAGTTGGACTCACTGATCCTGATGGGTGCCTTTCAACTCAGCATATTCTATGATTCTATGAACACAAATGAATTCCACACCTATGGAATTTCTTAGATTTGAAGAAACAAATTTGGAAAACAAAGAAAGGAGATGGGGACAAGCTGTTGCTATTGGAAGCATAATTTTGTGTATTCTCCAACACATTGGCTGTCACACAGACAGACTATCAACAATATCAGTGTACAGCTTCCTCACAGTGGGCAGCGTAGGGGCAACACCAATCTCTCTGGTGATCAGCAATAAAACTTGAAGAAATAAAACAAAAGTGAATGAGGAGAAGTTCAGATGGGCATTAGGAAAAGGCTCGTCACTCATGTAGTGGTTGGTCACTGGAACAGGGTCCTCAGGGAAGTGGTCACAGCCAAAAGCCTGTCAGAGTTCGAGGAATGTCTGGATGACATTCTTAGAGATATGGCTTAGTGTTAGGTGGTCCTGTGAAAGCAGGGAATTCATCCTTATGGGTTCCTTTCACCTTGATATATTCTGTGATTCTACAAGTCATACTGTTTTCAAAGACATAAATATTAGAATGAAAATGGGAGGTAGAAGGCTCAGGAGGTACCCACAACAGCAGGAATACTTTTTAAGAGACAAGAGTTTGAAAGCAGCTGCAAACACCTCCTTATGACTGTTTTTCAAAGACAATTTTCTACAGAATTTTGCTATCCAGCTTTGTACCTAAACAGTTCCCCTGCCAAGTATAACATACAAGAAATTAGCAACTGTGGAAACTGGTTAATAACCTAAGTGTGAGATCCCTCAGGCAGCTGGGTCTGAAGATGCTGTCTGAGGGCTGTGTAGAGGACTCCTCGGAGAAGGGTATTTTATTATATCATCCTGGTCTTATGACATTATACAAAGGAAAAGTAATCCTGGATTGTTATTGGACCTGTTGAGCTTTGCTGTCTTCTCAGCCAGCACTAACTCCTACTCAAGTGAGTTGCACGTTTTTCATTTCTTGTGTTCAGAGTGAGATGAATTACTTAGAGCTTGCAAACCCATACATTTTAGGACAAAGGAGGAAAAATGGAAGAGGAAAGGAAATGACCCTCTTATTGTTGTTCCTCTGACATATTTTTATATATTAATTCCCTTTTTACCTCTCTCCTTACTTCTTTAAAACACATGGCAAGGGGCCATTATCAAGCATGAAAAAAGAGTTAAATGGTATATTTGGTGCACCATTCTAGCACAATACTGTGTAGCAACACAGTTTTTCTAAATTGCAGCATTACAAATTGCACTCTGCAGCAATTTTGTTTCTTATTTTTCCAAGAATCTATTCTACAAGAAATAAAATCTTAGAAGCATTACCTGTAATTGCTATTTAAGAATTTTCAATTGACACCATACTTTTAGCTGAGTCAATTAGTTGTGTGGAGCAAAACTTCAGTAGATGTCAGTGTAAATCCATTGGCTTCACTTGAATTGAAACAGTGATAAGTAGATGAAGATCTGTCTCATAAATCTATAAAACTTCAAGTAATTATTTTTATGAACTCTGTGAAGCTTATCCACACTTTTTGGTTTTTTTTTTTGTTTTGT
Organism: Hafferia zeledoni; assembly: GCA_035583235.1. Classification (NCBI taxonomy): domain Eukaryota; kingdom Metazoa; phylum Chordata; class Aves; order Passeriformes; family Thamnophilidae; genus Hafferia; species Hafferia zeledoni. The sequence continues at coordinate 10,676,314 of JAWWEV010000083.1, read as the reverse complement.
TTTGTTTTTGTTTTTTTGTTTTTTGTTTTTTTGTTTTTTGGGTTTTTTTTTCCCCCAAGAAATTCTGCTTCTGCTACTAATTTCTCATGTATCTTATATATATGTTCCTGTACATGTCCCTGGATAAGGTGATTAAGTGTTTATCAAAAGCAAGCCAGTGAAGACAGGTTTCAAGGCTTCAATAGCTGCAGTTCTGCAAAATAAACACATTAATAAAAATGTTTTAGTCATTGAAACTGCCTAGATATTCAGAAAAGCAAAGGTATATGTTAAATCAGTGATAGAGTAGTTTTTTTCTCAAGCTTCAGACAAATCTTATTCACCATCATCAAATTCCTTATTCATCTTAATCTAATTTTTCATTCTTCTTAGTCCAAAGCACCTCTCAGTGCCATCATACCACATGGGATTATGAAAATATTAACAGAATGGTCTGGAAAAAAAATGACAACAAAGTTAAGTCTGCTGTTTTTCAGGGGTCTTACATGGATCAATACAGGCTCTAATCTTGTAGCCTAGTCAATACAGTGGTGCCGTTGTTCATGGAAGGAATGCCAGTAACACCAGAGAAAGGAGGAGATATTACTTTTTGCCTGTAGCAAAATTTTGAGTACAACAAATTCTTGCGGATTCAGGCAACATATCCTCTAGTTTAGAAGCAAGAAATTGACAGCACAGTACACCAAGTAGGTTATGTTTGAGTTTTTTAAGTTTCTTTCCTGTGAACAGTTAAGATTAATCTTCATTTGGTTTGGACTGAAAAAAATTGCTGAGTTAGTCCAGCAGTTCCAGATTTGTAAAGGAGAAAGGACAATCACCAAGACAATAAAATAGCACACATTACATGGAATAAATGTTTTTCACACATTGTAAAGAGAGGAAACTCAAAGTCTTAAATTACTTTTCCACTTACCTCAAGCTAACATTTGTGTAAACCTTCTGTGATTCTAGCAACTACAAACATGCACCAACCACTGTAGCTACTCTACACACCTACTCAATGACTACATAATTATTGATGGCAAATGCAAAGAGGTGCTGTTAAAAATGCTCTTTGCACTCTGAACTAATCTGCAGTTTTCTTGTACTCAAAAGGCTGATCTCCAGTGCACTGAACCACCAACCTTCAGTGCTCTTTTCAACCACTGTTTTTCACCTTTTTATCTCTATTTTTTCCTTTAGAAAGTTTGAGCCACTAATTGTTTTCTCAATGCAGGTGTTTTGTTCATGTCTTTTCTTCCCTGGTGGGAGGGTCTAGCTCTCATGTTTTCTCACACCTTGACAACATTGATTTCAGTTTCTTCCAGTGTCCTGTATTCCCTGGACTGTGGACCACAGGTAGTTCAGTATCTGGGCTTAGGGTTAGTGGACCCTGTCCTTCAACCCATTAGTGCTGAACACCAAGCTGTGAGCTCAAATATCTCTTCTGCTTTGTTGGACTTGAGACTGTCTTCTTGTCGCTTCTGTGAAACATATATTAATGAAGCAACATGTCTAGAAACAAGAAGTTAAATGCCACCCTGAATCTGATCCTGTCAGATCTCAGAAGCTAAGCAGGGTCAGGCCTGGTTAGTACTTGGATGGCAGACCTCCTGGGAATACCGGGCGCTGTGGGTTCTAATCCCAAGGACTTCACTGTCACCATCCAAGCTCACTTGGCCGTGGCAGATGAACCTCAGGAGTTAAAGGGTAGGGCCAGTTCTGCGCACGCTGTGCCTCACCTGAAAATCTACTGTGCAAGCTCGAAGGACACACCCTCGTGGGGAAAGTCCTCCCCAAATCTTCGTTTGCGAAGCCTAGCCATGATGATGATGTCTAGAAATAACTCCTCCCTCTTTGGCTGTTGAAGATCCACAGTTGTGAAACATGGCTGCAGGCCACACTGTTCTTCAAAGCTGAGCACATTATTATTACCTGCAGGGTGTGATCTTTGTGACATTTCCTATTTTTGAGCTCAGGCCACCCTTTTCTTGATTCACTGTCCTCTGAGAGTCACATCAGGGGCTGAGCAGGCACAAGCACTTTGTTGCCTTGGGATCCCAATAGGCAGCAACACCAAGCAGCACTGAGCACAGCAACCCACTATCCTTTCCTTTAAAGTCTTACCCTGAACTATGTAACCTTATTAGTTAAATGGGCATGTTGGTAATCATCTGGATATGGCACAATCTTTTTTCTGGCATGCAAATTATAGGAAATATATATACATGTGTTTTAACATATGAATTTTATGGCATCTGTGTCTACAGCCTTAATGATTTGGTTCAGTCTTATCTGTGCTACATCACAGTCATAATAGAGAAATATCTCAGAAAATAACAGGAGGTTCCCAATTCAGACTAAATTACAATTATAAGCCTGCCATGATCTTTGTGTAGCTTGGGCTGCTTTATTAAGTACCCACTTAAACTTACACCAGATTAGTAATGTATTTCCTCAGCTTGAGATTCTGCACAATGAGGAAAAAATATATTACAAAAATCTTTGCTTTAATTTACTCTAATAATTTTCATAAACTGCTGAAATGTCACAGGTATGATCCCAAATAAATTGCTGTGGCTGTTGCTATTAATGATACATGGGATATGCTTTTAAATATAGTTTTAATTTAGAGTCTCAATTGGCCACTATGCAATTTTAATTCTTTGGGTTTATAGAAGGACTAAATTCCATACTGTTGCCGAGAAGAGATGTGTGAGCAGCAGCTTCTGAGTTCATTAGGGTTCATCCATGGAAAGTGATAAAACTCTTTCCTTTACTGACAGAGATGGGAAGGGTTGACATAGTCTGATGTGTTGGGCAATGAAAACAAGACCTTCCAGAGCTGCTAGCTATGAACTGTATTTTATGGAAGAAACTATACTTGTCTTTGTTAACAAGGTAAAATGCTTTTGGGTAAGACTTCAGTGAAAATGTGAAAACAGTTGTGTAAAAGCTCTGAAAATTTCAAGAAGAATGATCTATTATTGCGTTTAGTGAAAATACTAGTATCTTCATCACAATCTTCTTTACATTTGCTATTATAGGATAAATGTAGAATAACAATTACAAATAATACAAAGAGTAAAATGAAAAATGAAGTTGTTTAAAATATTTTTAATGATTATATTTGATGGTTTCCCTTTGGATTTCTTAACTCACAGTGTTTTTAGATTTCTGAATCTTTCATCCGGGTTTGGGATTGTCGATTGTTTTAGAATCCCCCAAATTTTCTACATGATTTTTTTTTTTTCTGTTACTTCTGTGGCATGTGGACATATCTCCTCTTTTATTACTGTCTGTTATCTATTTAATAAGAGTTTAGTGATTGGCCAGCTGAATTTTATTCCATTAAAAGTTTTGCTTCATTAGGACTTCTTTTTGGAGACGGACTTTTTTACATTCCTGAAGGATTAAAAACTAAGTGAGAAGCAAGGCAAGGTGAACATTAAATCCAATAACAAAGACTATAAAGTCAAGAATTTAGGGACAACAGGAATTACTGCTATAAACTGGTAACTTATCTTCTAGAAATAGTAAGTGAGTTATCAGTGGATTATTGTATAGAGACACAGGTGTATTAAAGTCATTGTTCAAGACACCAATGAGATCCCAAACTGATGCTGAGTACAGTCATCACTGTTGGCAATCAGGAAGGATGAGTTGTAACCTGAGCAGTTTGACAAAGAGCTGTGAGGATGGTCAAAATAAGAATGACACAGAAATACCTTTTTTAATTTAACAAAATGAAAAGTATATGTGGGCTAGACCTTGATAGCAGTTGGTTTATCAAAGAAGTGGGCATTATATAACAAAAAAGAGCTCTTTGAGCTAAAAGAAATAAGTGCCTGTACTTTTGTCACCATCAAAGCACCAAAGGGCTGGAGTAATGTCTCTCTGTGATGGTCTGAATTGGAGCTCAACATAAGGACTGTGTAATTTTGTCACTTGAAAATGAACTTTGATCCAGGATTTTTATTATTTTTTAAATTTTTTTTTGTCTCTCCAGTCTTTGCTTTGGTCTCTACTTGCACTGGCCACGTATGTGTGAGTGTGTGTGTGTGTGTGTTTGTGTTTCTGCATGTGTATTTTCTTTTTGAAGTCACATCATATCTTCATAAGTGTCTTCATCTTCTTAGTGATGGACAGCTCCAGTGAAAAGTATAATCAGTTTTCCTTTTTTCCAGACAGAGTTGAGGAATGAAGGGGACTCTGCTCCTCTTGCTCTGCAGTATCTAGTGAAGTCTAAAGAGTGTCCCCTGTCAACTGCTGATTGTGTTTGTTGCTGTGCAGCAACAGAGGATTTCCATGCTTTTTTTCCAAAGAAACCCAAGGAGCCATCACTCAGCCCCCTTCAGCCTTCTTGTGTCTTGCTTGTCTATAAGACTTTTGGGAGAAAGAGAAAATTAGGGTGGAGAATGTTGTGATGGCTCATTTTGCTAATAGGAATACTAGATATCAAATAGACACTGGATGCTGAAGTTCCCAGCTTGTACATGTTGATTTTTCGTATATTTCAAAACAGTTAGTGATACCTTTTTTCATAAAAGACCTATCTCGGCACATTTGGTGAGGTGCATTTTAAAGAAAGTTTGTTTCTGAATCTTATCATTCGGGGGGGGGGGGGGCAGAGAACAAAGCAGGACGTTATAGTATACTCTACAGACTAAAGTACTACTTGGCACAGGTATATGTTCGAGCTAATCTTTGGGCACATGTATGTGTTCTAGGTAAGCTTTTTAAAATTGCACTATTTTTAAAGTCAAACTAATGACTTTTAACTTGAATACTCTATGCAACATGCTTTCTGCTGTGCTAAGCAAGCAGGCTCCACTGGTCCATGAAGTAAACAAAGGAAAAAAGTGAGAATTCAAATGTTTTAAAATACAGTCCATGAAAAGGAAGAATTCCTTCTTGTGTTTACCATTAGTGACACAAACAGTAGAAGAATGTCTGGAGGCTGTCTCCAGTAATCAGGCATTTGGTGGCAGCTGATAAGATAACTCTTGCTGAGAAACAAATGAATACCATGTCATGCACATATATTTGGCAATTAATACAACAACATTAGATAGAAAGAAGTAAGTATTGATTTTGCTTCCTCTATTTCATAACAGCAGTATCCAAAAGTAAATAACACACACCTCCATAGCATTGTGGCAAGATAATTACAAGCTGATTACTCATTTGATTTGACCACATGAAGTGTCATTAAATACTACTGAAAAGGTAACATTTCCTACTGAGATGCCAGTGGTCTTAAGTCTTAATATAATGAACTTTTGGAAGTTCAGACTGTCTGGAATGATATTGTTTTACATTTTCCAGCTGTAACTGGTTTTGATAAGAATTACTACCTCCATATTAACAAATATGCTAAGAAAGGATATACACATGGTGAAATTCTGTGTTGCTCACACTTTGATGCTTTATAATGGGAAATGTCATGAAATGTGTAGTCTAAAGCAGCCCTGTTAATTTTTTAGTTATATATTGAACATGATCATGTCATAAAATAATTTATACTGGAAGGGAACTCAGGTTGTCTCCGCCTCACCCACCACTCAAAGCAGGTCGCTCAGGGTTTTATCCAGTCTGGTCTTGAAAATTGTTAGGACTGGATGAGGCAGAGCCTCACTGTTCCTCAGCCTGACTATCTTCACATGGGAGGTTTTTCTTTCCTTGATTTCCACATAATTTCATTTGTAAAACCTTAAATTCCTTAGATAGTTTATAATATATAAATATATAATATATAATATTATAATATCTATAACTATATTATAAATATATATAATATGTATAACTAGTGCATAAAAATCACAAAATGTTTACAGTTGAAGTGCTCTGAAAATATTTCGATGTGGTTCAATAAATTAAAATATATTGACCTGAATCAAACAACCCATCGTAAAATATTTATGTGGTTTATGGATTTTTTCCCCCTCCTCAACTGAATTTCAATGCAGTATTTTCTAAAATTCTAGACACCTTTGAAAAAAATATGTACATTTCTGTAGCAGAATCTAATGCTTTTGAGCCAACTCCTTTGGATGCGGCATTTTTGAAAAATATCAGAAAGATCCTTTGTGACAAAACACTTAGTGGGTTCAGATCCATTCACTGGGTTCGAAAATTTAAATAATTGTAAAATACAGTGTGTCAGTAAGTTGGATTAGTGGACTCTCATTTTATCCAATATGATTTTTTTCTATGATACCACTCGCATTTTGAAATACTTCTAAGTTTTTTACCACTTTTCTGTGCTATTAAGTTGCCTTTTAAGCTGAAGTAGTACAGAAACAAAACACCACCTTCAAACAAAACAAAGAAAATAATCCTTCACCCTGAAATGAGCTTAATTTTAAGAAATATAATAATTGATTGATTGTTCCATTTTTGAGGAAATATAATCAATGGGTGTCATTTTGCAGAAAGGGTACAAGACTTTTTTTTTTGAGTACAATGTATTTAGTTGCAATCCATTGAAAATCATCTCAGGAAGACAGTATTTCAAGTATTGTGCAGCATATAATCATTATTTTAAAAAGGATTCATCATACTGCTTTGATGAAAAATTCACACCTAACAGACAGTATTTAATGAGTAAATCAATAATGCTCATTTCAGGGAAAAATTAGATATGGAATGTAGCTAGGGAAGATAATAAAACAAGATCAAATACTAAACCTCAGAACTGATGACCCATTAGGGATAATGCAATTCACTGCAGTATCAAGCTGAAATATATTAGGAAACTTACATCATAAAATTTGCTATGTAAATGCAAATTCAATCTAATTTCTTATATGATTAAAACTCAGAGAGAAAGAAATTCTACTACAGTGTAAAATAACAGTACATCAGCGAGCTACATTTGGTAAGAATAAGCATAAAATGTTGGTGCTTGTTATTAATAAACTACCATATAAGTATAACCTATTGGTCAGTGAGAAATATATAGATCTGTTCTCAAACACAGTTCTCCCGTTTAAAGATATGTTTGGTTTGATTTAAGTTAGAAATACACTTTGTTGCAAACACCAGCTTTTTTTTTTTTTTTTTTTTTTTTTTTAATTTGGTAAGCGTTTGTCTTTTTTTTTTTTTTTTTTCTTCTTAGCTTTGTTGAGGTAAATAACTCTTTGACAACTACAATTTGTGAAAGTAGAAATTGGAGGTTTAATTTCATATAGGATTCCTCCCAGACAGCCTAAACTGCTGAAAACCTGCCATCTCTCTGAACGAACCCCCCCAAAAAAGTAGAGTAACAGCAGTGAAACTTGCTTGGTCCTTTAACTAAATCCCATTAAAATACTGGGTAACAGAGACAATTTCATATGGGCAGAAATCTATTTTATTCTTACAGTCATAAAGAAGACTTGCTCTTGTAGAACTATCCAAAACACAGCTTGACTGTGCAGGGGATGATAGAGAGGACTGACTGCTACACTTTCGTGTTCACATTTCCTGTGCCTTATGTGTGATTTCTTAAATAGCTTCCAGCGAAATCTCATTTTAATTTATGTTGGTGTGCCTGTATCTGCAAGTGCATATGCTTCCTTTGTGCTCTCACTTGAGGGTCAGCTGAGAGATATAGTTTGAAAAATCTCTGGCTAGTGAAAAATACCCAATCTGTACATCAGTAGGGAAGAGTTTGAGTCTTTTCTGAATCCCTGGAGATTCACACAGCTCTAGAAATATAGGAATGCACTGGCACATCTCACAGAGAACAGAATAAATGATACCAGCATTATTTTTAAAAGAAAAAGACCCACACTCTGTTTGGTAGCATTACCTGCTACTGCTGAAGCACGAGTCCAATTTATTTCTACCTGTAACTATGTTACCTGAGTATAACAGATATTTATGAGGATCCCATTTTTAACACTATCCGCATTTTGCCTATCTCACTGCATTAATATGTAGGTGTCCCAGCTAAAATCATTGATCCACTCATGATTTTCCTATTTCCATTACTGTTCCTGTGGTGTTTTCCATAAAGGTAAGATGCATGCTGGGATCTCATCCTTCTGCGTACTTGAGAATTCAGGTGTTTGACTCTTCATGTTGGGTACTCTTAGATCCTGGACAGCAATAATGTTTTTGTCTCAGTGTGATCAGGGACAAGTCACACTACAGTTATTGAAGGCTGTCTTAGGCTCAGGTTCTCTTTTCAGAGATGTGGGGTCACTTAACACTAAATAGGCAAAGGAGGGAGGAATGCTATCACATTGGAAAATAAGGTGTAAGAAACGGTTGGAAAGATGATATGGTCCTAACTTGACATCTAATTGTTGGAAAACAAATGCTGAGTGAGGTTGTAATTTCTCAAGTACTCAAGTCCTTATTAGTACTCTCTATTATGGAAGGTAAAAAAGAGAATTGTGAATACGTGTGGTGGAGCTGGTACCTCAACTCAAGCCACAGTTTGGGAGGATGAGGAAAGGATGGGTGCCTCAAACAATTAGCTTCTTTTTAATTAAAACAGTAGCACTTGAATGTTGCACAAGAATAATTGTTTTGTTTCCTGTTGTCTCTTCTTATGAAATACAAAACCTGCAACAGGATAAAAAGAGAGATTGCAAAATTCCAAGTGTAATTGAATGAGTTGGTGGGAATCAAAACATAGAGGATAATACCATTTATTCTTCTGTACATATTACAGCTGTATGCAACATTTATAAACAAATATAATAACAAATATTTTTCTCTTGTTCCTCAGAGATAGAATTTATTTATGTTCTCCCATCATCAGTTGTTGCTCCAAGCTAATCTGGTTATTGCAGTTTTGTGTAAAGTATTATATTTTCTATTTTGGCAAGCCTCATGTGATCCTTCTGATATCCTTTGCACTTAAATATTTATTTATTTGTAGAAGCTTTGAATAAATTGTACTCTTTTTCAGCAGGATGTGATGCTGTGCAGATAATATGGACATGGGAAAGAAGTAATGCAAATACAGGATTTGAGTGACAATGCAAAATTCACACAATAGTTAGCAAGTTGTCTTTATATATAACATTACAGGGCTGTCCTGGTAATTTTTCTAGGTATTAATTATTGTAATAATTACTCACTTGCAGAAGTCAATGGGTAATAGATAACTTGCAGTTATGTTGTACAACCATGACAGGGGAGCCTGAAAGGATTAATTACAGCATACCATCCAAGCAATGACATCTTGGGTACTGTAGAAAATTGTAATCATGTTCAGAATTGTCTCTATTTCTTTTCACTTGTATTTTTCTAACTTGTGTAAGTGTATTCTCTGTAAAATACCAAGAAAAATCCACCTTTTAGTAAAATAGACTTTTAGCCTTTGAACCTGGAAGCTGCCTTTATTCTGGCTCCTGTAAGGAAACTATCTTTTTATATCCATTATTCAAATTGCCATCTTTGTTTCTGATTTATTGGCATGACCAGTAGGAATTTAATTCATATTTTTCAAGCTTAGTCTTGCACTCATTCTTTGCAAATTACCAGCTAATTATTTAATTTTCTGCAGAATCATCACCTTTCTGCTTAGCATGGTTTCCTTTCAGAAAGATGCTCTTAATGATCACTTTGTCTGTCTTCCCACAGTAAAACATTGACTCTGTTCTGCTACAAGAGATACCAAATTTCAAACAAGCTTTACAGAAGGATTGGGAAGTTAAAGATTTTTTTTTTTTTTTCCTGACACATTTTGTCTGTCTTGTTTGTTATCTTTGGAACATGGGAAAGTTTCAGTAATGAATTGGTTTATTCACAATTTTTTCTCACATCTCTAGGTATTGCTCTAAAGACACATGTTTTTGATAGGTTTTTGATCATTAAACTGGTTTCCTACAGACACAAGGTTTGCATAATCATTCCTGCTTCTATGCATCCCTTGTTAATACTTTTAAATTTGCATCTCCTGTCATCAGTTCAGATGTCAACTGTCCTCCATGCTTGAGCTTAACTCTGTCTTTTGTTGAAACTGCAGAGGATCTTTCCTTATGGTTCTGAGGGTTGAAGACATCTTGAGAAAGCCCTGTCTGAAGGCAGCCCAGCCTTGAATGGGACTGAAAAGAAATACAGAATATGCATTATAGAAATATGGAGTCGGGAATATGTGCAATCCTCCTTGGAGAATTTTATCATGCGCAACCAGAAGAGACAACAGTTAGAAACAAAAGGCGGTTTTTGCTCATAAATTGCATAAATATGTCTTGAACATTTTCAGTCTACAGTATTCATGCTCTTTCAATGATATTCTTAAAAGTATGACTGTTGATATTATACTGATAATGCGAAACTGAGTTGAACTCTCCAATTTAAGTTCTCCTGTAAATATCAGTGAACCTCCCTATGACACAGAAAACTGAAGGACAAGAGGTTTTCACTACTGTTTGGGGAATCATATAGGGAAGTCTGGAAATATTTTTTCTCAAACCTAGGATACAGCTCAGGTCTCTCTCAGAGCCTCTGCTAATGAAAGTGAGTCGTTATTCATCATACATGGTAACAGGAGTCTCATTCATTACACATGGTAAGAGGTAGAAGGTTAAATTGCTGAAGGACATTTTCACTTTCTTCTTTCTATTCTTGATGTAACTTTTCTTCACTGCTAAATATGAGTCCAATGAGGGGTGTGTTTGGGCTTTTTTATGTCTAAATTGATCTTCAGTTTTAACATTCTTTTTTCTTAAGACTAAAATTTCCATAAGAAATAAGTGGACATGAGAAAAGGACCTGTCATTCATGGCTAACAATGGCTTAGGTGTCTGTCTGTGCATTAATATAAATATATTCTTACAGTTAACTTTTCTTTAATTCATAAAAAAAAGTAAAAGACTTGAAAATTCAATTCAAGTACAGAACTTACTAAGTGCTTTTCAATGTTATTTTTACTTCCTCCACAGTTCATTACATCTTCTCTTTTGTTTTTAAATTAGCATCTTTCAGAGGACTACTATGCTTAATCAACTTAGAATTTATGGAAGATAATAACGGAGTTCCAGTTAAAAGACAAGATTTGCATAGTCATTTAAGAGTAGCAAGCGATCATTTTAAATGAAGTAAGAGCCCTTACAATTTGTGATAAAATTGTAGTTACCATTTAGTTATGTTTAGGCTTAAAAGAACTTGGTATTTTTGCAAGATATTAATATAAAAATTGTTAATTACTTAATTATTAATATAAGCAATTGTTAATTACTTATCTATTGACTGTCAAGATGAGTGTTTGCTTCTCCATTTTAGATGCTTTTTTTTTTTTTTCCTTAACACTCATGGTTCTATATGTAGAGGTAGGAGGTTAAATTCTGCTGGAATGGTTCAGAAGTAGTGAGCACCTTCATTTTCAAAATATGTTGATTCTAACATATCTTTCTACCTCAGACTGATTTATCCAAAGCAGTTCTGTTCATAATCACTAGTCACTAGTGAAATCTGCTAATTGAGATGAAATTGTTTCGTAAAATACAAAACTGACTTTTCAACAAGAGTTTATTATTTCCTTGGTTCAGAATACAATGCAAACACACACAAAAGGAAGAAAACAGTAAAATGCTTTCTAAGCTTGGAAAAGCTGTTAAAATTTTTCTGCTCATGGGAAAGGTTTTCATCTTTGTAAACTAAATTTTTTATTCTAAATTCTTCCATCATTAAAATTTCTGAAAGTTTCTATTTTCAGCACAAAATGCCTGTTTTTATTCATCAAGATCAAAGACATGACAAAATGTCCATTCTGAAATATCTGCTCTGCGTTTCCCTTACACTGTCCTTGGCCTGTAAATTGGAATATTAGTTTAGGAAGGTCAACGTTATTATTAATTTTCTGCCTTGCATTTATCTCAATATAGGCATAAATCAATGCACCATTTTAACTTTGCAGTGTAAGGAAAATATGCATTTTTATTTGCACAGATAAAATCTTAATAATATAATCAGCATTCCACTGTCTGTGAAGAGCAGGAGATTTCATATACCTCATCTCATCCTTTAAGTGGGACACCACCCAATGAATTAGTGATATCAATACTAAAGAAGTGCCAGAAAAATTAGCTGAATATTCCTCAAAATCACATGAAGTCAACAGTCTTTAATAAAGAAAAGACTTAATGAGGTTTTAGCAGCTTCATGTACAGCCTTTTGCTTTTTATGTATTCACTTGGCTTAATCATGGCAGCTCAATGCTTCAAATGAAAAAGATGGTGAAGGGCCTTGAGGGGAAGCTGTATGAGGAGTGGCTGAGGGCACTTGTTCTGTTCAGCCTGGAGAAGAGGAGACTGATGAGAGACCTCATTGCAGTTACAACTTCGTTGTGAGGTAAAAAGGATGGGCAGGCACTGATCTCTGCTCTGTGGTGACCAGTGACAGAACCTGAGGGAATGACCTGAATTTGTGTCAGGGGAGGTTTAGGTCAAATATTACAAAAAGTTTCTTCATGGTGGTCGGGCACTGGAATAGGCTCTCCAGGGAAGTGGCCACAGCACCAAGACTGATAAAATTCAAAAAAACATTTGGGTGATACTCCCAGGCACATGGTGTGACTCGGGGATGTTTCAGTGCAGGGACAGGAGTTGGACTTCATCATCCTTGTGGGTCCCTTCCAACACAGCATATTCTGTGATTCTGTATTGACCTTTTGTACTACAAGTATGGCAAAATGATAGAAACCCCTGCATGCTAATTATTACTTTTACTGACACAGCTGATAGAGCATAAACTCTGTTTTCCTCCACCACATTTCTAAACATGATTTATCCATGCCAGGAAAGAAAGAAATAGTTGGAATGGAACTTCCAGCACAAAAGATAGTGTCTTCCATCTTTTGTCTGTTCTGGATAAAGTGACCCTTAAATTTTCTATTGTTCATAAACCAGAATTTCTAATAAATATGGAGACAGTTTCCTTCTTTCTATTCCACTCAGAATTTAAGCTTCAGCCACAGAGTCACCCAAGTCATCAATAAAAATTAATTTCCTGATAAAACTGTATATTTTTACTAACTTTCTGAGACAATTTGTTATTCTTTGTGTAAAATCTTTGAGAAATAATGAACTCATTCACTCTTGTTCATATTCTATCAGAGTCCTATTGTAATTAGGCATTAAATAATATGCTATTAAAATATTTTTTACAGATTCATATGCTCACCTTGGAAAAGTTTCTTTTAATGGATAGCCTCTTATTATCAATGCTAAAAGAAGTTAAATAATCTGATTTTACTATTTTTCTAATTACTTCCAGAAATTAATTTTGAAGTATGTCATAAGTAAATGGGATATTTATCGTTTATTGCTGGGAGTATTACTCCCCAGGGTGAATATGTGTAAGAATGTAGGAGGAGAAGATGAGAAGATTAATATAAAGACTTTCCAATAATCTGAAAATGAATGAGTTCATGCACTCTTCATTTTCTTCCATTCTGTTCCTGTGGAAATATGACTCAAAGCTATGAATGTAGGCATGTAGTTTAAAGTACATTGAGTAATGTGAAATGGCAGAGGGGGGAGCTGGTCAGGGCCCTGGGATGGTGTGACAGTGTGAAGAGGAGCTGTGGATGATGAAAGAGAGTTTGATATCTGATGATGACTGGATTTTCTCACATAAGCTTTCAGTGGCAAAGAATTCCATCAACTTGATGATAACCACAGGGCTGGAGCACCACTCCAATGAAGACAGGCTCAGAGAGTTGAGGTGTTCAGCCTGGAGAAGAGAAGGCTCCAGTGTGGCCTTCCAGCACTTAAAGGGAGACTATTAAGAAGCTGGAGAAGGACTTTTTAAAAGGGCATGTAGGTCCAGGACCAGAGGAATGACTTTAAATTGGAAGAAGGTAGGTTTAGAGGAGAGGTTAGGAAGAAATTCTTTACTGTGAGGGTGATGAGACCCTGGCACAGCTTCCAGAGAAGCTGTGGATGCCCTTCCCCTGGAAGCATTCAAGGCTCAGTTGGATTGGGCTTTGAGCAAGCTGGTCTAGTGGAAAGTTGGAACTAAGTGATCCTTAAGGTCCCTCCTCCCTCAAACCATTCTGTGATTCAATGATATGTCAATAATTTATCCACTTGTAAGTGGCTCTTGAGACCATTCAGCAGCACTGCCTGGATGTCACTTTTCATCTGTCTGTGACAAAGACAACCTGCATGACCTGCCCCTGTGAGCTGACTGATAATCAAATCAGCTGTAAAAGACTATAGTTTAATCAATGCCTTTTAGCCACAATCACAAGCTACAGTCATATATTTAATTAAAAATAAAGATCTTCACTACTCCATCTTTTTTTTTCTTAATTTTTTTAGTCTTTTGTTAAAAATATTAGCCTCTTGCTTGATTTATTCTTGCTTAACAAGAACTTAATTTCAATTTAGTCCTCAAGTCTATAGGTTTACATACACATGTTAAAATATTAGTTAAATGTGTCTTTAGTTCCACTGAAGACAGAAGGATTATTTCAAAGCAAAGTGTGTTTCAGCTCCTGAAGTATGGTAGATATTGTCCTTCAAGGAATGCTTCTCATAAAAGGTCAGATGAATTCCTAGAATTTGGCACAACATTTATGAAACAACTTTTAAAAAGTCACTAAGAGGTTGAGGAATCTTGTACTAATGCATCCTGCCTGCTGGGAAGGGGACAAGAATTATAGTGTGTTAATTTGTTATGTAGAACAGAAATGTCACAGTGGAAATTGGAAGTCTTTTTGCATCAAGTAAATTATGGGTTTTGTTCAAAGATACATTACAGCTCCCCACTGAGTACAGGGAGATATCTTACTGCATGAAATTTTGGTGCAATATGTTGATTTCTCAGTATCTTGCCACAAACTGCTAATTAATATAAAATGAAACACTCTCTCAATCTCTAATAGGATAAAAAAACCCCACTAAAATTACCGGTGAATGGCATTTCAAAGATGATAATTTATTTTTGCCCTGAACAAGACACTTAAAACATTTTCAAGGACATCACATCTTCAGCCTTTAAAATATCAACTAATTATCAAATCAATGATCATTTGGGGGAAAGTAATGAAGTATGGAAAATAACCACTTGAAATTATATAAGTCATTACTGCAAAGTATTTAAAACTGGTAAGTCATTAGCAATGAGGTTTAATATGTAGGTATTAAATGCATTAAAATTTTGATAAAAAAGGCAAATTGCATTTTAATTGTCATAATTTCCTTTAAATTAAGCAACTTGCCCTTTAAGCTCATTACACTTATCTATCACTTGTTTATTTTTCTAAGGAAATATTAATTTACTTATTCAAATTATTTTCAGCCTTTTAAAAAAGTTCACACCACTTCATGTTAACATCAAATATTGGGAGGTACCTAAAATAGCATCCAGCAGGATGACTCGAAGTTCAAGACTGGAAATACTTGATTATATGCTTAAATTTAAGCTCATGAGTAATCCATCCTTTGGAGTTCAATAACTGGATAAGTATTTCCAGAACTGGGAACTTGTTTATTTTATTTTAATGCCTTTATTTGTTAAATAAACCATGGATTTAGTCTATCAATAGCTTCAAACCCTGCTACACATTTCAAAACAACTTTCCTCTTGTTTCTTTTTGCAAATAATTTATTCAGTTTTTCTCATAAATGCACAGATATGAAGGTAGGGAATGAGAGGGAGCAGGCAGAGGCAAAACAATTTCTAGGTCTTTATTTTGCTATGTTCTTCTTTTTCTTTGATATATAAAGAATTTGTCACCAACAAAGTCTCTAGGTAATGTGATCAGTGCTAACACCTCAGGGATTTGCCTGAAGTCCAGTCTATCTGCTGTGCTTTTAAGAGTGAAAAAAACTGAGCTAAGCACTTGCAAAAGACAAGTATAGACTCCTTCATGCTATCTCTATGTCACTTTATCAGCAGGAAAAAAAACCATTCTGTATATCCTCCAGTCTCCCACTTTATCTGTTTCCTATACGGTATTCAGACTGCTGTGGAGAAGCCCTTCCCTTTTTTATGAACTACAGGAAATTAAAATTCTTGTCATGGGACACAAGAAACTCATAGACACAGGTAAGTTTCAGTGTCTTATGAATAGTAATACAACAGCTACTACATTCAAGATCTCATCATGACTTGGGTAGATAAGTCATGAAGATTACTTTCTCAAACCCCAAATGACTTCTCTACACCAGCTGTATGCCACTGAATATCACCTCTATATTTTGTATATAACAGTTATATGATAGATAAATTATACACCCCCTTATAAAAAAGTTTTAATCACACACTATCCCTGATCCAAAATTTCACCAACTTTGATAGGAAATTTCAGAGTGCAGGTGGTAAGGAAAAATCTGATTTAATTTTTTGGGCATGAGAAGCAAATAGGGGGCTGGTAAAATTTACTGTCATATTACAGCAATGTGTCTTCTGTCTCAAAATGAAATGGGAATACAAAGTTCTTTCAACCTCCCTACCTCTTTGTCCAACACTGCTAGCTTTCTGCCTCTAAATTTAGCAATTGTAGCCCTGACTTGACTCAGACATTCTATTTTCCTCAGTTATCCACTAAACACTAAAGATCTCTTGCAATGTCACTTCATATTCTGGCCTTCAGTTCTGACCCATGGGAGAGACAGATGCTTAAAATATATAAATTAAAATATATATTCTGTTTATCTTACATGTGAGGAGAAGACTTTGTGTGATCTGTCTAGATTTCTTCATAACCTGATCATAACCATATTTGAAGCTACCCATAGTCTCAGTGATAAATTTCTCTGTGTATGTGTGAAGAATCAATGAAAGAAAGCTGAGGTGCAGAAAAAAACCCCCAACCCTAGGTTGTGTCAAGATGACAGAGCCATTTGTGGTTGTGTCTTCTACCCAGCAGCAATTTACACCCAGGTATGCCTGCAGAGAATGGCTATCTGTCCTCTCTCATATCATGCTGAATTACTCCTACCCAAGACCTCTTTTATCCCTATTGCCCTTGTGAGATAATTTTTTCTCTCACTCTAATGTGAATTATTGATATGCCTCTGAATTTCTTGCACACTGCTCCAAAGGTGGGACACTTTGCAAACTGTCCTCTTGGACACTGAAGCCAAATCAGTTGTCACAGTTAAGTGGAAACATATTTGAAAAGGACAACTAAGCTATGTTATAAACTACTGCAGCCACATGCAGTAGTTCTTCTTGCTTGTATGACATTAGAAATAGATCCTAAAAAAAAGTTGGAAAAAAGTTTCCTTTTCATGCCTTGCTTTGCAAGACAGCCCTTAAAGTGGCTGTTTAAGAGTTGTGATTGAGCAGTTGGTTTAAAGATAATCCTCTGAGCAGGAAAACAAGTAGTGGCCCTCTGAAGATCCCAAGGGATCTTAGAGTAGGTGCTGTAAGGATCAATGACACTTTCATTACTTTCTTCATGCTTAATCAATGAAGCACATCCTGTGACTTAACTGTAGTTTTGAACGCACACAGTACAACCCCTGAGGAAACCGGAGCATAATGCTCTAAGGTGTTCCCATTCTCTGCACCCAAAGACTGATTTACTGAGTAAGGGAAAAATCTTCTGCTATTACCTAACAAATTTCCTCCCAAAGAAACATGTGCTTCAGCAAATTTCTTTACTTTACTAGTCTGCAAAGATCAAAACAACCTCAATTGTTGTAAGAACAAACACTCTGATAATCTTTTGGAGTGTTTTTTGAGTGACAAAAATTATATGCTACAATAAAAGTGGTTGGGGGGATAGTTTTTCATCTGTCTGGGGCTGAGTTTGGGTGTGTTTTGCTGTGGTGTGGTTCCCCCCCCCTCCCCCCCCCCCATCTTCCACACACACACACCTTTTAAGAACCAGTTCTGGGGGAAAAAAAAAAAAAAAAAAAAAAAAAAAAAAAAAAAAAAAAAAAAAAAAAAAAAAAAAAAAAATTAGAACCATTATTTTAGGGACAAGAGCCTCAGCCAGAGAACAGTAATTCTCTGAAAGTCACTTATGTTGCACAGGTTGAAGTAAGTCAAGGATAATTATAACATAATGTTATTACTATTGTTTTTCCTATTAGTAAACATGTGACTGATAAAAAGCTCTTTAAATGACTATACCTGGAGCTATAGGTGCTTAAAAGGCCATATGATGCTGCTTTCTTTTTTTAGCAAAATAACAACTTAATAAAACCCCCAGGAATTAGCCTTTGCCTGTTTTCTAATGTGTAGCAATATATTGCATCTTGTTACACCATTCTGTAAAATGGATCACTCACAGTAAATGTTAAGCACAGTTTCATTCATATTTTAAATATAATTGGACAACCATAAATTAAATGCACTATATAAATATTAAGTACTACTAATACTGCAAAGTATATTTGATTAACTTGATAAAGAAAACAGAATTTTTCTTATGAGAAAGCCTTTTGACATCTGATCTCTGGAAAAGAAAGTTCTGTTTTATTCTTCAAGATGTCTTCCTGACAAAATGGCATTCTGCTTTCTCCTTTCAGACTCTTTATAACTGATGATGGTTTGTGAGGACATGACTAGGACCAAAGAGATCTTGCTGATTTCTAAGTTCTAGATTCTAGCCATGAGGCAATCTCATTTAATTAATAAAATGAATGAATCTCATACTAAGGTTACTGCAGGAGAATTGTTATGCATCTCTATTATGTCTAATTTGCCTTATTCCCGTTCTGTTGTCTTAGGTTTAATTTAGAATTATCTAGAGTAAAGTAAAGTCAAACCATCTCCCTTATCTTGAACAGAACCACTGTGTGCGTTAAGGAACAGATGGTTCTTAGTTAGAAAGTTGTGATAGAAAATAAAGTATAGATTTTATCTAAAGTTATGCTAGCTTAACTGAGTGATCTAATAACCTCATAAACTTACATATGCTCATTATCCAATATTTTCATTTCTCTGAAGACTTAAATCTGAGCTTCTCTCCTTCAAGCTGAGCACACTGTCAAGGAACTAAAGGAATGTCAGTTATCAATAGCCTATTGCAATTGCAACACATTAATGAGGATCTGATGTCAATCCCCTAGTCCTGCTGTGAGTTCAATGTCTCAAACACAGTGCATGATGGTATTTCTTTTTCAATTGGCATCATTTTATCCAGTGGAATATCACCATCAGCATCGATGGAATTTCTGATTTTTTCTCCAAATGTTATTAATGAAAAAAATATAACACTTTTGCCTTTTTCCTTGTATTCTCAAGGATGTTAACGGGCAGAAATTTGAATTCTGATAAAGTTTATCAACATTTAGTGCACCAATCTGAAGCAGAATATCATACTTACAGCTATTTTTGTGTATTTATCTCATATATTTCTTTAAATGACCATCAGCATTCCTGCAGAAGTGTTATCTATGAAAATGTTTCCATGGTGAATGGAGGAAAAGCATCCCGTCAGAAATACTTACTCGTATAGAAACTACTTGATATAGAAACCAAGACAAATGGTATAAAAAATAGTTTATGGATGCTGCATTCACGCAAGAGTCTGGTCACTATTATTCTCAATGTAATCGTAACAGATAAAGAAAGAATAATAATGCAGTTAAAATTGTAGAACATATGCTTTTTATGTTTTAATCCTTTTTCAAGTGTTATGATCATCTTTCCCTTACTCTTGACCCCCAAGGCCAGTACACTCATCATCAGTGGAGATCTTCATATCATTACCAATGTCTAGGATGAGCCTTGGGAGCCCTGTCAGGTTCCCCGGCGGTTTGTATCACTGTAGGGCAGTCAGTTCCCCTCCAAATGCACTCACAGGGAGATGTCCTGTTGATCCCTGGGTGTTTCTATCCATAAAAGTGCAGGAAAATCACTGTGACTGGCTCCCACAGGCTGCAGGGATTAAAGCAACTTGAGTGACTTAGCTCTGGTCCCTTACCATATTCATACAGAGAAGAATGGAGACAGCTTTGGAATTTTAGAGTTTCCTTCTCGTGGGGGGGGGGGGGGGGGGGGGGGGGGGGGGGGGGGGGGGGGGGGGGGGGGGGGG
>JAWWEV010000083.1:10641909-10654249 GCA_035583235.1 Hafferia zeledoni | reverse complement strand
ATTGTCTTCCCCCCCCCCCCCCCCCCCCCTCAGAAACCAGAGTTTCATACTTACCTTAAAAACACATCAAATCAGGAGTATCTGCCAGATTTTCTAAGCTCATTAGAGCTTTTATAGAAGTGGTAGACATCCTTAAAGAAATTGTGAATAAATGACTAAGTTAACTCATATACTTTGAGTTGTAGTATTGATACTTTATTTAAAAGAGAATCCTCATAAGTATTACATTTTTGCCTGTTAAATAGTGACTTCAGAGTTCTGTGCATTAATAGTTTCATATTTAAATCTGTGAAATTCCTTAGAACAGTACAGTGTTACACATAAATTTTTAACTCTGACTTTATGTTAAAGCTACAAAGGGTGTTACTATTAATCATTTGAGCTCCAGCTGTGGAAACTGAAAATTCATAGTTGGAAAAAATAATAATTTGTCCTTTTTCTGCTATATTGTGCATATTTTGCTTAGGGCTGTGTTGTGTGGTTTTAAGCATGCTGAAATCAGCAAAAGGAGAAGATTCTAATAATGTTACAGACATGATTATAGAAATCTGCTGCCTTCTAACCTGCAGACTTTGAAAATTAATGAACTGTATTAAAAATGTGTTGCAGCATTTCAATAGCTTAAAATAAGACAATAGGAAAATAAGAATTGAGTTTTTCAAGCAAACTTTTTTCTCAGATGCAGAAATTAAGCAAACATGATTCTTTCCCTATATGTAAAGAAACATTATAGATGTTTTGTAAAGGATTTTAACCCTATAATTTATTGCAGAATAGCTTTCTGAAAATTACAGTTTACTATATATAATTTATGGAAAGAGTTAAGGATAACATCATTTTTCTGGTGTCAACAGATTTGAACCTGGGAAGTATGTAATACATGAACTACAACTATTGTTTTTTTTCTGAAAAGAGCTATTTAGGAAAAATATGTAAATTTTGTTTGAAAAGGTCAGTTAGCTTAAACTCTTTACTTAGTTTTGTTAAATTGTAAGAATATCATTTCCTATGTCTTGCCCATTTAACTTTAATATGGCAAATCCTTCATTTGTGGATCTTATTTCCATTCTTGTCCATACATCACGACAATGGGCCATCCACCAGTGGTGACAATGGAAGATTTATCTGTTTCTGATGTTAGTCCTAATATTCAGTAATCATCTATTATCTATCATTTAGTAAGTAGTGAATTTGATATCCCAGTCTAGAAAGTGTTTTCTTTCCTGTATAAACTCCAATAATGAAGTGTAACTACTACAGCCAACTTTGAGAACAAAAAGGAATGGAATAACTGGCTTTTTCTAGCTATGACTTGATAAACTTTACACAATTTATAGGTGTATTCACATTAGATTTTCCATATCATCCTTGAAATTCTTCCATAGTAGAATTAAGGAGTAAAAAAAAAAAAAAAAAAAAAAAAAAAAAAAAAAAAAAAAAAAAAAAAAAAAAAGGCAATAACAAGGAAAACAAGTTATTCTAAATGTCTCATGTTTATAATCACACTAATAGAGCAATAATAATAGCACTTAGCTGTAGAAGAATGAATAATGTGTTTAAATTCATATTTTAGAAAGCATAAGCAATTGAAAACACAATAGTCTTAATAATATTGACATTAAACTGCATTGTTGTTCATTGACTGTATGAAGGTTGGTTTACATTGCCTTGTAGTTGCAGTGAGTGTGTGTGTGTATGTGTGAGTAAATCTGGGTATCCACCCTACCATTACACAATACCCACAGAACAACACAAACAATATATTTCCTTTCAGAATAGACTGAACTAAATGGTGGTCACCTGAACCATAACTACTGTTCTCAACAGCCACCAGTTTCATGTAGAGCTACTGCTGTGCTGCTTCATTTTTCAATACACTATCTTCCATCTAGACTATATTTTCTGTAATTCCACCACTGTGGCCTGAGAAGATCACTCGTGTGTGTGCTTTATGGGAAGTACCTTGCTAAGTGCCCATCAAGAGGAATGTCTCACAAGTAGCAAAGTATTTCAATTTTTTATTCTAGTTTGTGCAAATTAGAGAGCTAGGTGGAAAGGCATAAAAACTGGCTATCTGATCATCAAAACTTTACACCATTTATACATGGTAAAAAACCAAAAAAATTTAATTGATGACAAATAACTTTTTTATTATTTAGTGTTCAATGCCTTATTTGCTAGTTATATCTCTCAAGTCTCATGTTAATTGGTTCACATGCACATTTTTCCCTTCCTTTGAGTCTGGGGTCTATTTTGAGTAGGTGGTCCATGAGTTGGTGGTCACGATCTCAAAATGCCGGAATTAGCTTCCCCTGGTCACTGCTCAGTTCTGTTGATTTCACTTCTGGTGGCTATTGTCCAGACAGCCCATTCATCTTGGGATTGTCTTCCCTTTTCCATAAAACAAAAGATTAGCCAAGCATACAATGCTCACAATGCAGTTACTTAATCATAACTGTCTGGCTGTAAGTACTAACTAGGAACTAGAAAAAAATTACCAAATTTTGTTTCAAATCTTGAGAGGCTTGATATAAGGAATACTTTGATTCTTTTTTTTAACCTGATCTTAGGATCTAACCAAAGCATTCCTGCACAAAAAAATACTCTTTTACAGGATATAAAAGATTGCAAAATACATTTTAGAAGCATCTTACAGATACTTGGACTCTTTCACTGGACAACAGCAGAGTGAAAATCATAGTATAATAGTCAAAATATTATACAAAAAATTTAGGGGTATTGGACGAATAACATGGGACAGAATTGTGAGGGAAGGGGTTTTTCACAATTTTATATACAGTGAAATTTTTCCCAGTTATTAAAGCATTGCATATATTGTATCTTCCTCTTCTAACACCTACTTCAGGCTACACATAACACTGAAAAAATATAAGGGAATTTTGTATTATAAAATTATAAATCTGCCTCATAAGAGACTGAAATTATTTCAGATTGTTTTTCTTTTGTGTTCTGCTTAGAGGCATGCTGTACATAATATGAAACATGACCAATGGTTTGATATACTTGTTAAGAATGTTACATAGCCATTTTGGGAAACTGCTGTTACCCTGGATACCAAAAGTAGAATTTATCTGGACAATTTCAACTTCTTGTGGAGTTTATGAATCAGAACTTGAGCAGCCCCCACTCAAAAATATAGTAAGATGGGTATGAAGAATTGAAAAAAACCAAGAATTGTTTTAAAAATCTCAATTTAAAGTTCAGGCTAATCAGTGAAGGGAAAATTTGTCTCATAGCAATGGTTATTTGAGCTAACCATCACCTAGATATACTCACTTTATAGTCAAAACAGAAAATCCATCACTTCAGGGCATTGTTTGCTAGACCTGATTTCATGTTTTCTTTAGGATAAAATGAGTTGTGTCCTAGATTTCCTGTGGGGAACTCTTTACACTTAATGCACAGGAATTTAGGTGTCTCTGAAGGGAGCAAAAGGTCCAAGCTCTCATTACAACCTCTGGATATCCAGTTAATTCAGTCGACAGAGTCTGTGGTGTCTAATGAGCCATTGTGACTCTGAGGCAGACAATTATATCTGGTCTACTGACTATCACTCCAGGTACTACTTACTGAATTGCATATTCAGCACTAATGCAGATACCTACATGTCAGCACCTTAAGTGAGTGGTCCTCAGTATGTTGAGTAAATTAATAGCAGTAACTATGGAAGGAATCCACTAAGTACTGACAAGTAATATTGACATGAAACTACATAGTTATTCATTTACAGTACAAAAACTGGTTTGCATTTCCATGTAGATGTAAGTAGTTCATACATACACTGCAGATACTGAATCAAACCAGTTGCATCCCTGGTGGACATGTAAATTTTATGCAACTGTCTACTGTGTGGTTTGCCAATAATGTCAGCATTCCCATGCTGGAAACATGTCTAGAGCCATCTCGTCTTACACTTTCTGTATTTTTGGTTCATAACTCTCTGCATTCTAAACAATGTTTCATTATCAGTCCTTCTCTGGTGTCTGTGCAAAATGAACTAGAGAATAAAAACTCACTTAAGATATAACTTCATATAATGTTGAGAAAAATGTGTAAGCATGCAAAGCACTTTGGTTCCTGCAATACCAAGAAGATTTGTCTTCCCCCTGAATTATGAATTAATGGGTTATGCTTTGTCTACAGGCCATTGACTTTTCCTGCAAATCCTTCTCTATCTCATTTCTTTACAGTATATCTTAATGGAAGGAGAAGATGTTGTAAGGCTTGAAAAGAAAGTAAGCAAAGTTGTCCAGGTCATCTTATGTACAAACTATCTGCAAGTAGTTGAAGTCTCTATTTTGTTGCCAAAATCAGTCACTGGAGAAATAAATTTCAAATTAAGGTAGAGTCATCCCATTGTCATTCTAAGGTTATTTCAAGAAACATATATAAAGGCATAAGTGTGTTGGGTGCTTTTTTTTTTGTTGTTGTTGTGTTGGGTTTTTTGTTTGTTTGTTTGTTTGTTTTTTAATGAACCCACAGCTGCATAGTGGACTGCAAAAAAATAACTAATTTTTGAATAAGGTTCAATACCACTACTGGATCTGGGACAGAGTTGATATTTTAATAGCAGCTCTATGGTTCTATGCTTTGTACTTGCAACCAAAACTGTGTTGATAACTCACAGATTTTTAGCTGTTGCAGAGCAGTGCTTACACAGTACCAAGGCTTATTCTGCTGCTCATATTTCCATCCAGTGAGTAGGCTGGGGGTACACCAGGAGACCAGAGATGATACTGCCAGGACAGCTGACCCCAGCTGACCAAAGGAATGTCCCATACTACATGACTTCATGCTCCAGAATAAAAGCTCTTTTATCTATGACAACAATAGCTATAATTTTTCAGTCTGTTTTTTCAACTAATTGCAAAATATTCAGCAGGATTTCTCTTTGCCCATGGATGCAATTTCATCAATTTGTACATGGTCAGTTTGAGTTGAAAAAAATTTATAGCTGTTAAGATTGCTTAAAAAAAGTAACTTCCTGTATGTCGTATAGTTTGCAATAGAGTTTATACAGTTATATTATTTGATACCCTGATATTGTAAATGTATTATATCAAATTCTTTTTAGTCACACAGTTAAGGAGAATTTCTCTGAATTTAGAAACCAATAGACAAGGATCTTCTTTTAATAGACAGAAAAAACTGAATATAGACTTTGTAGTGGAAACTGGCCATGCTTATGTTCATCATTGTGCACTTCTATGGGTCTCTAACTTGGGTGTTTTCTCAAGGTCATAAGACTAAGCCTGTGTACTGAACTCCACTCCTGAAGGAGTGGATCTTAATTGGGCCACCACTGTTCCTTAGTTAGTCTGAAATGGAGGTGAGAGTGATAATCCCTGCACATGTTCATCTTGGTCAAGGATTGCGCTGTTACCATGACAGTTCATGCCACCAACTACACCTGTAATTCCAAGAGTAGGAAGAAGGCAACAGGTTTTGCAGGATATCAATTTATTTCCTTCTGTAGTTCTCTATCACTATCAACATCCAACATGTCAACAATAGATTGGCAAGGTTCATTACATTTGCATTGGTTAGTTCTTCAGCACTGTTTCCATATAAAATGCAATAATTTTCTACATGTATCTGATTTTATGTAGATTCAAAATTCCTCCTCTTATATGCCTACACATATGTTCAGAACATGCCAAATACAAAGTTTGATTCCTATATCAAGTGCAGTTATCAACAGAAACTGTTTATAAACTCAGATCAAACTAAATAAAAAAAATCCCAGCAAATTCCATTTGGTAAACTGATAAGTACTGAATTCTTATAACAGATGAGATAAATTTTCAGAAGTCTTCAGGTTCAACTAAGAAAAGGGAAAGGGATTGCAGATAATAATACATTCTTGAAAGTCTGTCTCTTTCATGATAATTGTAAAAATCTGGCCTTGCTTAGTTAAGATTTGAGGATCCTTCACGATTCTATCAAGGATGAAATTTAGTTGCTAAAAGGAATGAAAAAAAACCCAAACATGTAATTTCCTAACAGCTTGTAATCAAGGGGAATTGGGATCTGTAATGTGAATACCCCAGACAATCCTTTTCAAAGATAATTGTTAATTATCATCACCTGTTTATAATTTCAGTTAACAATGGGCCTTGACTAAGGATGCTGTCTTTTAGAGAGTGCTCATATCTCCTTCTGAAGTTAAAAATAACTGGCATAAATGCTATGATATTTGGGCTAGATTCCAATTGTTTGAAAATAGCCGGTGAAGCTGGTTTCTTAAGGTATATGGGGAGAAACGACACATCCCCAAAATAACTATAATCTGCCTTTTTTAACTACCTCACAGTGACAGGTGATGTATCAGTCTTAGCTGAAGCCCTTAGGTCCTCCTGCTTGGGTAAATATTACCCAGTTAGAGTCTTCATTGTCATGTTCTGCCAGATTTTTTACTGATCAGAATCTCCTTTATATAAGGTTTCAGTCATTTATGAAGCATATATATAGTTAAGTTATTTTTGAAGGTCTAAATCTATCTTTACAAAATCTGTCTCTAAAGATAGGAATCCATATTAGTAATCCATTTTAAATACTGCTGTACTGACATAAAATTTCATTTGTTGGTTCAGTTTGAAAGAAAAGCTTGCTGAAATGTAATTTGATCTTTAAAACTGCCTTTTCCTTTCTCGCCCACTCTATATATAAAAAGAAAATTTATTCTAGAAGTACGAGTTCTGATCTTGCAACAATAATATTGAATAGCTTTGGCATTGCCATGTGATAGCACTGGATAAAACACATAAAAGGCAATTTGGTCATGAGTGAAAAAGAAGGGTTATAAGCCTTCAGTCATAGACCAGACTGCTATTAGTTTAAAAGGATAATATTTATAATGTTCAACATGAAAACTGTCTTTTTCTGTATATATTCAAGCACAAGTGTGATTTTCTTCAAGAGATACATTGACGTAGCATAAAATGAAAAAAAAAAATTGTAGCTATTTTTAAATGCAATGTAGTTGAAAATCTAATATAATCTAAGGAAATACTTTAGGCTATCTCAGATTCATTTAATGCTGCAAAGGCCTTAAAGGTGGAGTTTGGTTAATGTTCATATTAAGCTGAAAATGAAATGCATTTAAGAAGAGAGTTGCAATGTAGGTTGAATGAAAGATCCCAGGAACCGTAGACTGCTGTCATTTGCACAAAGACAGTTTTTAAAACCAATATCTCTGCTCAGCCAAAGTTAAGAGAAAAAGAAAAGAATTCTTAAAATAAGGCCACCAGTGTAGGGATGATGCAAATACAGTCTGTCAATGTGGTGAGTACTTTTTTTTTATTCATTGAAAATCCTTCAAAGTTGATTCTGTTTTTAACATATGAGTAGTTTTGTGAAGTCTGATAAAAAAGGATGTATGTCCCAGAATACTGCCATGTATATAAAGGTTTACTGGGTGGTGGATGGCAACTGCTAGCAGGAGGAACCACTGGCTTGATATATATGCATTTTACAAATTTAAAATATATCTTAAAAGATCAAGAAAGGACTGGCTAGGTGAGAGCAATTCACCTGGTGCATAATTCATCTTGATGCCATGTTTAAGGTGTATGAGGCTCTTCAAAAAATTTGTGAGAAAAGAACTTATACTATTGAATGGTATGGATAATATACTTCTATCAAGAAATCAAACCCAGGATAGAAAAATACACTGATTAAGAATTCAAGAACTTGTGTAGCAACCTTACGTTTATCTTATTCATCATGTTTTATCACAGCAGAGATGCCTCCTTACATTATCTTTTATGCCTTTCTGGTTTATCTTGGCATAAACACCACTTAACACTATAAAATATCCTGTTCACAGTCAGCTACAATTTTCCCTTAGTTAATTTTGCATTTGTTTTAGGAAGAGAGAGATGGGAAAGGAGAACAGGTGGGAGGTATCCATTTTTCATTATTTGATTATGACTAGTCAATTTTGTAGTAATTAAGATGTTTTGGAGCATTTGAGGCTTGCACAGTTTTTTAATCTCACCCAACCGGGTATTTTGCCTTTGTTTGAAAGAATATGTTTGGGACTCAGTAGCATCACGTATCCTGAAACACATAAAGTATTTTTGCTCTACCATTACAGAACTGCACTAGAATAAGACAACCCTTTCTCAAAGGCCATTTTATGTGCTCCTTTGAAATAACATACAGTGTAATGTCACTAATGCAGCCTAATTTAAAATGTCAGAGAAATGAATGTAAAATCCCTCTTGTGTCCATGTAAATAAACTTTATACTGGATACAAACTTACAAGATTTCATCTTCCTTTGTTGTGCAAACAATATATCCAATTCTGGCATTGTTTGTTGCATGTTGATTCTGTATGTAATATTTGCAAAAGGACATAAAAAGCTAAGGAAAAACACGATAGACTACAAAAAATTATATTTAAAACAGAACAAGAAAATGCGTGTAGATTTATACATGATACAGCATTATGAATTATGAGTTATAGAAATGGCCTAGTTGCTAATAGAAAATTATAATTAATTTAATAATTTTTAGCATAGTGGCTGAAAGGCATCTATGTAATATAATTGAAAAACTGAAGAAACTATGTTACTTGTGTATGTATATTTTGTAAAATCCTCTCAGTTACACAAGTAAAACCTAGAATATTTTTAAATTATAGTGACATGGAACTAGGAGTCCAAACTGGAGTGTGATGTTGTCAATACATGACATACTGTGAAATAATTATTTCTTTCTGTAGCTTTTTGTCAGTCCTTTGTTTCAGTATTTTATAATATGCTTTGAAATCATAGAATCATACACTGGTTTGGGTTACATGAGACCTTAAAGTCCCAACCCACCTGTCATGTACAGGGACACCTTTCACTAGACCAGGTTGCTCAAAGCTCCAGCCAACATACATCCTATATACCCTTGTCAAAAGTATCTCTGCAGCTTTCCTGTAGACTCCCTTTATTAGCAGAAGATGCAATACGGTTACCTTGGATCCTTCTCTTCTGCAGGCTGAACAACCCTAGCTCCCTCAGCCTGTCTCTATAGCAGAGGTGTTCCAGTCCTCTCCTCATCTTCCTGGCCTCCTTTGGACTCACTACAACAGGTCCATCTCCTCCTTGTGTTGGAGCTGGACCCAGTACTCCAGATGGGGTCTCACGAGAGTGGAGTTGAGGGGGGAACCTTTGACCTGCTGGGCATGCTGCTTTTGATGTGTCCAAAATATTGGCTTTCTGGGCTGCAAGTGCACATTGTATGACCCATGCAAGCTGGGTCATTGCATGCTGAGCTTCTTGTCAACCAACAGCCTTCTTCTCCTCCGGGCTGCTCTCAGTCCATTCTCCACCCAGCCTGTATTTGTGCTTGGGATTGCCCTAACCCATGTGCTGGACCTGGCATTTGGCTTTGTTGAATTTCAGGAGGTTCCCATGGGCCCACACCTCTAGCCTGTCCAGGTCCCTCTGGATGTCATCCCTTCCTTCCAGTGTGTTGACTGCTCCACACAGCTTGGTGTCATCTGCACACCTACTGAAGGTGCACTCCATCTCACTGTCTATGTCACTGACAATGATGTCAAAAAGTGCTGGTCCCAATACTGATCCCTGAAGAATGTCACTTGCCACTGGTCTCCACCAGTGACATGACTGATCTCCACAATTACCATAGACATGAGCCAGTGAAATAAACACCAATGAGGAGACGTTCTAACATAATGTTCATCATTACCTATTGCAGTCAATTCACCCACACAATGATATATTTATCATTACCTATATTTTTATAAGAGTTATGTGTGCTTATATGGAAAATATTAGCTCATCACAGATCACAACCAGCTAAAACAGTATTTTGTGATTCATAAGTCTTTTCAAAGTCTTTTTATTTCAAACATTATGGAGGCAACATTAAAAGTATATATCCAAAGCTGTTAAATGATACATTAAAGAAATTTGCCTATTCATTAAAACTTTTCATGGAGAATCAGTGTTTTTCCTCTTATAAACCACAAGAAAAACAGGTGATTTTACAGAGATATTTTTGGACAACATTTAAAAAATTAATATATGCATTATTGTACTTTCTATGCTACAGTATAAAAAACAAGAACTGATGATGTTAGTTAACTGACCATTCTCCTTGACATTAAACTGTATTTTTGACATGGAAAGGATTCTGGATTTTTCAGTATTGGTACTATCATGCGAGGACTAAATCTTAGCTAAAGACATATAAGCTTATAGTAGTCTTTATAGTGTATGTTATTCTGTATTATGAGGTTATGCTCTACAAGCTATAAATTTAGCTGTATAATAAAACCTAGCTCAACTTCAGGTCAATATTTATACCAGATAGACTCATATGTACTCACCATTTTGATTTCCTTGACCAAAAGCAGAACCTTTATTCAAAACAATTATGCAACAGTTTTATCCCAAAAAAGGTATTCCTAAACAGTGAAAATAAAATAATCTCTTTTAGTGATACATTTGTAATACAAAGCAGCTTGAAGTTTCTGATTGCAAAAGTTTTGAAAATGTAATAAATCCTCATTAAATTGTCTTCAATCTTATCAATCTCAACAGGATTTTTCCATTAAAGGGGCTTCATCAGAAAAGGATATTAAACTGCCTTCTGCATGACTTCTGTTTATCTTTTTGAAGAGTATTTTTTTTTATTTTATTATTTGAAAAGATCAACTATACTGGAGCTGTTTACCTCTGAAACAGGGGTCATGGTATCACATGGGTAAAGAAATCTGGATATGTGTTTGGATTTAACCCTAATTACGTTGTTGATGCTACCCATGAATGAAGATAGCTTTTCAGTAGGTGTATATGGCAGATTGCTCACCAAAGCAAATAGATTTAATTGACTTGAATATCCATGACTCATTCACAGCAAATTTGGTTTTAAAAAGAGTCAGTGAATGAAGTTTGAAAAAGCTGTAAGTTCCTAATTTTCAAATCTGTTTTATGTAAAGTTAAACATATTTTTTCCCAAAAACATACCTCCACATTTTTCATTTGATTGCTTCTTCAAGGAAAGAATACCCAGGAGGAGAGACTGAGCATTATTTTGCCTGAGCCTACAGAATATGGAATTCTTCTCCTTCCCATTCCACATATATAC
The DNA here is from genome assembly GCA_035583235.1 of Hafferia zeledoni. Taxonomy (NCBI): domain Eukaryota; kingdom Metazoa; phylum Chordata; class Aves; order Passeriformes; family Thamnophilidae; genus Hafferia; species Hafferia zeledoni. The sequence goes on along the minus strand of JAWWEV010000083.1, from coordinate 10,643,118 downwards.
TGAGAGCTCTCCTCTACTGCAGGCTTGCTTTTCCTTCTCACAGTTACCTGTATATGTTTATGTTGCAATTTATTTCTCAGTATTGTGCAAGTTAAAACAAAATATTATCCTATTTTCCAGGGAGAAAAACAAAATATTGGCCTTACTTAAGCCATATGTTTCGAATCAGAGGGGTCTTACACATATGGGTTTTGCTAAGCTTGGGAAGGTTGCTAGGTAGGCATTAAAGGAAGTTGGCTTTTGAAAAATTCTCTCATTACCTGAGGATTTTATAGGATAGCAAACTAATAGTCTTCAGTCTAGGAATTTTTAATCAGCTTTTTCTAGGAGAAAATGGTTGGGTTGGTAAATTTGGAAGAAACAAAATGATTTGTTCTCTGTGAAAATTATTTTTTTCATATTTGACTTAGAAATATAACAGAAAGTTACTCAAAATGGAGATAGGAAAGAATTCTACCTAGCAATTAGTTATAACAGCTTTTATTTAAAGGCACATTCATTCAAAATACAGGGTGCTTTATGGCAAATGAAGTTCTTTTTTGTATTGGCTTCATTTCCTCTCTGCATTGAAAGATATGACCTTGGATAATATTTAACAGATTTTTTACTTGGAGCTTCCAAAGACAGTATCAATTTTGCTTCGTTTCTCACCAGCTGCACTTTTGTTCACACAGTTTCCCACAAATGCATAGACAGTTACATTCTGTATTCTAAACATGACAGTTTGTCCTTTTACACTTTGATGTTTATTTTGACAAGAGCAAAGTAATCCCCAATAAAACAAAAAAATCTCTTACGAGAGCAAATTAATAAACATTACCAGCCCCCTATATTTGCATTTACAAGAAAACTCATCACTGGTTTGGTGAGCACTCTCCCTTTGTTTCCTTTTCCAAACTGACAGTTACTGACACTGTTTTAAAGAGACTGATTTTTAGGTTCTACTGCTAAGGATCACTTAAAATAATTCTACCTGCTATTGAGTTTTTAATGTATTTTCAAACTTAAAATTAGAGTATCTTGTATTAAGTAAAGGCTTAGACAGTGAATTACAATTAAAACCTGGGGGGAAGGGGGGACGGGGGGGGGAGGGCAGAGTCGAGGGCAGGGCAGGGCAGGGCAGAGCCAAGGGTAGGGCAGGGCAGGGAGTTGCTGCACCTCAGACAGGACCCACAGGGACAGGGGATGCCTTTGGCACAGGTGGCAACC
>JAWWEV010000083.1:10631307-10641591 GCA_035583235.1 Hafferia zeledoni | reverse complement strand
CCCCCCCCCGCGCCCCAGGGAAGAAACAGCATTTGCTTTTCTCCTTCAAGTATGTTTTTGCTTGGTGCTTTTGCAAACACTTTGGTCCATACTCACAGAAATATGCGAGTAGCATCATGAGAAATATAAGTAATTTTTCACAGTCACTTCTTGAAGTTCTGTGGCACCAGAATAAACCTAATGTTTCCTGAGATGTAAGACAATGACCCATCTCCTGGACTTCATTTTCTCTCTTGAGAGAGAAATTTCTTCCCTGCAGTCTAAGCCAGTGATAGGGCAGGAAAAAAGAAAGTGACTTCTGATAGGATGCACATGCTCTTGCTTAAGTTCAGCCATTTAATAGTTCATCTCATCACAATCCAGATGTCTCAGAGAGGTGCCTATCTGCCTCCACTGACCTCACATCAACTTCTTATGTGACTTGAATTAGATATCATTTCACTGACAAGTAAATGTGAGATAAATCCAAACCTCTAACTCTAAAACACTGCAGTGCCTGTCCTTGTCAAGACTCCACTGTTAAATATAGTTCTCTTTCACAATGTTTAGACTTGTGCAAAACAGCAACTTATGCAGAAAAAGATTTGTACATACAAATGCAGTAAAAGGAAAATCAATATATCAGACAGAAAAGCACTCAGTTTGTCCACGTGAAGATTGTAACACATAATGATAACCTAGAGGTGCTGGTAGATTTGAACAGCTTCATCCCATTGAGTACTTGGATATGTAAAGTCAAAACAGACAAGTCTCAAGAGCAGAGTTTGAGCTATAGAATCATTAAAGTTGGAAAAGATATGCTAGATATCAGATGCATCCTTTGACCAAGTACCATGATTCCCACTAAACCATATCACAAACTGCCATGTCAACTTATTTTTTGATCACTTCCGGGGATGGTGACTCCACCACTTCCCTTAGAAGCCTGTTCCAGGGCTTAACCTCTCTTTCAGTAAAGAATTTTTTTTTCTAATATCCAACCTGAACCTCCTCTGGCACAATGTGAGGCCATTTCCCCTTGTCCTATCCCTAGCTTCTGGGGAGGAGAGACTTACCCCTACCTCTCACTAAGCCTAGCTGGGAGGTATGCACTCCCTGACTGAGGATCTTCTTTAATAAGGCCTTTGTGTAGCTATACACCTCATTTTTTCTGTGTGTGTGAGTGCATATGACAGATGTACACTGAAACATGAAAGCCATGGAGCTATTTAGATCAATTCATGCTGCTGCTATATGTGCTATGTCCTCCTAGTTTGCTCTTCTTGATTATAGTTAAGGTATGAAAATTAATTCTGTGTTACACCTGTTCAGACACTGAGGCCTTTAGCTGGCTTCTAGAGAACAAGCATTTATAGCATTACATTGATAATCATGGTGTGAGGTTTGCTTTTTGGGTTTGGGTGAAGATTTTCTGACTAAACCAAGAAAATATGTATGGTGGAAGAAAACATTTTCTGCACATTGAAGAGTAAGGGAATTTTATGACTAGTAGAATTAGAACATATATTGTAATGGTTAATGTTATTTTGCATCATCTTTGTAAATAGATATAAATAAATTTGGGATGTAATAGGTATAAAACCCATCTTTAGTGACTTTCAGAGTGTAGCCCAGTACTACAGCAGAGTTGTACCCAAGAAGACAATTGATGATGGAAGACAAAAGTAGGTTCTATAACCCAGTTTTATGAAGGTAACATGAAACTAGAAGTGCTGTTATGGTCCATAATGACATAAATTGCAAGGTGCAATCAACCTTGAAAGAACTGACACGGTAAAATGGAAAGCTGGAGAAAACATACAGAAAAATAATCAGGTTCACAAATACGGCCATTTAAATATGAATATGGCATGTATTTCTAAATTAAGCTGACTGTTTACCCAAGTCTTTTTATATAGTATTCTTTAGAGTTTTCTTCCTACATGTAAAATAATAATAACAAAGGCTTTGAAGAAACTTCTTTTGGAAGTGATCAGATAAACAGCAACATTAAGGCTCAAAGAAGTCTAAATAGTACAGTCTAAATAGTATAGTCTAAATACACACATATATATATACACACACACGTTACTTTTCTAGTAACTTATTAATTATTTCCCACCTATTACACTCTCTTTTCCGAGTCAGCTCCAGCTAATCAGATGCTGATTGGGGATTCTAGAATACACTTGCTGATGATTATGTGTTATTTTAACAAGAGAATGACAACAATTTCCTGTAATGCCACTTGCTAAGGTAATTATGCAGTAATTGCCTTATCAAGGTGTCATAGAGGAGAGAGGAGAAACTCTGAGATTTCACAGCTGCTGTCATGCTTTGATAAAGTGTTATCCTGAAAATATTTTATCAGTCATCAAGCTAAATTTCCAACAGTTATTTTAAATCAGAAAAATCTGTCTTGGGTGGGGTATATGACCTCTGCATCTAATGTTTCTCAGCCTGATAATTAGGGAGGATGGATTAACTTGTTGTAAAGGCATAAACCTGAGAGATTTGCATAGATAGGTGTCCTAGTTCAACAAGCTGGAACTGGTTTATCACTGTGTGGGTATGACCAAAGCTGTGTATTCTAAACCCTCTATGCCATTTCCCAAGAACTGTTAACAATGGACCACTTGCAGCAGCTGCCCAGGGCACACCCAACCCCTCAAGGTATGAGCTGGGTGTGAAAGAAGCCTGTGAGGTAAGAGCTGTGATAACTCCCTTCCAGGAAGTTGTTAGCACCTCCACACCCAGCCTGAGGTGTCATGTCTGCTAATGGGCCATCAATGATCCCAAAATACCCTATGACTCACAGAGTGAGGTCACCAATTGTGTAATTCCCCACCCTGGGGGAGGTACTGGATGGTCTCACCTAGACCTGAGGGAATATAATCTTGGGGGTTTTGGAACTTGGGGGACCACTCAGAGGATCCAGAAGAGGACCAGAACCTCAACAGGAGGAGACCACCACCCTTGACCAGGCTGTAACTGTTATCTGTATCAACAGGTTTTTCACCTCCTTTACTTTGGACTCGGGAGAAGCATGTGGGGCTCAGCACAGGGGCTAACAAACACCATTGCATTTGTGCCCCAGGGTGCTGGGTTACACTTCTGGGTTAAAACCATTTTCTCTTTGCGCTATTGCATTTATTGTAATATTTTTATTAAATTGTACCTCTGATATATAATCTCTTTTGTGTTGGGTTTGTTTCTCCTGCTGGTTTACCTTTAAATCAGCACAACAGGAGAAACTAAATACAGGTTCATGAAAGGCCCTTTCTGATTTTCAAAGATGAGAAGCTGTTTGCTATGAAAATATAGACTTTAACTGTAAACTTGGTTTTAGAGTACAGCTACAGTTATTTGGATATTGTCTGTGGTGAGAGACAGTAGAGAAATAGAGAATGTGACAGGTCAAAAGTAGGAATATGACAGGTCTCATAAACATATTTTATTTATTTATTAAAACTCATGAACAGCCTTAATAAGAGCACTCGATTCAGACTTACTGAGATCTACTTGCCAAGACCTGCTTTACAGGAACAAAGCCTTGAGCTCTCTTTTGCTTAGTTCAGAAACACAGAGTACCCAGCAAGAACGTAGAGTTTATCAAGTGCCTGGAATCAAGGCAAAACCCAAATGAAATGTACCCATGCAATGCCTAGCTTTGTAAGGATATCCAAAGTGATTTTTTTTTTTCACACTTAGTTTAGTCACACAACTGTGAACTGGGAAATGAAAGTAATGCCCATGCAACATACCTGTTATGCAACTGACCCCTCATCGCCAACTATTCATTCTGACACGTGTACTCATGACACTATAACTCAGAGAGAAGTAGGCACTACTTCAACTTGTGATGACTAACTGTCTTTTAAATGATTATTGGTAATGATAAAGACAAAAGTAGCAGACAATTAGGCTCATGCAACTTAAATAATTTTTTAGACTTACATTCAATGTCAGTAAGAATTAAGTGTTTTGCACCTTACTGGATCTAATCCAAATGCATATTTTAAGAATGGAAAATAAATGTGCATATATTTTATGCATTTGCATCTGTTTCATACCTGAAAGCAGCTGATGCAATATACCATGGTAATGATTAAATAAGCAATGCACAGATAGGTATACTTACTTGATTAATGTCAGATCTTGCACTGAAGTACTTCCTCAATCAAAAAATGGAGAAAATACATTTGGAGGGGAAAACATTTTTCTCATATTCTTCCCAACATGTCTTTTCTTCTCTCTAAACTACTTAGAAATGTTTTGCTAACTGTGTAATTTTCTGGGTGAAGGTACCCTGCAAAATATCAGCTTCAATTTGTTGGATTATACAGTGCAAAATCCAGTAAAAGAAGCATCAACTGACAGTTTTGAGCCAAATTTAGCACTACATTTGTCAGTTGGAGGAGAAGAAAGAGATACATTTCTAGCAGTGTTGCTGGGACATTTTAACTGACCCTATAATGGAAACATACTCCATCAAATTTACAAGGGCACATTCTCAAACAGATGAAATTTCTCTATCAGCTTGTAACAGGTTACAACATTAAATCTAATTACAAACAAAACCTCAGAGAATGAGAATAGGAGTTACAGCACTTTTGACTAAAATATATTCTGTTCTCGCTATTCTGTTTGCAAGACTAAAAAGGTAGATGTAGAAAAATTAACTAATAGTTCCATTCTAGTCAGGACTTCTGAGACTTCATGCTGAGCATTCTGTCTGGTTTTATGTGTTATTTTAAGAAGATTAAAGCCAAATCAGCGGTAGCTGACAAAATATGAGAGAGAATGCTGAGGCTGTTAAACACACTTTATGACGAAGCTTAAAGGAATTTTTGAAATCTTATAACAAAAAATTGGAGATGATTTTGGTGTTCTTCCAGTAGACAAAAATAGGATAGTGATAAGATATGTATCTATTGCGCCATTGGAAAATAAAGTTAGCATTCATAAACATAACATGCACTTAAGAAATTTTTAGGTAAAATTCTGGAAAACATGAATTCCAACTATAAAAACACTACAACATTGGAACAAATTATTGAGGACTGTCATGGAACATCAACCACAAATTTCTAAAAAAAATTAGATAATCTTCTCTCTGTGATAGTTTGAGAATGCTCTATTCTTCCCTAATATGGAAGGATAAATCAGGTAATCTCTAGACTTTAATTTTATATTTATTCTATAATGCTGATGACAAATGGTTCCCAATTACTTTTATTAGGATCACAAAGATTGCAGAAGGAACTGCCATTCACATAGCAGTTTTTCCTGTTTAGCACCATGAAAACTTCATCCACCTGCAGTCATCCATGGTTCAGTGGCAAAACCAGTGCCTCTCTTCAAATCATAGAATTGATTGGGTTGGAAAAGACCTCTGAGATCATGCAGCCAATACATGGAGATCACAGATAAGGTTTCTCATCGCACATTTGCTTCACAAAAGTCTTACCCAAGGTTGCACTGTAGCAGCGTTGGTAGGGTCCAGAAGGAACTCTGCCCCTAGGAGGGACAGGAGAGGCTTTGGAGCTTCTGCACCTCACCCTGACATTGCCTTATCTCATTGCATCCCTCCCTTTATTGGTTGTTACATTGGCTTTTCTCTAAGCCTTAAAAATGACATGAAAGAGAGAGGAGCAGAGACCTTGGTTAGTAACGTAAGAGCAAGAATTTATAAATTGTTAAAGCAACAACAACATCAAGTCTGGAAATCATAACTCATGAAAAGATAGAAAATGGGAGAGACAGAGTATAGTCACAGGGAGCATAGTGAGACAGAGCTTCTGGGGGTAGTATGTGGTCAGAACACAGCAGCATTCTGTCAGGATGGATGGGTGCTGCCATGTCCAGCCAGGCTGGCCTCAATAGCAACTCTTTCCCCACCTCAAACCCCTGGTCAGTTAAATAAATGTTAAAGCAAAGGAGGGTATAGGTCAGGGAGGAAGGACAAACTAAGGAATGCTGTGCAATTTGGGTTTTATTCCTTTATTTACATGATTTGAAACTGTTTTAATCATTAGTTACCAGCTTCTAATTTAGTAAAGAGGTTCTCCTGTGTATGCTTGTATCTCTAGTTGACAGCATGTGTTTTAGTGAAAAAATTAAGTATGAAATGAGTTTTCCATTGACACACACACACACACACACACATTTAGATCAATAGAAATGCACTTCCAAGGAAGAACATTCCTTACATGCCCACTGATGGCTTCATGGACAGAGATGCTGCATTGCTTCTGTATTTCTGTTAAATGACATAAGCCATCATTTTATATCATGATGTTGATTTATTTTGCTTTCTTGCTTTTTGAATATTTGATGTCCCTGCTATATGTCAAAAAGAAATTTTATGAGATGGCTTTTTTTACATTCACTTTGCATTTACTTTGATGCTTTGAAGCTTCACAAATATATTTCAAATGTCAAAGATTTTCAAATAGTGGTCCTGCTGGTTTTAAAACAGACAGCTAGATATTTTGCAGCCAGAGGATAGAAGACCACTGGAATACTCAGATTCCAATCATCAGAATACCCTGGCAAAAATATGCCTTGGAGATATGTACTGGTTTTTACTAGAATGAAACTAAAAATACACAGCATTCCAATGGGGACAACTAACAAATACTGACAAGTCTTGGCCTTGTCTGAAGGAAAAACATGTAGTAATTCATTTCTGCAGGAAATCCTTCTCTGTGCTTTAACATTATTTGAACACTAACAAGACTGAACATCCCCTGCTTGTGTGGAGAACTGCTCAGTGAAAAAAAAATAGTTCTGATTTTCCTTTCTTGCAAAAATGGTTTAAAATCTGAAAGATGTTTTAAGAAAACCTATCTTTTCATGGACTTTGCATAGTTTTGAAAGGTGCAGAAGAAGAATGTCAAGATTTGTATTTTTGGGTTTGCTAGTAGAACAAATGCAATTTCTTCACACAGTCAATTTTTTATCTAACTTGCCTAAGGATAGAGTGACCCACCATCATTTATTTTCTCTCCAGACTATTAAAAAGTACAATAGCTACAAAATCATGATTGCAAGCTATGCACATCTGTTAAATTAACTAAACAAAACACAAACTGAGCAGAGTTGAAAGTGTCTATAACGGAGTCTTGCCTGAGGCTCAAAGAGGCTGCGAACAAACTGCAGTGTTGACCTCCCAGAGTTTTAATGTCTTACTTCACCCTTGAACTGAATAAAGGCATTTAATTACTCATGGGAGGCTTCTCCATTTCTCAATAAAATTTTAGTTTGCTGTCATTCTTTATCTTTGTTCCAAAACCATATTAAAAATTATTTAAAAAGCCATAAACCTCTAGTTTGTCTTAAAAGATGGAAAATTTTTAGAGAGATAGAAGTGGACACTGATTGAAAACAATGTCTTGATTTTTTTTGTTGTTGTGAACAAGATTTGCAACAATAACTGCTAAATTTTAAGTTGCGATATTGGAGTGCTCCTTAAGACCTTCTAGAGATCAAGGAAGTTCATTAATTTTGACTTGAATTCATATAGTCTCAGAGATCTTCAATTCATTTATACATTATGAATTCTTTGATCAATTGGGAAAACAAGAAAAAAAATTGTTTGTTTGAAGTCACAGTTGCTCAAGACAGTTGATTGGAATGGGAATACATAGGTGTGAGTGGAAGTGGGGATTTGCTGCCATCTTCCATCATGTATTTGAGAGTCGAATTGATATTTAAAACATTTGTAGTAGAAGAAGTAAACTGAAATGCAACTATGTTAGAAACAGTATGCTACTAGATTGGCAACATATACTTGCAAGGTAAATGTGACCAGAAGGATTCCCAGGTATTTAGGTAGGCTGGAAGTGCTCATGTCCAACCTATTACCATCACTGAACCCTCCACAGCACAGCATTGTTGTGTCTCCTGGAATGCTCTGGTCTCCTGAGCCACTCTCACAAACTTGTGGGTTGAGGGGAAGGGACTGGTGGGACTATTCTGTATGGCACATGCCAAAGCCAAGCTAAGGAGCAACACACTAAATGAAATTCAGACTTTCATGCCCCTTACACAGATAATTTCCATCCATAATAGAAGAGAGCTCATATTAAGGAGATGCCACTGTAGAAATAAAAGCAGGAAGTTCTACAAGCTTTGCCAGAGTCCTGTGTTATAGATTTTTTAGTTACTATTCATTCACTTATTTACTGACAGTGTAAGTTTTCCTTTTTACTTTCACTTGTTTGACCAAAATGAGTCTTTCTTGTTCAAAATGATAGTTGATATGGGTGTAGAAACAAAATATGTTCTCCAGTATTTCAAATATTTCTCCAGTATTTCATGTGGCAAAACCAAGAAATTGACTAGTAAAATTAGAAGAAAGCTTGAAACTCTGAAGAAAATTCAGTTTTCTAACAGAGTGTGACAAAATGAAATCTTGAGTTTGTTTTGTTATGTTTTGAAGATACAGAAAATAAATTCTTGTCTGTTAGATTTTTCTTTGTTCTTCCTGCTTTCTCTTAAGATCCTGTTTGATCATCCCAAACATAAATCTTCATGTCCTTCTTGTAGATCTACATCCATACTGGTAAAAAGGATAATAAAGAAGATAGACTTCACTGAAGAGGTTTTATTTTCAATATCTGGAAAATTAGTTAGCAAAAATACCTAACCTGCTCCTTCTTAATATGTACCACTCTTCCATCTTTTGTAAAGTAGGAAACAAGAAAAGATAACGTGACATTCCCCCAACTCTGTGAACATTTTCTCCTTTTCTATACATGGGAAGAGTCTGATGTAATGTGGCCCAGACTTTGTCATCCTCTCAGTGTATTTTTCTATTTTTCCACATCCTTTCTTCATCAAAAATTGATACCTAATGAAAACCATCCTCCCTATTTCAAACCTTTGAATATTTTTCACTGAAAGTTAACAGGGTATATAAACAAATAAAGTAAAGCCACAAGCTGGGTTTATCAAGAAGAAAACCTTCAAAGGCAGTACTGAGTACTTCTGGCCACAGAGCAAATGTCACGGTACTACAGACTCCTTGTTCTGCTGTTACAATTCAGATTAAACAGAGAGTGATAGTTTCAGAGCATGATTTTTAATTTAAAAACCTAGGTGGAACTTAATAGAGATTTAGAGCAACACTCCAGATCTTAATCCAAAGACAGAGCTGATGTTCCCTCATTTGAAAGCAGAAAATTATCTTTCAATGAGCTATTCCATATTTCTTTTCAGACAAAATCAATCTAGTTTTTTTCTTTGAATATCTTTTACTTCTCATTGCCTGTGCAAACATATACTCAGCTGCTAGTTGAGTACCTGACATTGATTTAGTTACTGTAATAAATGAGGTGAACACATTCTGTTTACAAAGAGTTTTTTCTGTAGCATCCAGAAACGCTGACATCTTACACTACAACGACATTAAAATATTTGAAACTGTCTCATGCTGGCTGTGGCTTTCCAGAGCTTTGTTTCATTTCCTATCAGAGTTTTCTCACTGCTATTCTATCCAGATTCTTAAATTTGCTTTGTGTGAAGTTATAGAATCATGGAAAGGGAGTTGAACAAATTACATGGCCAAAGGAAGCAGAGTTGTAAGAACTGGGGTAATTTTAACAGGTGTAATTTTCTTATATTCCTGAAAAAAATAACAATCTTGAATTATTTTGATTTTTCATCTTTCACGTCTAAGCCCAAAACTATGGAGATATCTTCAATGTTTCACAATCCTGTCCTTGAATAATAACACTTACATAAGGAAATGAGAAAATCCCCATCCTCTGTTCTTCAGCTTTTCTGATAGAACAAGGTTATGCTGAGGAACTCCATAGATTAAATCTTGAAAAAAAAATTATTTAGTTGAATTACTGTTACACCTAGGAATACCAATCCAGACCCCTGTTTGATAGATGGTAAAAAGACACTCCTTGCCTTCAGGAACTTAAAATATGGATTTTGACCAGACATAACTGGGAGAAGTAAATCAAGGAGGAAATTGAAAAGCAAGTAGCAGAGAAGCAAGTAAATCACCGTACAAGAGACATGTGTCACGTTTTACAGTTTACTTAACCACAAACAACATTTTTTAAGGGATTTCATTTCACAGACTTTTGACTAAGAAAAGGATCATGTACATTATATGGTAAAAATTTTTTCATGAATTCTAGTTGTCCCTGGGTACTAATTACATTGCTGTTGTTGTTTTTTTTTTTTTTTTTTAAGCTCTAATTATATTGTTCTTCTCCGGGGACACCCCCTTGTCGTGGGGGAGAAGCTTGCGTGCCCTCATGAGGTTGAGAGCTATGCTGGCGG
>JAWWEV010000083.1:10589325-10628271 GCA_035583235.1 Hafferia zeledoni | reverse complement strand
AGCTCTAGCCTAAAATTCTCCTTAAAAAATAATCTCTATAAATGTTGCAGTTTATACACACATATATGCATGCCCATACTATGGCTTGTAGGTCACTGTATGTACTTTTTTCTTGAGAATCTGTTGTCTTCAAAGGCAAAACTAAACATGTTTTCTCATATGCTGCCTGCAAATGGGGCCAAGCACAGCACAGGTTTTGGGGTTTTTTTCTTAGAACTTTTTTAAGTAATTTTCTTTGTGTTTTCTGTTTATCATGATTTGATGTTTTCTGACTTTATTGCCTTTGGTATCCAGAGACAGCTTGTCTCTTGGATGTAAGATTTGTAAGAAAGTAACCTTTCATTAACCAGTTTGCAGAGACAGGAAAAAAACAAGCATTTGAGCAGAAAACCTTACAAACCTTCTGTCACCCTTATCCTCAGCCATACAGTTCAAACCAAATCATCTATTGGATGGTTTTGGATACACTGTCTTCCAAATACAAATATGTGGAGTCATTTGTTACCATTCATTCTTCTTTTAAAAACTTACCCTTATATGTTTTTTCTTAATTGTATTTTTTACTGTATTTAAATTTCCTCATGCATTAAGTTTTAGTAAACTTTTGTCTTAGTAGTTTTAGTTAACTGACCTTCACTTGTTCTTCTTTTGACTAAAATCAGAACTTTAATTTCTCTGTTTCTCTGGTTTTAAAAATCAACTTTCTGTAATTATCTCTTTCTAAAAGTGAAAATAGTTGATTTTTATCTTAACTAGAGGAAGAAGTTTGTTTTAAGAAGATCTGAAAATATTTCTTTGAAAAATTTCCAAAGGCATTTAATTTTTTTTTTAATGAAAGGGTTTTTTTAAACTTATGCAAATGCTTATATTTTTTAATATTCCACTTCACAAAAGAATGCAATAGGAAAATAAATTAAAGAATGCTTAACAAATATAAGTTAAAATCCATTTTTGAGTTAAAAATATTTCTCTTCACAATCTGTGCAAATAATTAGAATTTTAAGGAATGACTTCTCAGTCTAAATACTTGAGGATTTTTGAAAAAACTTTCAGTTTGCACTATTCAGTTACATTTATGGTTCCCTTGGCCAAGTACCTGAATTTGTTTGCTGTTTTCTTTTACCATCTTCATCCTTGTCAAAAATATTGATATTTTGTACCTTTACAAAAGCTCTTACTCAAACCCAATTCTAATTCTATTCAACATAATGGTTGCACTATCAATGCCTTTCTCCAAATGCTCCTTCAAACGACATTTATTCCCTCCCTACTTAAACTTGTTGTCTCTTGACACAGCTGACAGATGCTGCTATAAAACCAGATCCCTTCCTGCAATTATTATTAGAAGTAAAATGAGCATGGTCTCCCCCTGCTTTCTTTTTTCCTTTTTATAAATTTCAAGTCTGAGTTTTCCGAATTACCTGTGACAGATTAAAGTTCTTGGTTGAGCTGTGAGGATGAGTCCTAAACTAAGAGCAGGAGTGTCCTCTGAGCATTTCAGAGAATGCTTCATTATCCTGATACTCTGAATGGCAAATATGAAACAAAAATAGTATTTGGCGCCAAGTCCCCCAAAATCTCATTATAAACTGGCTCTATATCATTGTGCATGGCCTATCAGTCAGGAGAAATGTCTGTAACTGGCAGCAGGAGTGAGGTGTGAGAAGCCTTTCTACAAACTGTGAGAAGACAAAAACAAAAAAGTCCTGCATTGATTGTTGCCCTTTCATTGTTGGAAACATGGAACACCGCTTTTCAAAATTTCAGTCAAAACAAACTTTGGAAAGGGTCTTCTAGTTGTACTCTATTGTAAAGAGGACCTGAAAAGTGAAGAGTCTTTTCAGATATCTCACAACCACTCCCATATCCCTGTTCCTGGAGAGGTATCACAGAGGTTATACAGAGATACTGTCCCTTGGAAGTATTGGTTCTTTTTGACCATTTTAGTTCCCCTTGCCCTCTACTGCCACATCAAAACTAGTGGTGGTCCAAACCAAGCCATGATTCCCTTCTCAGTCAACTTTCTGGAGCATGCACCAAGTTTTTATTTCTTAGTTGTGTGATGGTCAGCACAGCAGATCCCTGGTCAATCTCTGCAACATCATGGCATTCACACAGGTGAAACAGCACCAGTGATAACAGGCATCTCAAACTCTAGTGCAGAATGCAGGAGAAACACATGACACTTATTTACTAAATAAATAAATGCTGAAACCAAGTTTCAAGCACATTTGTCCACTCCCATCAAACTCAGTGGGAATAAGCTCCTTTGGTATGTATTTACTGAGGTGGAAGGAGGTGCTGGTAATTCTGTGAAGATGATGTAATAAGTGTAGGCTGATCTTCGCAGTACTGTTATGCACCTTCTGGCAAGACCCAGTGGTCAGGACTACATATTTTTAGAGTGCTATTATATAATTTGGGATGGTGAACAGCTCCTACTTTACTATGTTTTTTTTCATTCTTTCTTTGGTCTCTCCTTCCCTCTATCTTGCTTTTTATTTGTCTTTCTCTCTTGTAATACAGATTAACAGAAAACACTTTTAAAATAAGGTTTACAACAGTTGTTCATATTTACATTTATGTTTTTAATGACGTAAAATTCTATTCTGGTCTTAAAAGCCTAGATTTTGAATAAAATGAGATTAATTTTGGAGTGATGATAAAAGGTTGATTATTTCTTTGTGTTGATATTGTGGTCATAAAAATGACAGAAAATTTTAAGGGATTGTCTCTCTCAGAAATAAGATTATTTTTAAAATATTTTACTTTTGATTCTGAAATCATACCATTGTTTTATTTTGATCTCTCTTCCTTAGCTTCTTTTCAATAACTAGAACTCTTAATTTAAGATCTGTCCTCAATGCACCTCTGGTGACACTGATTTGTTTTCTAGCGTACATTAACTGATTCAAACTCCTCAATTTATTATGAGTTTAGAGCTGAAAATGCCTCACATGAGCAGCCATTTCAGAACAAATGTTTCCTCCAGTGTTAGAGGGACACCCAGAAGCTGAAAGAATCTTCTTGAAGGTGAAATTGTCCATGCATTTCTTTCTTTCTCCATAAAGTGAGAAAGGAAGAAATTAACTTTATTTTTCTTTTTCTCCCTGTAGAAAAAGCTTCATTCATGTCTTCTGCTATAGAGCTTCTTATCCAAAGCTCTCTCAGTTTACCTACTGTGACAGTCAAAAGAAGTTTATTGATCCCCATAATTTGAAATCTTAATCCCACCAAAATCAAAACCTCACATGTAGACATGATTTTGAGTGGCAATATTTTAATGTAAATTGAGTAAACTCAAAGATAAGAGGCAAAAGGAAATACTTGTGTTTCATTTTACTTGGAAATTTATATTTAAGAAAGATCTATTTTACATTTTTAGCACCGGTAAAATTTCCTAAATTAGTATAATCTTTGTAAATAGAGTAAGCTTCTTAAAAGTAGAAAAAAGAAGTAGCTTACTTCTGGACAAGATGTCACCATGCAGATATAGCTTCCTTTTTTCCTTCTCCTTAAGGTGATTTTCTGCAGAAGAATTATTTTTTCAGGATCTCATGCTAAAATAGGTAAAATATGGAATATATTTTCTACATTCCCTGACCTTTATGCCTCACAGAGATTGCAAAGTCTGTTTCATATTTAAAATAATGTCTTGACACCAGCTGCATCATTATTTCCAATAAGTTAAGTCAGTAGCATCAGCACTGTTTATCTTATTTCTGCCCTTTCAGCAGCAGAGTTCACCGGGTTACCAGTGACCTGTGCTGTTCTGTATTCCTGCCAGGTGAACAGCCACAACCAAAATCCTTCTTGTTAGCTTGGCTTTACATTCCAATATTTAAAATTAGCACCTGAACACAATTCTGTGAAGGTCTATGGGAAGCAGCTTCAGATAAATAAACATCTTGTGCTGTGCATGCTATGCACAGGCTGGATCAAGCCATTATCTTGGGAAGTGCTATTCCTTGTTTATTCAAAAAGACTCCTTCTCACTTTATAATTAACCTATTGTAAGCTTCTAACAAAGTCTGTGTAAAATAGTGATATCTTTCTCATAAATATCCTATTACTTATGCAAAAAGATATTTAAATTTGAAAGACTATTTCCTGCTAAATAATTTAATCAAGCTGTTCTCATTGGGCTTTGTATACCTGCTCCTTAGCAGGAGCACATGTTAAAATGCTGCTAAAGAGTCAGATTTTATTAGATAACAGAACCTTGAAAGGAGGCAAATTCTTAGAAATAAAGATGGTAAATTCACAATGAGAACAATGTGGATCAACATGTATGATATTTCACATTCATGGAAAATATTCATGGGAAAGGACAATTTTCAAAAGGCCATAAGTCATTTCCATGAATTTAAAATGTTTTCACAAATCTACTATAAAATCACACTTTTCTTCTACTCTACTATAAATTATCTGTTGTTTTTTTTTTTTTGTTGTTATGTCAATGTGACACTGTAGAAACTTAGAAATAATATATAATTATAAAAACTAAGTCTAATTTTAACATAGATATTCAAAACTATCAAATAACTGACTAAAACAATTTCTGAAACCAGTGATTTTGAAGCAGTTTTAGTTTCTCTAGGATTTTACCATTCATGTAAGTTTTTGAATCACTTCAAACTGAGTCAAAGTATCATAAATTTTTTCCATAAAATAACTTCTAAAATTGATTATAGAAGAGTAATTTATCTCCAAATTTGTTTTATATTTCAGTATATTTTTGTTTTTTTATTTACTTTTATTATTCAGTGGTCTTCATTGGTTCTTCTTCATTCCAATGCTTTTCCTGTTGCATGGTACTAAAGTTACTAATGTGATTAGTTTTCCCAAGCTTAGTGTTACGATTGAAGTTCATAAGTTGCTGTAAATGTATTAGTTCAGTTTTAGTTATGCAGAGGCCTTTGCATTGAAGAATTAACAGCTTAAAACAGCAGGCTGTTACTGAAGTTAACTGTATATGTACAAAAGTGATTTCTGTAAATGGTAGAGCTGTTCTTCAGTTTTCTAATATCACTTTTTCATTTGCAAAATTCGTAAAATATTAAGAAGACAGAAAAAAAATTATCTGTTTTCAGGAGTTCATTTGGTGCAAAATAAACATGATCCATTAGGCGAGCTTCAAGGTACCTTGCCATATAATTTTGAACACTTGTAAATCAATTTTGGTTATTTCTTATATTTCATTGTAAAGATTACATAGCACTCCATATGCTGAAGATATCCCACACTAACCAGTTTTATGTTTGATTGGATTTTATGCTTTATAGCAAGGTGCACTTCCCATTATTCCCCTTTTTCAAATCATTACCTTCTTTTAGGTGTTCCACTCAACAAAAACATGCCAATTTTTTGCCCACCATTTTATTTAGTGGCAGAATAGTTACATATCTCCATTGCTGGAGATATTACAAAGCTGTCACAATACAGTCCTGATCAAATTACTGGGTAGAGGGTTGGACCAGGTGGCCTCCAGAGTTCCCTTCCAACCTCAGCCATTTGATGAGTCTGTGGTTATTCATGAGCAACAATTTTCTCAAACTATACTAGCCTATTAAAGCTCTAATTAGCTTTCTTTTTAAATATGGTGTTAGATTTACTAGCAGGATTCAGAATTGTTTTGTCCAGCAAAACTATTCTATAATTTCTTCATATTAAGTGATAACTGAATCTATCTCTATGACAGATTTAGAAGCAGAGGAATAAAAAACAGATGAAAACAATGAAATATTATATCACAACTCAGCAAGATTTCTTTGCTAAGCTTAGAGAGTTATCTGTTGTTTTTTGTTCATCATAATATTCTCTGTGATTCACAGAAATAACATCTGCTGTTTAGAGGGTTTTAAAATGTTAAGAGAACAATACACTGAACTTCTTGTTTATTTACAGGTGTAAATAATATTACTTTTTACCAATACTGCTCTCTGTTTACTGTACTGTTGGCTATATTGGTTAAGGGCATAAGGCAGTCAACCAAACATAGGAATTCAGGACTATTTTAAAAGCTTCCACATGTCCTTCAGGCCTCCAGCTGATGTTCCAGGAGGGCATGTTAGGACCTGTCATATCTGGCAATGCCACATAAGTATTGTCTGTTCTCTAGGGAATAATCCTTTATTTTATAAATAACTATAATGGAAGCTGACACATTCATCACATGTGGGAATCCACAGGTAGTTGGCTACGTATAAGTGTGCTGAATCCCATCTCTGATAATACTTTTCAAACATGCAAATGGCAAATTTTAAAATCAATCTATTTTCTATGTCTTCACTAGAGAAGGCAAGAAGTATTGCTGGTACTTAAGCTGCAGCAAGACAAATTCAGACTTAGACAAGAAGAAAAACTACCTGACAAAATGGATAGTTAATGACTAGAATAGATTACACGAGAAGTTTAAGAGTCTGCCTGCTTGGAGACCTTTAAGAACAGGTTAGACAAACATTTGTCAAGAATGACAGATATAAAGCTAAACTAGTGTTTACAACAGATTTAGGCAAGATTATTCCTTCAAAAGACATGGACTAGATGGCACAGATACTGATGCAAATAGAAGTGATTGTCTGTCAATAATTTTTTCTCCTCTTTTTACTCATTTACCTGTTCCTGGTACCCCAAAAGCAGTTTCTTCTGCTTCTACATTTGAGATGTATGTTCTATATTATATCTCTGTTCCTCTGTTTCATTAGAGGAACCTGCTTTTAAAAGTAGGTATCTGAAAGTTAATTATCTATAGTATGCAGCCATCACCAATCAATCAACCGTGCTATTGTTTTATTGTTTATTGTGTTTCAAAAACATTTTTAAGCTTTGAAAAGGAATGACTGTGGATTGTGTTCTACTCCAAATGCAGCTCTTTTTATGGGAAATCTGTGTAAAAATATTATTTAAAAACATGTTTTAGAATTGACACACAAGGGTGACATTGGTAGTTTCATTCTCTACCTGAAAATTATATCTAAAATAATGTCATCATTCTGAATTCCAGTGGGTTAAATCTAGTCTCTTCCTTTAGAAGCCATGTGAAATAGTGACTGTGCTGGCAGATACATATTCTGCCTTAAGTCTTCTGTCCCTGCTGTGCAGAGAGCACTGACCAGTGTGGAAGCGGAGTTAGTTGGCTGGCTGGTGGGAGTGCATGATATGAGAACACTACTGCACCGACAGGAGATCACATAGTGAAGATCTACAAAATCTGTAACCTTTCCAATAACCTATCTCATCACCAGGCCAAATGCTAAAAAAGGGGGGGATGTAACCTGATCTGTGGAATTCTATCAGATGTTTCCAAGGCAATGTGACACTCAAGTAAACTCTGAGTAATGCTCAAAAGTTTCTGAGAACAAACTCAAACACATATAATTCCAGTATTTTTGAAAAGCCATAAATGAGGTCTGGTTACATCTGACATTCTGTAAAAATATTTGCTAGAATGGAGTTAAATTTTCTGTTGTGAAAGAATTTTAAATGTTTTCCAAGTCCAAGTATTTATTATTCACTCTGATTCAGTCTGTTAAATATATCAAATATATATATATATTATATTGAATTCTTCTGTGGTTTTCATAGTACAGATTTTTCCAGGCTGCTATTTTAAGGTTAACATGGTGGAAACTATGAGACAATTTAAAATAAATTTATACATAATGGAGATTAGACAGGAGCAGTAATAAGGCATCTCTATTTTGCAAGAAGGAAAGGGCTCACAGTCTTCATCAACATCAGTTTAAACTGTCTACAGCAAGCTGTGAAGGAGCTGGCTGATGTCACGGCAAGACAATTTTGATTGTCTTTGTACCATCAGTTATGGCAACTGGAGAAGCTTCCCAAAGACTGGAAGAAAACAAATATTGCACCTGCCTTCAAGAAGGACAAGAAGGAAGATCAGGTAAACTATGGGCTGTTCATCATACTAGACAAGATAGTGGAGAGAATAATGTTGGATATAATTCCCAAATGTATTAAAGAGAAGTGGTAATTTGGGGTAGTCAGAATAGTTTAACAGCAGGGAAATCACACCTGATGACCAGTTGGTCTGATGAGATCTTGGAGATCTTTCCCAACCTAAACAATTCTATGATTCTATGACCAACTTGCAATCTTTTTCAATAAGAAGACTGGCTTGATGGATAAAGGGAGAGCAGTGGATGTTGTTTATCTTTACTTTAGCAGGGCTCTCAACACTGTCTCCAATAACGTCTTTATTGACAAACTAATAAAGTGCAGAGGTGATAAGTGGACAGTGAAGTGGATTGAAAACCTCCTGAATTGCTGAGCCTATAGGGTTGATCAGTGGCATGAAGTCCAGCTGGACACCAGGCACTAGTGGAATACTCCAGGATTAATACTGGGGCTAACAGTCTTTTCCATCTTCATTTATGACTTGGATGATGAAATAGAGTGTGCTCACAACAAGGTGGCAGGCTATTCCAAAGTGGGTATAATGGTTGACACATCAGGTGGTTGTGCTGCCATTCAGAGGGACATTGACAAGCTGTGAAATGTGCTGACAGGAATCTCATTAAGTTCAGCAAAGGAAATTATAAAAGTCCATCACCTTGGACCTCATGCAGCAGGATAGTCTGTGGTCTCACTGGTGGGAAAGCAACTTTACAGAAAACAACTTGGGATTCCCATTGGACAGTAAAAATGTGAGAAAAAACTTCTTACTGTAAATGTGGTTAAGTCTTCGAATGAGTTACCCGGAGATGTTGTGTAGTCATAAGTCTTGGAGTCATTAAAAACCCAATTAGACATGGCCCTAAAGAATTTGCTTTATGTGATCCCTCTCTGAGCAGAAACTTTGCCTGGATGACCTCCAGAGATACCTTCCAACTGCAACTATTCTGTGATTCTGCAAAATGGCATAAAGCTCTGATTGAGTGATACTTATATAAGCATTGTAAAGTAACACACAGTGAAAAGAAACATGTAATAATCACTTTGACAGCTAATAATTTTGGATGATATACCAACAGTCATATAATGCAGGAGTTTTGTTTTGTCTAACTTATTCAAAGCATTTGACTCTAAAATAGCACTTTTGCTGTACTTTCTTTATTTTAAACTACGTAGCTGTAAAGCAGGGTAGAGATTGAACAGTGAAAATTCTTGTTAACAAAGGCAGACCAAATATTTTAGTCTCTAACATTTCTTGATACTGAATACAATGTTGATTCTCCTGTTCAGAGAAAAATTTTTAAACAGGATGTCTGGTGGTGAACTTCTGAACTCTAACCCTCACAATTCAGGATGTGTTTAAGTTCACTGCAGCAATGTTATAATTTTCAGAGATTCTCTAGAGAATTGCCATGGTAACCCAGGCATAACTGTGTGAATACAACTCTAGATGAATTGCTCAGAGATGTTTCTAGGGTCATTGACGCACTATGGGTACTAGTGATCTCACCAAAAGCAGAATCCATCACTGCTTGCACATGCAAGCTGCGTGAGACTCCCACTTCCATCTATCACAAAGCTGGCCCTTTCTTGCTAGGTTCATTCTAGAACAGCATCACGTGGCTTAATAGAATTAACTACATCTGGGAAGATCTCATTCAAATGTCTTATACCATACTGGGAAAATGAATATCAAATGTGACTAGACATGATATACTAATACTTCCACATGTAACTTAAGGTCATGGGAATGTTTCTTTGATAAATAAGAGAATTATGTGGTCAGAAGATTATATTCAAGGTCTAAAGAAGGGCACTGTAATGATAATCAAACAAACCTGTTCTGTAATTTTTCTACATGGAGGGGAAAAAAAGGTCCAGTTCTTAGAAACAATGCTCTGATGAAGGTCTGTTATGTACAACAAAAATCTTTGGAAGAAAACCCATGATATTTTGATGAACAAGCAATTGGGAGAAATAGTGTTGGAATTTAGGGCTTCTGGTAATAAAACATAGAACCACATAATCATGGAATGGTTTGGGTTGGAAGGGACCTTAAAGATCATCATATTCCAATCCCTCTGACATGGACAGGGACATCTTGCACCTGCTCAAAGCCTCATCTAACCTGGCCTTGAACACTTCCAGCAATGTGGAACCCCAACTTCTCTGGTGAACCTGTTCCAGTGTTATGAAGACTTTCTGATAAACATATGTAATTTCCCAGCAAAAAAAAAAATCACAGCTTGAGTAATAGCTGAATGTTTTCATCATTCCAAAAATAAATACAGTAATCTGGAACTGCTGATTAAGTGGGACCAGTGATTATATCTGAAGTACATTGATAAACAAAATGTGGGTACAGTAATATATATTAACATTGTAAACCAGTTAATTTTCCCAAACCTATGCAAATTGGGAGTTATGAACAAGACAGCCTTGGAAGAAACACTGAGTTAAAAAGAAAAGATGAGTGAAAATAGAGAGTTATAGATGGCAAAGAAAATGTTTCATTATCCAGAAAGAAGATAACTTTGTTTAAAAGCTTATTTGTTTCAATGGTTTCAAAGTTTCAGGAGCTAAATTAGAGGCAAAAGAGGATGCATAAAATAAAACCCCAGAAAATCATTAACAATCAATATAAATTAAAAGTTATGAGATGATTAAAACTGATATTTAAAAATCTGAAAAAAACTCAGAAGATAATCCATGGATGGCAAATTATTGTAGGAGAAGAAAATAGAACATTTTTGTAAGGAGGGAAAGATAGGACTATTCCCTTAGGGCAGATTCTGTGATTGGGGAAGACCTAAGGCGAGAGATTTTTTTTTCCAGAATGGTGTTGTGAATGTTCTCTCTTTCTGTCTGTAGAGAAGTAACTCCTCTGCTTTAAGGAGGGATGAGATTCTCACAGACATTCCACGGGGCTCTTGCTGGGTGTCAGGCAGGCCATAAAACTTAGGGGAGAAAACAGCCTTGAAAAGTTTTGTGTATGTGAAAGATGCTGTTAGAAAAGCACCAAAAAGTGTTTCCTGCTTGCTTCTTGTTCACCTTCTGCAGTATCTTTGTAGTGCATTGTAGTATTCTTGATTTTAAAACAAATATTCTTTGATTAGCTAAGGTTTGGTGTCTGGGGGAACTGCATGCTTATCAATTCTCACCGCTCTAAAAAGTGCAAGGATAAAGTTAAGAAAATTATTTCACACTGATTTTGAAAATAGGTCAATCTGATTTTTCAAAACAATGATTCAAGAGAAGATGAGAAGATTATGGTGAACAAACAGTGTAGCTGTGAGAAAAAAAGGATGATGGTGATAGCTGGTATATAAGAAAGGAAGCATCAAATACTTCAGCCTAGTTAGAAAAATTAAAGCAAGGATAAGACACTGAGTGTAATTAGCCTTTGATATAACTGCAAGGAAGGTGGTAGACAAACAGAAGTTACTGGTTTCAGGGATAGAGTTAATGTACAAAGTAAAACATCTGATGTTATACAAGAATTTAATCTGCAACAAATTCAGAAAAGCTTAAGAAGATTAAATGCTAAGAAGGTACCTCATCTTTAAATTATGGTCTCAGAACACTCATGTCCGATACTATAGTTAATTATTACATTATGATTATTATTATTTTTATGGTACTAAAGTGATACATTTCGTTATATGATCATATATGCAGTGATTCAGTAACCATTTTTAAAACTCATTGGGTGTTTTATTTGCAAATGAGTACAAATACGTAGAACTACATTAAAATATTGTACATAAATGTGTACAGATAAAAATCCAAGTATCTTTTATTGTTTATTGTTTTAGGACAGCATTAGTATACCCAGTATATCTACTTGAGGCATTATACTCTATCCACCATTCTTTGATTAGAGCACTGCTTTATCATGTATGCATTTCTTGGATTTTACTGTCAAATGTAGAGGAAAATTTTAATTCTGGAAGATACAAAGCAGTTTCAATGAAAGCTTTGGTTCTGCAAACACACATAATGGATCTCCTAGCTTATAATTATTTTTTTTTTTTTAATTTTCTCACTGAAATCTCTTTCATCTCTTATCCTCCAGTGTCCAAAATAACAGAAAAATATGACCACATTGAGACTTTGTATTTTTCTTCATGAGTTGTAGTAGTTCGCAATAGGCTACTCACATAGGCACACTGCTTCAGGATTGTAGTTTTAGTCTGCTAGTCTTTTTCTGATCCTTTGCATCCTATTGCTAGCATTTACAGGGAAAAAAAAAAAAAAAAAAAGCCTGTACAGACATGTAAGTAGTACTCTTTTTTTTTTTTTTTTTCTTTTTAAGCCACTTACACTTTACACTTTAAAAATTGTAAATAGCTTTATTTCCTGTTAATGGAGTAATTTATATAGTACCTACTATCTACATTGACAGCACTTTTTATCCACTAGCAAATGTGAGGCATTTACTGAATCAATTACTTGAGTTATGAAGAGGAGCACAAAGCCTCATTGCCACTCCATTCTTCTCAATAACAAAGGAGAAAACACATTAAAAACTAGCATTGATGGGTTGTTGTGAGATTCAGTCAATGAGCACTCCCAGAGTTGAAATTAAAAGGCAGTTAGGAGAAAATTGTTTTCTCTGGTCATCAGTCACAATGTGAAAGGCCTTTTTCACAATGATTAATTAAAAGCTGAAAAAAGACTGAGCTTTAATAAAGTGTCTGGATGGGTTTTTGGTAGCATCATGAGTTAATGGACAGTGGCTTGCCTTGACTAAGTGTTATTGCTCTAGTCCATAATTTCATCTTGAAAATGGGCAAGGGAGTGAATCTTCCTCTTAGTAATTGAGTATTGATTTGAAAATAAATGGCACTGAAACTCCCACTGAACTGTCAGGATATATTCTGGACAGCACTGACAAGAAATGGCTTTTGGTTGCTGTGAAAGTTATGGATCAGCTTGATACTTAAATACATAGAGCTCCACTGCAATCTATCTTCTGATTTATCAAGTTTCAGATGGTCAATACATGACATTGCAGAGGAAATAACATTTATGTGCCTGAAGCAAGAATAGGGAAACATTATGACCTGTTTTTTGAAATGTTTCCTTCAATTTGTGAAGCTATTTAAAAACCAGCAAAATTTTGGTTGATGCCTTAAGTGAATACTGTCACTTCTAGACATTAAGCTTGGAAATATTTTAAATGTGCTTACAAAGAAAGTGATTATATTAACATATGCACATTATCTTCAAATAACTTGATGTCATGCAAGTGGAGGCAGTATGGTCTGTGTAACTCGAGATGGTGGAAAAGTGACAGCCATCACCTTTAAGCCTTCAAGTAGTGTAGTCTGCTGGCTGTATTTAAAGGCATATAACCTACATAATAGAAAGTCTTAAAACTTTCACTAGTGATATAAAATAGACATTGGATGTAAAACTCAAACACTGTAATGAAAAGTTACATAGATGAAACAAAATTCAGCCAGACTTTTTTAACCTAGTAACAATAAAACAGAATTTTAAAGGCATTGAAGTGCCAAACCTCCAATGAAATTAACAGATGTTAAGCATTTTAGACACCAGAGTTAGAGTGGTCTTAACTTCCTTCTGAAGTAGCTCTAGGCTAGAGATGGCCTTATCTTTGCAGGAGTTCTGAGGACACCAAAGTATGTTAAAGAGTTAGGATGCAAGTTCCTCAAAAGAGGGTGAAAGGAACTCCACACACAGATGCTGAATGGGGAATCGTCTAAACATACCTGGTAGGAAATAGGAAGCACAATCATATCTTCACAGCTATCACTGAGAGAAGACTGCCTTTTTTCCCATTAAGAAAAAAAAACAAAAACAAAACAAAACAAAAGACAACAACAAAAACAAAACAAAACCAAAACAAAACCAAAAACAAAAACCCCAAACACCAGACCTCCTTACTGTTGCTGCAGAGCTTGATGATACTTCCTTTTGTATGAAAGCTTTCTAAAAAAAAATTGTGGAACTGATAAATGTCAGTTACAGCCAGCATTGGTGGCATGGATATCATACACCCAAGAAACATAAGCTCTCATTTTCTAGATCCTCCTCTTTCTGAGAGTTCAGACTCCAAAATCCTTCAAGGCCTCTTGAACCCCACACAATTTTTGAGGAGAAACTTCGTGGTGTGAATGTGTGTGTCTGTGTTCAGAAGTGATGGACAGACTATAGGGTCAGAAAAGACAGAAAGGCAAATATCTCCACTGTACATTGTTTATGAATCTTACATAAAGAAGCAGCAATTTTTAAATAAAATTTTCTGATTTCTGAAGAAAAAATAAAAGCAATCTATCAGTTTGGAAGAAATTAGATGTGCCTTTCTTTAACCTTTTCTTAGATGGGATTTTACCATGTTGTTTCTGACTTTCATTACATTAAACAAATATCTATAGGAAATCTTTATCTAAGATTGACACACAAATCCCTATAATACTTTGGCATCGATACCATTTGTCAACAGGTGTTCCTATCCACTGAGCAATGAACATAAATTTTACCTGTCATAATTTTACTGCTAATTTAGAAGCATGTCCTCATACACTGCTTTAGAAATTCTCTGGTTTGGATTGATGGGAAAAATGAGGTTTAATATTCAAGTGCTTTATAGTTTCTTGCCTAAGAATATACTGTACTTCACTATTCCCTGCACACACTCATTATCAACCTGCACTGCTGAGGAAGTCAAGGGATGGAGTGCAATTCCTTTAGAGAACATGGTTAGGAACTGCTTATGCAAGTCATGGCATGAATAGAAGAATTTAGGTATTGATTTCACACAGAAAAAAATAAATTAACAACATTAGTTGTTTACTAGTATGTTCCATAAAAGACACAGACTGGATGATTGTAAATTTTCTTGCAAGAGTAGAATTTACTTTTTTGAAGTTACTAATAATAAAATAGATTATTTTGAAGGCATTGAGAAAATTTCCAGTGTATTTAACTGAATCAAGTTAACATTCTAAGGCAACAAAAGTAAAATGCCAATCTTAATTAGATGATCGTGATGATGGATTTTGAACTGAATTTCACTTACTGATTATGTAGTATAAAGAACTATAGACACAAATGATAACAGCAGAGATCATCTGTTGAGTTACAAAAAGCCAATCACTGATATTTCATAGTCCCAGTTCATGAATACTTATCTCTTGCCTGAATTTGTCTTCAAAGTACCTTCACTAAATAAGCCAAAGATGAAATCAGAAGGAATGATGAGAGCCATTTAGCTGGAGTTCTGTTGGATGGGGCTTTGAGCAACCTGATTTAGTGGAAGGTGCTTCTGACCACAGCAGGGGAGGTGGGGGTGGAACTACATGATCTTTGAAGTCCCTTCCAACTCAAAACATTCTACAAGTCTATAGTTCTGTAACTTAATCAAGTTTGACAATTGTTTGAAATTTTATATATCTTACTTCTGTTAGAAATATAAGACTCTGTAGAAGGTTAATATGTAATAGACTAGTGCTATATGAAAAACTGTTGTATTTCCACAGGAGTGCTACATACAAACAGCATATTGTTTCACCCACAAATTCAGAGAAGCAGAATAGTTTGTAATGTTTATAATGCCTATAGGTATCTCTTTGACAATGTATCACATAATAGTACCTTAAATGAGTATACAATTAAAAAAAAAAAAAAAAAAAAAAAGGGCTGCAAGGGTTTTTGGTACTAATCATCTTCTTAATGAACAGCTGCCATATGCAATTTTGCAGTGTATCAAAGTGACAACTAACAGTTGTTAGTATGCAAAAAACCCCCCAAGAAACAAGATGTAGTTGTTCAGTTCATTAATCACCAAGATTATCAGTTAAGGAAATATCTCATATTAGACAGAATGAAATGTCTTCATTTTTTCTTAATCCTTTTCCATATTTAAAAAAATCATATTTAAGCAAATTGAATTCTCACGTTCATAGATTGAATCTGACAGTTATAAATAAACAGAAGAAATCTTATGCTGAGTGAACCAACACTTTTGTAAATCTCTTCCTTTCCTAAAACTATTTGTTTTGAGATATATATTTTCATGTAAAGACAAATTCCTTGTAGTGTTTTTTTATGACTGCATTTATGGAGCTAATTTATCTGAAATATTGAATATTGACAGTAAAATATTCATGATTTGTGACAGAAACATCGTGACTATATGAAATACATGTTTTGTCAGTCATAAAACCCTCTCAATAAAATTTCAGCTAAATTTTTCAGCAGCACAATTCTTGGAGTCAGAGATGAATTAATGCATGTTTTTTGTGAAGCAGAAAGAGTATTATTGCTTCATTAATACCAATCATACTAGTATTCATTTTGAAGTTTCTTTTAAGTAGAATAATTTTTTGTGTTAGTAGGGAAATATAAACCAAAGGGTCAGGCTGATTCCAAGAGAAGAGGTCTAGGCAAAATATAATGACATCCAAAATGTTCCCTGGTGAGAGTGCTTCTTGCTAATAGTGGAAAAGAAGAAAAAAGAGCAGCTTGCAGCCTGATACACCTGGCACTGGAGACTTTGGGAAGGCCATCTGTTCTCATGTCCAGACCATAACCAGGCCTTGCATGTTCTCCAGCCAGAGCCTGATAAACTCTTCCTTTCTTCCAAATCCATGCAAGTACATGTGAATGGGCTAGACAAATATTGTTTATACCATACACTTTCCACAACTAATTTTTCCCTCCTTGCTTTAACATGCTTTTGCCCACATATTCTGTAGGCAGCTGATTTTCACAACATTGCAGTGAATTTGGTCAACCTGGAGCTCATCCCAGCTCTACTGTCTGAGCAGCACTTGTGGCTTGGAGTATCCATGTTGGGAGAAAAATATATTCACATGGGTAAGCAAAAGGATTTTATAATACCTGCAAGTATCTCATTCATACTATAAATACACACACATCCCTGCTTTCTTGATCATTGAAGATTTTTAATTAATTGAAAAGCATCAAAGACTGTAAAGTATTAATTTCAATTATCTTGTGTATTGACAGGAAACAACATTGCTCCTAATATTAACTTACATGGGAATACACAGATTTTTTAAAACAGGACAAGGCTTGTCAGTGATACCTTTTAAGGATTAAGTAACATAATTGGAAAGAAAACAAACTGTTTTGGACACACAATTCTCCTTCCAGTCTGAAAGAGAAGCACTAAACTACAAGTAAAATACTTGTGAGTTTTAGAGCTTAAGAAGGAATTTTGGCAATGCTTGCAATAATGGGTAAAGTACTGATAAGTCTGAGAAATGGATGCTGATGTGGGAATGTACTTGGGCAGGAAGTGTAACAGCAGAAAAAACAACCTGTGATGATCTGAAAACGATGGTACCTGAAGCAAGTACATTAAAGCATGAAAACAACAGGAGCTTAAACCAAGGTAAAGCCAAATAAGTCTGGTCTGTATACTATTTCTGTCCCTCCCTGTTACTGCTTCCTTCCTAGAACCAACACTGCCATGAATGTGAACTAATGGTCAGCACACAAGATTTCTGACTCGCTGTGGGTCACTTTGTTATCCTCAACAGTGGATTTTCAGAAAACCATGAAGGTGCCTGGGGGTATTAGGCACAGGAATAAACATCTGCCTTAAAAAAAAAACCAAAAAAAAAACCCCAAAAAAACCCACCACCAAAAAAACTCCCCAAAAAACCAAAACCAGAAAAAATGAATAGGTAAGTTGGTGTTCTGCATAGAGGTTACTGCGTGACCTTTCCCACCATGGAGAAGTTTCCTGACTTTTGTATGCTTTTGCCTAGATTTGTAGATGAGTTCTCACAATACTCAGGCTTAAACATACAAGTAGTGTCTTAGATGACCTTTCCATGTCCCTTCCAACCCAATTTTTCTATGGTTCCATAGGAACAACCCTCACTGTGACTCAGCAGTGATGGACAACCATGCTCAGTTCCTGACAGAATCTGTGCCCTCTGTCTGACTGGAGTGATGGATGGGTAAGGAAAAGTGGGCTTGTACTATCAGCCAATCAGAACAGATCCCAGGGCTTACAAATAAGAGAGAGAGAGAGAGACTTTTTACATGGACACTGACAGAGAGTAGATTTAGATTAGTTATTAGGAAGAAATTCTTTACTGTGAGAGTAGTGAGGCACTGAAACAAGGTTCTCAAAATAGTTGTGGATGCTCCATCTCTGGAAGTGTTTAAGGCCAGGTTTTACCAGGTTTTGAACAATCTGGCCTAATGTGAGGTGTCCTTGCCCATGGCAGGGGCCTTGGAACTAGATGATCTTTAATGTCCCTTGCAACCCAAACCATTCTGTGCCACTGGTGCACTGCAAGTCTGTGGTTCCTGCCCAAAGCTCTTTAATAGGAGATGGTGGTACAGGAACAGCTCCTACTTCCATCAGGAGTGATGGTGCTCCCTCCTGATGAAGAGCTTTGTGGGAAGATGGCAGGAATGCTCTGAGGTCTGTAGCTGGGTCTCAGGTAGTTAACAACCTTGTCTGAGGAGCAAACCTGCCTGACCCAGTTTTCAGATTGAGACCTGTGTTCTCTCAAATGAATTAAACGAAGTGCCACTACTGAAATTAGAGACATTTCCCTGTGTTATTACTGTGTCTTTGATTCCTCTTCTTAGTTCATCTAACTCACTTGATCATATGTTTACCTCCTCTATAATATAAATGAAGACATCATAATTTTCCAGCAGGGCCTAATTATCTCTTGAAATTAAAAATCTGTATGTTATTTTTAAATGCAAGTAAAATGCTTAATAACTTAAGAGCATTAGGATGGATACTGTCTAGTTGCTTTGAAACAGATCTAATCATACAGAATGACATTGGTCTAGTCTTTCAGTAACACTGATTGCTGTTTTGCTACCATGGTAACTGGTAGCAAATACTAAATATAGTAGAATAATATTTTTTTTTCCATTAACAAAAATCAGTTGGAAATATTTCTTGAAGAATTTTCTGTAGACTATTTCAATTTTAAAAGGAAAGATTTAAGAGCAAAATAAAATTTTCTGTATGATTTTTGTTTTAATTATAATTTTAATTAAATCTTTATTCTACATAGTAAAATTAAGTACAATTTAAAGAGGTATAAATCACTTGAGTGTGGGTTTATTTTGGCAGTGGTTATTCTTCCAGTCTGTCTGCTTCCATGAATTATTTCTTTGTTATTTTTTCTAAGGTGAAAAGCCAGTGAAGTATAAAGTTTGAAGTAGAAGAACCAGTTCCCTTTTCCCACCATTAAGGACAAGTTTGCTGGGAGGGCAGCCATGAGGGGACAACAGGATCCTTTCCACTGGAATAGGACAAACTTTGTCCAGACAAGAACAGTATTTCACACATGTACTTTTGTTACAGCAGAGTTCTTCTGAAATTCTTTTTAGAAGTCATTCTGTGTATAAACTAACTTAGCTTATAAATATTTTGCTTTCAAGTTATCACAGAAGAAACTTACATTTCAATGATCATCTTGCCCAACAATCCTTTATAGATTCTCTCACTGATATTTGAAGAAAAGAACCACAATCAGGAAAGTTCTGCACTGGATTATGTCTAGGTGTGTTTAGCACAAAGTCGTAAACTTTCAGGCTTCATCTTACAAACACTTGAAAAACAAACACTTACATGTAATGAAACTGAATATTGGTTAACTTGCCCTGTGAAATCTCTCCTCTGTCAGAACCACCTTAATTTCCATGTAGTGACTGTCAGAACCACCTTAATTTCCATGTGGTGAAAACATCTTTAATTAACTAATCTGATTTCTAATCTCTTTCCTTTTATTAGCTTTTGCTACCTTGAAGAATTCAAGGCATCTGCCTTTGGAGAGGTGAGCAGGGGAGCCACAGCCACCCTCTGCTCCCAAGGATATTTGAAAGAAATATTTGATTCTTGCAGCACTCTGGTTGTGCTGTTTTGACCTCTGCCTTCCTGATAAAACAAACTAATTGCATTTTGGGGCTTCCAGAAAACCTGGATTTGTGTTTGTTTGTTTGTTTGTTTTTTGGGGGTTTTTTTGTTTGTTTTTGTTTTTAATGGGAAATAATGTTTTTCACACGATATTGCTTTCTGTCAACACAATATCTTTCCCTTGCCTTGCCTTCCCTTTCCCTCCCCTTCCCCTTCTCTCCTTCTCCTCTCCTCCCCCTCCCTGTTCCCTCCCCTTC
This sequence comes from Hafferia zeledoni, assembly GCA_035583235.1. NCBI lineage: Eukaryota > Metazoa > Chordata > Aves > Passeriformes > Thamnophilidae > Hafferia > Hafferia zeledoni. The sequence continues at coordinate 10,608,204 of JAWWEV010000083.1, read as the reverse complement.
CATTCCTCTCTCTTTCCCTTCTCTTTCCTTCCCTTTCCTCCCTCAGGCAAATTTCACATCAATAATGTCTTGTTCATCTCACATCACGGCCAGGCCCCAAGCACACAGTGTATCTCTTATTATCAACCATGAATATAATGTCTTGTAGCACAACTAGCATTGTTTACTGAAAATTTGGCTCATAATCTCTCATAATAATCCACTGTCACAAACTCTAGTTTAAGACTTGTATAATATTCAGTTTTGCACAAGAGACTGATAAGTTGAGGGCAGTGAAATCAGGAGACCAGACATGAGATGATTGTGTTAAAAAACTTGAGGTACCCCACCATTGCCAATTTGAAGTATTGTATGTTTTCTCTAAAAGAAAATAAAAATAGTTTCTATATGAAAAGGTGACAAAACTGGCTTTAGCATTTTTCCCTTGGAAAATGCCAACTTTCCCCTTCCCTGCTATTGCAGGGTCTATTTATAGTGCAGAATTATATTTAGCGCACAAGACAGAAGAACTGACATTGTGGAGGAGACATCTCTTTCAGGTCTGAAGTCTGGGTTGCAGGGAGAAATGATCTTCAGAATTACTAAAAATTTCTTTGTTTTCTTGCTATTGGAGCTTTGTTCAATTAACAAATGTAAAAATGACGAAATGTTGTCAAATCCCCTTTTTAAATAAGTTTTCGTTCCTAAGAATTAGCCAAAGGTTCAAAGGAATATATTGGAGGAAATGAAACAGATTTGTGTTTGGTTCTTTTTTGGGAATGAGAACTTAAAGATACATATTTGTAACCCAGGACTCTGTAGTTAGTGTCTGCCATTGTTTACCTCTCCTATCATGTCACTGGTATCAATGAAATTATATACCACAGAGAAATTTTCAGCAAAAGATAATTAACCTGCCATTTATTGTTCTATTTTGCTTACAGTGAAGCCCACAAAAGTATGAAGCAACAGAATGGTGTAGGGCCTGTGTGACTATGGCAAAAAGACACCCTTTCAGTAAAGGCAGATTATCAGGGGCCTAAAAATATCTTTTTAGTACTCAATGACTTTTAGGAATTTGGCTCAGTTCTTAGAAAAAACCCTCACATTGGATGTTTTTGTAAAGATATTTTATTGCTTAGGATTTACAAAATGAAAGTTGTCGGCCTTTGCTGACTTTACTATCACAAGAGAAAACACCTACCTGAAGTATTTAGGCATCCTTTCTTTCCCAGTTTCAGGGGTCTTGCAGTGGAACTTGGGAAACAGACAAAGATCAGAACCAAAGAAAAACTCTTTTTTGCTTAGTTATATTTGAAGAAGAAAAATCTCTTTGACATTTTCTGTCATCTCATCTAACACTTATTTCCTTGGTGTGTCTTGTTCCAGACAAGTTATTATTAACTTTGATTTGCTCATGTTAATAGTATACCAATAAAAATAACATATACCAAGGACATGGCAGTTCATAAAGATGAATGGTTAATTCAGATAATGTGAGTGAAGTCAGTAAGTATTTTAGAGCAGAGTTCATTTTATTGTCTCTGGCATTGCACAAATCCAACATAATAGCATCCCAGGTCATGGTGGGGGACAGAAGGTGCATTTACCCTGTAAAAGTATTTACAATGGGAATAGTAATTATTGTAAAAATGTTTTCATGATTTGATTTTTCTGTAAACTACTGTAAGTTGTCTCTTTCCAGTGTAAAAATATTCCTGATATTATGTCTTGGAATTACATACTTCTAAAAAGACACATTAGTTTTAACTGATTATTTGCTTATGTATTTAGTGCTCAGGAGATATTGCTGGGAATCAAGTTCCCTAAATCTTTTGTCAGGTGTAAAGGAGGCACTTCAGTGACATACTGCATAAGGGCGTATCTGTGTATGTGTAATCTATCTTACAAGAGGTGGTCGAGTCCCTCTTGCTCCTGTTAGTAAATTCTTATTCACAGAGAAAGACAAGGACTTCTGCCAGTGATACATATTAGTCCTTTAAATCAAGTAGTACTTTTGCTGAGTGCTTAATGTTCACGTCCTGAATTAATCTCTCCCAAGATGCCCTATCTGAGAAGATGCTTAGTGCATGTTCTCATCGAGTTTTGCATATAATGCTAGAAAGGCAAAAAACCCCATCAGATTAATAGGTTTTTTTAACATTTTTATAAGAAGTTGGATAGCTGACCATAGAATTAGATCCACAGATCCAATTCAAATTCATGCATATGTCTTATTTCTTTTTGGTGCTAGGGACCTTGCTTTTTACAGCTGTTTTTCTAGGTTAGTCCAGGTTCATGGCCATCTAAATGCACATTAATTTCTGTATAAGACATTGTGAGACTGCAAAATATTGTATCAATTAATTATGCCCATGGTGTTTCTCAGTAGCAAAAAGTCAAAGATGACAGTGAAGAAAACATTTCCTTTTGTATGTTTTAATTATAATAATAAATGAATACAAGACATACAAATTTATTCTTCTTTATGTAATATTAAACTGACTACTTTAGATCTGTGTAAAAATAGAGAAATAATCATTCTTTAATGTCTGACATTGTCAGGACAATAATATAGATTTCCTATACAAATGACAAAGATAGTAACACGTCAAATAAACTTAGTTCAAATCATTACTGTTATTCTGTTTGTGTGCATGTATAATACATATTGACTGAAATCAAGGTTACTAGTGGGAAAGCAAAGTGTGCTATTTACTGCTGAAGGTCACTTTGCCAGTTACTTTACCTGGGCCATAGCTTTTTGATCCCCCAAATTCCCACCCTTCCAGTTGAAGTGTCTGCTTACTATCTAATTTGTTTTTTCTTCTTTAATATATTCTTCACTTGGATTTTGTTGACAATAGTGTATTTCAGTTTATTAACATCAGAATCACACAGTGTTCTTGTTAAATTGAAGAAGTTTGCAAGTGATAAAATACACCATCCTGAGCAGATACCAAAACTTTCTGCATTTTTTGCAATTTCAGCTTCATTTTTCATATTAACTTTTTTTACACTTTTATTGGAACTCCAGATGTATATGTGCATGCTTTTGAAAAGTCTTTAAAATATGTCCATCTGACAACATGTCTCTCAGCACATGCTTGATAACACTCAGAGAAACAAAGAACTCTGACTGTGACCTTGCCAGTATCTATGTAATATATCACAAAACAGTTCCAAACAATCGATAACAAAGGAAAGAAAACAAGCCAAGCATCAAACCAGAAAACCTGTATGTAAACCACACAGAATGTTATGGTTCACAACATTACTTGAAAGAAATTATGCAATGCCAGTGCAATTCTATCAGTCTCTATTAATTTACTTGATTTTACATTTCCTGCTGTGTAACCTGCAGGCAAGAACTTTAAAGGACTTTTGTATACATTGAAGAATCCCTTCACTCTTTACTGCTATTTTCTAATTGTCTCTTAGGTCTCTCTTCTTAGAGACAGATATTTTTCCTGCTTGTTACCTTGGAGGCACATGAGAATGGCATAAGGAATCAGAGCAGATCAATTCCCTGAGCTGCAGGTTATGTCTTTGTTTAACATTGTTTTTTCTTGTGTTTATACTTCTGGCATTCTACTCAAACAAAATCAACAGAACACTGAAAAGAATTGGAAAGTAGAAGTGGAAAAGAGATAAAAAAATCTTTCCCTATTCCATCCTCGAAATTAGATGTTTTCTAATAGACAGGCTCATCTCAAACTGTAGAAAATAATGTTGAAAGGAGTGAAATTTATTTGTTGGTATATTGCAAGGGAGGCCCATTCCCTTAATTAATGAGACACAAGCCAATCAGCCAGCTTTGTAGATTCAAACATGGCTCTGTCCTAAACAGTTTGTACACCAAAACAGATTGTCAGACTTCTCTGCTTGGACCTCTCTGCTCCGCCTGCAGTGGTCTGGACTCCAGACATTGTGTTATGGAAATTATCAGATTAAAGCCATCAGTAGGAGAAAAGCTGGAGAGTTTTTCAGGGTTTAGAGATTACTTTTGTACCCATACAAAGTCTTGAACTTAAAAACAGTCTGATATGCAAGAAGCAATGTTTGTAATAATGTAATATTCTTCATTAGTATTTTTTATAGTGCTAAGACAAATTTACAGGATTACTGTAAATCCACTGCTTGTAAAGCTCATCTTCAAGGTACAACATTGACTGAATGCAAAGCAATGGAAAATGCCAATATGACCTTCACAACATATTATACTTGCCAGAATGCAGAGCTGTGATGTAATCTATATTTTAAACTAAACATAGAGAGTACTTTTTTTTTTTTTTTCCTGTAGGTTTCCTCCTGTTCCTTTTTTCTCCCCTTTTTAATAATTGGATAATGCAATGATGTACCATGTATACTAATAAATGTTGGTTTGTAGCACTTGACATTTTGGAAATGTTTATAACAGGTCTTACAAGAATTTAAACATTTTGAGATAAGAGTAAAAAACAAGTCTGCATTATCAGAAGTAAGCTGTTAGAATCTCTAAGGGTATTTCCACCTTGTAATGTTTCCAATAATAGATTAGTGTCTAAGAAGCAAAGAACTTAGAGAGGTATTACATGTTTAATTTGCTGCTGTGGGCATGTAACTAATGAATTAAAGTACACAGGGTTGTATCTACTTTGAGCATAATCCTGGTTTCAAGTAAAGTCTCTCCTCTGTAAAGTAATTTTGTTAGTTTAGGATAGTAGAGAAATAGATTTATTTCCTCACATAAATAGTTATTTCTTAACCATGGAACTCTGAGAAACTGCATTTCCTCATTCACCAAGTCTAAGCTTGTTTTAGGAAAAGACTATAAGCTACATAAGTTTGTTTTGAGACATAAAATTTAGTCTCCTTTTCAGACCAGATGAAGTCCTGTACTAGGAGCATGACCTGAATAATGCAAAAGCTGTATCTTAAAAAATGACTGTTATGAGTAGGCTGGAAAACATGTTTATGCTTGTCATTTCATTAGTCAACAGAAGAAATTGTTTAGTTTTAGATTACAAACAAGAAAAATCCTTAATAGCAGGACCAGAAATATATCCCAAACCACTCACTCTGCCCTACAAGTTTTAGTGGGGTGTGTACAGAGAAGGGCAATCCAGCCTGAGCCTCGTTCTGGCCTTGGCATCCTGGGAAAAATTGGAAAGTATCATTTTTCTGTATGCCTTTTTGTTGCAGTAGGTAAGAATCCCACACCTTGTATGTCTAAATATGAAACTTGAAATGCAGAACAAATAATTTATTTGCATACTTATGAGGATAAATCTAATGGTGTTTACTATTGTGTGATACTTTTTAAAACACTCAGTTATGACCTTTTTTCTAGTGATAGACCTTCTCATAAATTCAATAGGAATGTATGTAGGGAAAAATTATGCTTTTCAAAAAGTGGTGTACAAATAATAAAAAGTATGAAATATTTGCTTATATTATGATTGCAGGAGGACATGCATACTTTGATGATTTCTGTGTATTTATGTGTCTTAGATTGGGCTATGGAATTATCTGCTTTTGCTTTCTATTGAAAGACTGAAATGATTTTAACAAGAGAAAGAGAAAAACGTAATAAGGCAACTCTTTCTGAAGGTGTTGCAAAATAAGTCACTAATTATGCTAAATTACATGCAACTTTCAGGGTTAACCCATATTAACCTTAAGAATGGGAAACAGGGCTTTGAGTCATAATTGCCCAGTTATTGCAAAAATTGAAATTGCAAAAATGTTGTGAGATAATTTTTGGTTTGCTTCAGCAAGGATCTTTTAAGTTCCTAAGATAATAATTGTCAGTAGAGTTGGGGCACTAAATAATTTGTTTGGTTATTTGTTGTTTTTGTTATTATTTTTTTTTTTTTTTCATTTCTTTGCTTGTTTGTTTTCTGCTTTACTTCTGGATAGCCAGTTCTTTGGTGTTAATTCACATATTCCATTTCACTACTGCTCACCTCTGAAATGTTTGTCAGATTTACTATGTATGTATGAACCAAATCTGTTAACATGAACTTGATGGCTTAGGTGGAGAGATGAAAATGTTACTAATTTGTGAAGGGAAAGAAAAGGAGGTAAAAAAATTACCAATGAGTAGCCTTTTTGCATTAAAAAAATCACATATGGAACAAATGGAACATTGTATTTCATTGCTATCTACACTTTGTACAGGTCTTAGAGAAAACTGTGAGAAGAGAGGCTTTCTTTCAGTTGCTGCTGTTAATGAAACTGCTTGTTTCTGAGCCGTGCAAACATCACTGAATGAAAAATTGAACACAAATAACTGCATAGATTAAATCAAGAAATATATTTAGGAAGAAAATTCTCTGATTTTCATGCTACCTCAGGACTGCTATATTTGTCCTGGCTTGTTTGATGTTAAGCTGATTCTTTATTTTACTAAAATAGATATGTTTTGAATTTTTTTATATTGGGACTTAAAACATACTGCCTTAGAGTTAAATTAAAAAAAAAAAAAAAGTTATGGTGGACTGGTTTGAAAGGGAAACACTCAAAAGCATAGATGGAAGTTAAAGATAGTGTCTGTGGGTAGGTCTCCTTTATTTGTTTTTGGACACTTTTTTTGTTTGTTTGTTTGAAAATGGAAAATAGAATGACATCAGGAAATCAGTATCTATATCTAAACCAGTATCTGCATCTATATCTATGCAGATGATGTTAGATTTTCATTTCATTCTTGAAATTAATTGAATTAATTGAAATTTCATTCTTGAAGAACCATAGGTTAGTCAGAGATATTACAGACACTTGTCACTAACTTCTACAGAGTGAGGCTATCATCCTGTCCTTGGCTCCTCAGCACAATTAAATAAAACCACACCTTTGTATTTTCCTTAATTGCCAAGCTTGTTTTAGAATAAGTTATTCAAGGACACTCAAAACTGTTAAAACATTTTTATATCCACTCAAAGAACCATAATTTTTCAATAATGATTTTACAATAATGTTCCTTAGAAGTGGATATAGAGGAAGAAATGATTTCCATTTCCATGATTTGCACAACTAGATACAACTCTTCTACAGTGTATTTCCAGTTTTTGAATTCAAGTAGACCAAGTAGAAATAAGTCCAGTCCCTCAGACAAAGTGTTAGAAAAGCTTGGAGATGGATCTTTTCAAATTCTATCAAAATATTTGGATTCTTGCTGATTCTAAATAAGCCTCTGAACTCATTAATTTTAATTTTCACCTAAATTTGTTATAATTGTCCACAGACAACCAAGCTCAGACTTAGTCTGTTATTCTTCCTCAATCTCTGCTGGAAGGTTAATGAGGAGTTGTGAAAATTATTACTAAAAAGCCGCAGAGGTCATACTGTAACAGTGGGCTTCCATCAGTCTCTCTTTTCTTTTCTTTTTTTTTTTTTCTTTTCAGTCCAGAAATCTTTCATAACTAATGAAGAATTTTTAATGTTATTATGTCTTAATAAATATGACCTTTTTAATGTTTGAAGTTGTAGTAGGGAAAAAAATGAAACTATTAATAATTTTTTGGATTAAATGAAACAGAAATAATTTGATTTCTGTTTGCTAAAACTTATAGCTATTCCAGATGAGGTAAGTGGTGATGGAGGGAATAAGAGGGAAGGTGTCTTTTGCTTTCCATACAAAAATATAAGCCAATTGAGTAGCTGCAGTGAGACTTGTGATACAACAGTGGGTGTTAACTGTACCCCTCTGCATTTGATTCCTATTTACTGTATCAACAGGCACTATTCCTGTATTACTCTTTCTCATAGCTGTGGTACCAGGCAGCTAAAATGTGAGCTGCAAAATTTTGTGGTGCTTATAATGCATCTTCCCACCCCTTCTCCACAGTCAGTTGTCTTACTTGAAAAAAGAAAGGATACAGCAAAATGTCCTAGGAGCTGGGACACTGACAGGAACTGTGGCAACACTTCAGTACGTGATGTGAGAATTTTAAAATATGAAGAACTACTTTCAAGTTTTACCCTAATTAAGACAGAGCCCTAAATTAAATTGAAAAGCATGTTTGGGCAGTTGCTACATTTTATGTATTTGTTCAGAAATTCTGCCCTGCTGTTGCTAAGAAAATGCTCTAATAGTTAGTTAACAAATTTCAGATCTTTATGTATCAACACAGGAAACTTTATTGTAGGCTTTATTTAGAAGTAAGTCTGCAATTTATGACTCGTATTGAAGAATGAGTTTGTGTTTTTCCAAATAGCCTTCTAGAAATATCCAATTCATAAATGAATTTTCTGTTTCCACTAAAATCCACTAAATGGAATGCTCTTCCGTTCAATTCAGAGGTAACAACAGTTTTTATCATCTAGTTTTTCATTATCAACTATAATTTTAATTTGAAATAAAATAGTATTGGATCACTACTTACATGGTTCAGTTACAATAGTCATCAAACTGACCTTTCAGTTCATTCTTGATTTTCCAAGTTATCAAAAATGCAACACAGTGGTTATGACTCTTATTTTTGTACTTAGAAAAGGATTTATAAAGATTATTCCAGAACAATAACTGTGTTTTCTAGCAACGCCTGTTTAGGCATACAGAATGGTATTCCCATAACACGGTATAATTCTTACATATTCAGTTATGCCATTGTGACAAGTAACTCAGAGGCAACCACATAAAAACTGTAGACCCATAAAATGTATAGATGGCTTTAGGACAACCTATAAACATGTTAAAATTCACTCTAGGAGGTGGCAAAAAGGTACTTGAAAAGTGCAATGGAAATTTTCAGTATAATTGTGATAAAACTGGTGTGGTACTAAAGGAACAGTCATGAGGTAATATTAATTCTCAGATCACATTGCTAATCCAGAATATTTTAACATGAATCACTTTTAGATTAATGAAAGTTCTTATTCTTTCAGGGTAATGTGTATCAGTACAAATGTATAGTTTTCATATTTACTACGGAGCATTTTGGATTCAAAAGAAAAAAAAAAGACACAATTACATTGGATTATGTACTAAACATAATCAAAATTAGGTACAAGTTTAGATTAAACAAGAGTAAAACAGCAAATGTGTCTCCTACCTTGTGGTTAGTGGTGTTGGAAGCCTTGTGTATTCTGGTGCATTTTCCCTATTCTCATGTCCTTCACTAAGCAAAATCACATGTGTGTTACCATCACACTGGGCATCACAGTGCACTGGAAGAGAAAACACATATACCAGACATTCTAGAAAACAAACACATCAATTTTTAATTTTTTTTCTTTTTCTTTTTTTTTTTTTTTTTTTTTTTACTTATCTAGCATAATTTTGTTCCTCAGATATTCAAATATATTGTGAAAAAGTTCATTTGTGAGGTATTGCATTTTTACTCAGGCTTGCCTTGATCTGTAGGATAGCAGTTCCTCCTGATGGAGTGGTTAATAAAGTTGGCTTTGGGGAAAAAAAAAAAAAAATCCTTTTCTTGGAACACATCTACAGATCCTGAGTAACGAATACAACCTGTAGATCCCAGGCAATTTTTGCACTCCTATAATCCCTAGCTTTGAACACTTTTGCTGGGTTTCCATTGCAAGATCGTGAGTGATAAAAAACAAACATGATGGACAGCAGACTATATTTTATCATTAATCCTCACATAAGTTTTATCAAACATCTTAATCTCAAACTATTGCAAAGATTGAGAGATTCTTTAAGCACCACTAGAATAGAACCAATTCATGCTGAAAGGAATGAAGTTCTGAATTTATTTTTCTATTAAAAATTCTATATTGTTTATAGAAGTCTTCATAATTTCAACATTTTAAATTAAAAAAATATACATGTAATAAATTGAGAAACAAAGCAAAGAAGGGAAATAAATCTATTCACAACTGGGAGCTTTGCCCAATAACATACCTGTGCAAAAGTGAACAGACACTACTAGCAGCACTAGAAAGAAAAACATTATCTTCCTCAGTTATGGAGAATTTTAATTAACTTAAAAATCATTATGGTGCTTATTAACAAAAAGAACTTGAGTCCCATTTCTCTTTTTTACTAGTGTGATTTATCATGTTGTTTTCCACAACATTTCCTTTGAATAAACATGGGATAAAGCAGGAATCCAGTATGTACAAGAAGAGGCCACAGGAACAATAAATATCCACAGACCTTGTATGGTTTAATTCAGAAGATTTGGTTACTTTAGGAATTTTATACCATGATTGATGTGAAGTGAGGAATATCAAGCACAACGAATAATATGAAGAGGCATCTGTCCTCTTCAACCTCTATGATACTGCAAATTCTTGATAATTGAACATACATCCCTTCCCTACTGAAACAGATTCTTTCCTGGAATTCACTGTACTTATTGATACCTTTTAGAAAATTTCAGATTTGAGCCACTACCTGTTATGAAGAGGTTTCAGTACAGAAGACAGAAAAGAGTTAGAAGTTGATGTCAGGCTAAAGATCTTTGTAGAAACTTTCTTAGTTGTTCAAGGTGAAATGTCAAAGCTGTTTTTATAGGAAGAAAAATTCCATACAGCATCCCCTGATACTGCTCTGCTCTCCATAATTGCCTTAAGGTTAAATGTATCAACATAGAGAACTTAACACTCACTATTCCAGTGGTAATCACTGTGTCTCTGTGACTAACAGAAGGGATAGGGTGAAACCAATCTATACAAACCATGAAACCCACAATGTTTGCTGTCACCTTTGGGTATATTTGTACAAACTCATGTCTCCAAGTACACACATATGTATATGTGTGTGTGCATTCATACATACATAAATACAAATACAGACATGGTAAACCAAACAGGACTGTGGACTGCAGAAAAATTGTATGATTTCTTACTCTGCAGATATAAAGTATCTCACATACATTATGAAATAGGAAGTGTGAGCAATGACTTTCCAAGGAGTAGCTTAATGTACTAAAAATCCAAAATCTTATTTCACAGAAACCCATTTGTGTACCCATGTGGAAGAGTTATCAATTTAAAGAACGTGGTTTGTCCTATCGCCATTTGACTGCTGTGAAATATCTGGTAATTGAAAATGAAATATATTACAATCTGGATGTCTCATCTTCTAAATGGTGACATACACTTACATACTGTGTGTTCTGGAGGTGTAGAAGTGAGAAAGTTGCAGAGCTGGCAGGAGTGCTTGGTAGCAGAGTAGGTACAGGAATTTGAGAGTCATGATCAAAATGAAGTGTGGATTTCAGTCTGGTTGCTCCCATCTCTCATATGTTTTGAGCTCTGTATTTGAAATGGATCCACTTATGTTTAAAGAATTGAATAATCATTGATGAAGAGTTTTGAACCTCGACTTCCCATGGTTTTAGTGTGCCTTAGCTGCTGTCAATGCATTCTACCTGTTTAATTATTTTTCTGATTGCAGTTAAAAACTCCTTAGTTGAGAAACTCCTCTATTTGCACTGGAGCTTGATCTGTGGAAAGTTTAAATTTCAGCAAATTGATATTTGCTCTTGACCCTCCACCCACCCCTTTCCCCACACCCTCTCCAACTTCGTAAAACAATTCCTGACAATTTTTGACTACAAAGTACAGTTCAGGAGCAGACACACATTTACAGCCTGTCATAGAGGTTATATTGGAAGTTCCTTTATTTAAAGATTATAACATTTAATTTTTGATTATACATATGATTTAAGTTTAGAAGTCACAATGAAATACCACAGTGATAAATAGCAATCGTTAAAGAAATGGCAATAGGAATGAATGACAGGAAGAGGTTAAATGGTAAGCTGACACTAATTCCCCACTACATCCTCTATGTGTTATAAAAAGAAATTTCATCATCAAGATAAAATCATAATGCAAAGGATCAGGAAGGTAATACTAAAGGTGAACCAAAATGCAGTGGCAAAGTTCAGATACCTTCTCACTTCAGCAGAGATTTGATATGAAATCCAATAAAGATATCTTTAATTGTTAGTATTTAAAATGACATCTTAGTCATTGACAAAGTCTTGATCATTCACTGAGGACAAAATTCTTCACTGACTTTACTTTTTTTTTTTCTGTTAATCCAAACTGGGTTTCAAGGCTGTCACTGCATAAATTCTCAGTCCCAAAGGCCATCAGAATGCTGGGAAAATGGTCTAATTCTCTTTTCATTTAACCTTGAAAAAACCCAACCCAAAACATTTTGCAATACTGATGTAGTGTTTAGCAGTTATTCTCCTTGCACTGAGAGCTCTTGCAGGCTGTCATATTGCAGGAAACGGAAAAAAACCCACAAACCATTCAAAGCTCAGGTAAAATTACTCAGGGTTGTTGTTAATTGTCAGTAATGTACACTTTATGGCCCCAAATACTGTTATGTCTTTGTTTTATGTGGACTTGTAGAGGGCTAGATGCTTGCCTTTGCTTCTGTCTTTACCTTTACAAACATGAGGAGAATTCTTCAGCTTGCTATGTTTCTTCCTTTCACAGAAGCATAAATAATGTAATGATACAGGTAGGATAGTGTTCTGTAAGGGTTAGTATTGTAAGTAGGTGGTAAAAATAATAGATGGTAAAAATAGCTGGTGCTGTAAGGTGATGTCGAATTTATTGGGAGGATGAATAAATATATGTCTAGACAGGTGGAAGTTATGCATTGAACAGAAAGAATAGATGCAGTTACTTGGATGTTAGAGGATCTCACCTTCTTCCCACAAAAGTTTTCAACTGAACTTTGCAATCATATCTGAGCAAATGTCATGATGTTTTTCTCAATTTTTTTCCTTCAAGCAAATATAGTTCTACAGAAAAATTTAAAGTTAAATTAAGACTTTGCAACTCCAGGCTTTTATACTTCTACTCAATGTGGTGTATTGTGGGATTCTGTTTTTCTATATATTACATTATGTCATAATACAATGCCAATTGGAGATTAATTATTTAGCATGCAACTACACAGGTTTGAATTCCAAGATGGCAAGAGATTGATTGCTTTTATTACAGCTTGTTTCTTTTGGCAATTATCAGTAAAAGATAACACATTTAAACATTTGGATGAAATTGAGATTCAAAATGTAATAAAAATATTCAGTGGAAAAAATGTCTGCCATCTCTAGCCAGACCAGACTTTATTTACCTCTTATCAGTTACTACTCTTGCACTTCATTCTATTCATTCCTAAAACAACTTGTCTTTCTCACTTAGAACCAGTCCTTAGGACATGGCATTGTTTAAAAATGGTTAAGCAGGCTATATAGTGTGTTTGACAGGTCCAAATAAATCTAAATGTTTCAGAGGGGTCAGCCCCTGGCTAAGCAATACTGTGTGCAAATGCTGAAAAATGCTTGACCCAAGACACTGATGTTTGTAAAACACTGCACAAGTTTCCACACTGCCAGGGAATGGCCTACAAATTTTCTTTATCCCTGACGGGTAAATTGTAGTCATGTTTCTTTTTTCATCTTTTAAACAAAAGTGTCACCCAAAGTCATAGTCAGGGGACTGGCAAGAAATTCTGTCGGTTAGAACTTTGGAAAGCAAGATTTCCTCAGAAAGGAAAAACTGAAATTTGCAAGGGGAAAATGTCTGCATCACAAACTTCCCTGAAAATTTGGTAATATCAGATATTTTTGGTAACAGAGAAAAACCCCTTTCAAAATAACTACTAATTTAAACGTTTTAGACTGAGAAAAAAAAAAATGAAACAAAAATAAGCATTTTTAATTTAAAAAGAATGATCTCCCTGTAATAAAGTTTATGATGGACATCTTTAAAATTTTGTACACGCATGCACTATTTAAAAAAAAACGCTTAATGCCACCTCTTCTCACAACATTCAGATAGTGTCATTTTCTGATTAAAAAACCCAAAGAAACAACTTTCCAAACATCATTAACCTATCTTCCCTTACCCAGCAGCCCTGTTAGATAAATTGCTACAGACTGTCCCTTCCTTTTTAATTTTGATTTGACCATGGTGACTATGGAAGGTGTACTTGAACGTAAACTTAAGTAATGATCCTTCTTGACTTTACCTGTCTTTATTAAATATTTTAACATTCATTAAAGGTTATGAACTGCTTATTTTTCTTTCTTTTATTTTTTTTTTTCCCTGCAGTATCTATTCAAAATGATTCTATAAACAAAGCTAATAACAAATATACAAAAGTCTCTTTTGGGGTGTAGTCCAATGACCATACTGCTAAAAACCTGATACATTTGGGTTAGAATACATTGAAAAAAAATATATATATATATCTTACTTGAACTTCGGTTTTATTTCTAAAGCTTGATGATTGTAAGGGTGACATTCTTGGAAAAATCTGTAATTTCCCTTGGCACTAGGCTTCATTTGCTCAAAATATTCCTTCTATTTACCATCAGGATTCTGATGTCTTCTGACAGTGATGATGGTAGCAGAATAAATTGGGGGGAGGGTCTCTCCTTGATTTATTGCTTCAATATCATATTTTTCCTTTAACATTCATGCTTGTCCCTTAGGAGAAAATCCTTGCATTCAGCTCTATGTATTCTTCTTTATAGGCAAGCAAACTGCTTAAGAAGAAATAAGAACAGGATCCTAGCTTTTCCCTGTCCTATAATATTGAGTTTCTGTTTATCTTTACATATGCTGTTTTGATCTCTCTGTATTTCTTATTTCTGTCTCAGTTGGAACATAAAAGCTCTACCTGAAATTCATCTTTTCTTAAAATACACATGCATCTTTTTCAAAGTAAAAGGGCTGAGATGTTGGAATAATTTTGTGCGTGCCTTCATAAACCAGTTCTCTACAGGTTAGGGGCACTTCTGAAGACACTATATACTACTAAAAAGGTTTGGGCAAGAACTGTGAGGTGAAAGAGAAGGGATGGGAGATATCAAGGATGAAGTAAGGACATGCAAAGACTGACTTGGACAAATTGCAGCTTGGAGTGGGACTGCAAAAACATCTAACCATCACTTTTTCTCTTTCTCTTTTCCCAAGTACCCTACAGGTATAGGTCCTCTAGGCTTTCAAAACTGGCCCTGTTGATAGAAAAGAGTAACTATCATCAATCATGCTGATTCAAAGTCAAGTACAGTGAAGAAGGAGCCTTCCTGAAATCTTATGGCTACTGCATCAAAAGCTACAGTAAACGTGTATGGACACATGCAATCCATCTTTTAAAATAGTTGTGGTACCTCTGACATGGGTAGCTAAATAAAACAAGAATCCTCAATATGTAAACTGAATATACCCAAGTGGATACGTTTATTCTTAAAGGAGAATTACGACTATTCCAATTAGTATCATTTAGACCATTGTGCTAATACTTTATCTAGTTTGTGATCATAATTGTTACAGTTAAAAATAATATCTAGAGGTCACTGAGTATTTAGCAATTAAATCTTTGACCTTAATTCCATTGACACTGAAAGTGAAAAATTTATCATGATAACACATTAACTCCAGCTGTAGAACCTAATTTCCCTGAATGCCTAGAGAATGTCAGCGACAATTTCAAGAGAAATAATACATGTGGAAGTAGGGTATTAAAGGAATACTTATTATTATCAGATATATCACATTTTAATGCATTTGCCTGAGATTTAAATGTTTGTAATGGGAGGATTTTGACAGTATAATCTATTTATTTATTTTTCCCTTTACCTGATAGTTAAGAGAATTCATACACAACTATATCATGTCAGTTGCCTGTTAATTTTGGAGAATAGCAGTCTAAATATAATAAAGAATTTTGAATAGCAATCTAGAATATTTAAGCCACAAGAAGATTAAGCTCTACAGAATGCATTAAGTGGATGCTTTTGTGCAATCACAAAGCAGTGAGGTTGGGGTTTTTTTGCTTTTGGTAGTGCTCTCCAATGTAAAGCTGAAACCAGACCTCCAGAGTTACTAAAGAAAATGCAGGATCTGGACATGAAGTAAAGCCAGCAAAGATCTGAAAAACAACAGAAATGTTTAAATTAATATTTCAGGTCATAACTTTAGCAGAGAGTTTTCTGCTTTTTCATAATCAGCTTGTTATTGTTTTATTTGAGTGAAAAATGCTGTATTGTAATAAGAAGTTACATGAAAAATGCACTCAAAAAAGGAAAGATGAAGCATAGAGATAAAGTTACATAGCAATACCTGTGGAGCAGCCAGAAATGAGGTAATTCATCTACTCAATATGCATGGTCAAAATAAGGTGTGCTTGTTTCAGATTCTTTTCCCATTTAAATAAAATAATAATTCATGTAAATTAGTGTTTCCAGAAGCATTTAGTGTTTTTACTGAAAATATTCCTAGGCAGAAATGCTCTGCTATATTCAGTGGGAAATACACCCTTTTTCTAGATAGTAGAAGAAAGAGGAAACTGAGAATACAGGGGAAAAATATGTACACCTACTTACAAAACAAGCAGGAAGAGAGATTTGAATGTCATTTTGTGCAAAATTATCTTTATCACACTCTTGACAGTCATTTCATTTCATCCCAAGCTCCTTCTGAAAAAGGAAAGGAATGTTTGTACTTTTTTCTCTTCCTTTAAACACTATTGTTGTAATCCTATTTCCATCAGATATCAAGCCTTTTTGGTTGTTGTTGCCTTTGTGTTCAGCTATTTTGTCAAAGCAGCTAGAGAAGACAAAGTGTCTGCTTACAGTCACACAAATGAATCTCTAAACTTAAGAGGGAAATATGTATATATTTGTAGCCTGGAGGGCATCAGAACTAGGAGTGAAAACAGGGATGTAGGGAGTCATACATATTTAGATGCATTTATGTTATCTCTCTGTCTACATGATGGTCACTCTGTTGACATAAATATTGCTCTGATATCTTTAGGACATTAAAATGACAAGCCTTAAAAATATTTGATTTTCTGTCTTTATCTGAAACATGTATTTCTCTAGGGTGGACAAGTCACTTTCCTTGCAGCGAGAACCATGAGGCCAAGGCATTCTAGAAATGAGAGCAAAACATGAACTTGAGCATGTAAAGTGGATTTGAGTCTCATGGCATTAAAACAAGAGGTTGTCATGGCAAGATGAAGTAGAAATGTAGAATCATGATTGAGACGTTTGGTTTTCTATGGTTAGTTGATTTTGGGTTTTGTTTGTCTTGTGATTTTTTTGAGTTTTGGTTTTGGGGGGAGTTGTGTGGTTTTGTTTGGTTGGTTTTGTTTTTAAAATTTATTTTCTCCTTAAAGAAGCAATAAGAACACAGAAAATAACACAGAAAATGTTCTGATTGTAAGAAATGGAATTCTTTCAGCTATTTGTCATTCATAAGTCTTGCATATGGAAAGTGCACTAAAATTCTTATCCCACATTTCCATAGCTCCTTCTTTCCTTTTAAGTTACCATTGCAGGAGTGATTTTTTTTTGGATGTACATGGATTTCTACTGTCAGGATAGTTACCCCTTTTCCACAGCTCTTTGGGGTCTTGAAAACTCTTATGGCTCCATTTCCTACATGCTTCTTTCTTCACTGTTCTCCTAAAAAGAGGAATACAAGGTAATCTATGCTTTCTGTTTCTTACCAAGTGATGATATAAAAGATAAAGAAATGTTCAGGGAACTTTACTGCACTATGCACACCTACATACTGAAAGGAAAGTTAGTACTTTCTTATGCATATCAGTACAGAAGCACACATGAGTTTCAGTACTCCAAGACTTTTGACAAAGTTTAGGTAAAATTAGCCATCTGATTTACTATACATCTAATCCCATATGTCAAAACACTACTGGGACAAATAAGGTTAAATGTCATTCTGTGGTTTTGTGCAACAGAATATTTTTACTTCATGGTTTAAGGATTATGTAAATAATTTTAATGCAAATATTTTGTAATGGAAATTTATATTTTTATACAATATGTTTTTATACATCTTTGTTCACGAAGCCTAGCCGTGATGATGATGATGATGATGATGATGATGATGATGATGAAAGCATAGGTAAAACATTGAACATGGAAAGTTTTAAATGCTCATATGTCTTGCCACACCCATGAAGGAGCTATGTTATCATTTTTCATATTTATTTAATGCTACATCCTACACTAACTTCATTAAGAAAATGTTAAAAACATAGAGAAGCATCACAGATCTTCATTAGATATGGTATATTTGATAGAGAAATATGAAATTAAAAATATATATAAAATGTAAAATATGTCTCCTGCTTAGATTACAGGGAAAAGCTCTTTACTTCTCAAGTAGGAATTTAGCCATCAATACCTGGTTAATCTCACCACCTCTTCCTCCCCACCCTTGTTAGAAGGGTTGTTTCTACATTTTACTTTGACAGTCACTGGATGAATCACAGAATACACAGTACTTATCACAACAACAGTAGCAGAGAACTTCCCTTTGTAAGATGACACCTTGCAAAAAAAAAATACTTCACAGTGAATGTTGATATTCAAAATCAGATAAAAATAGTAGGTCGGAAAGACTCATGGCATTTTTTATTGGCTGTTCTGGGTACTAGGTCAAGATAGAGCTACACCAAACTCATTGTCAGACACCTTACACTCCTGAGATATGAGTCCAAAGTTGTCAGTTGTGTATGACTTGTGGTATTTAACTGGTTGGCTTGAGTACATCAAATTCAGCAGGGTGGGGAAATGAAGGAAACAAACTGGAGATGGGTTGCTGTTGTTAAAGACTTTCAAAGAAAAGATGAGAAACTTGAACTGAAGACTGGATGTAATTAGAGCTAAGGAAAGGAATTTACAAAAGGGTGTAATGAAAAAGGGAATTCAAACTGGAAACAAAGATATGTTGTATTCAGAGTATCAGAAAGGGAAGATGCGTTTAGCAGCAGTGCTCCCGAGGGAGCAGGAGTGCAACGACTCAGGGAGGCAGTTGTGGTTTAGATGGACAGTGTTACTCTTTCAGGCCTTTTCTGCTCACGGTGTCAAAAGCTTTGGTGAGGTCAACAAAGGTTACATAGAGGCCTTTGTTCTGCTCCCTACACTTCTCTTGCAGTTG
>JAWWEV010000083.1:10571575-10589225 GCA_035583235.1 Hafferia zeledoni | reverse complement strand
CACCTAAAGAGACGTTCCGCTGTGCCTTTTGTGACCGGACCTGCCTATCCCGTATCGGCCTTTTTAGCCACCAGCACTCTTGCAGCAAACGTGGGTAGTGCCCTTCCCAAATCTTCGCTCGCGAAGCCTGGCCATGAAAATGAAAATGAAAAAGTTACACTTTCAGCAGTGGAGAGAAGAAGAAATATCAAAAATGATGCTAATTGGCACCCCACTGGAATTGGCACCCCAGAGAAGTGACCACAGCACAAAACCTGACAGACGTCAAGAAGCATTTGGATGATACTCTCAGGCACATGGTGTGACTCTTGGGAAAGGTCCTGTGCAGGGCTAAGGGTTGAACTCGATGATCCTTGTGGGTCCCTTCCAGCTCAGCATATTCTGTGGTTCTGTTACCAGTTGTTGACTCAGAACAGCTGTAGTGATGACAAAAGACTGTTACAAAATTTTTAAGTTGGAGAAATGAATTGAACATAAGAGGAACGAAGGAGAACAAATACAGCATGGGAATGGCTCTTCTGCGGCACCTTGTCTTTTGCTTCATAAGCATCAAACAGCTGAGGCAAACATCAACCCATCTCCCCATAGTCATAACCCTGCCAGTAATGTTTATCATCAGTACTGCCTCCAGGAAGGAATCTGATCAATAAAATACATTTTTAAAGTGCCTGCTTAACACAGTATGAACAATGTCATTTAGCACTTACCTATCAGCCTGTGCTCGTGCTGCTGTGCACACGCTGACTAATTGATCAAATAAAACAAAACAAGGAAAGCCCTGCTTTCTCCCTGTCTATCTGGTGTCACCTGCATTAACAGCAGAGTTTTTAAACAACAATTCAATTTAATAAACTGAGTCTCTCCACTAATGTAGCTTGACTTGTACCCTTGCCTTTTATATGTTTAATGTATGTGTGTGTACTTGAGATAGTACTCTGTCTACACAGTATTCTGAACCCTAATTTACCAATAATATCATTTAGAAAGCTATGATCCTTGTCTCAAAGCACTTAGGAATGTGTACAATTATGTCTCAGTCAGTAAAGGACACATACACAATGAAAACAGTGAATCTAAGAAATTATTCATAAGACTATCCTGATTGAAGCAGGACAGGTTTTTCTGTAATGGAAGAAATTTTAGCAATGAAATAAGCTTTTCAAAAATTGAAACAACTCTTCCTAGATGAAAAGATCTTCAATATTGTGAAAGAGATGGAAGAAACCTGGGGGAGTGAGTGTTATTGCTTTGGAGAAACAGAAAGGTGGACTGTCACAGTCTCCCATGAATCTGCAAGTGACAGTGCCAGAGTACAATTAGCTGTCACTAATATAGTCTTAAGCATGGCCAAGACCTGTGCTGTAAAACATTTTGGGAACCAGCTAGATGCTGTACAAGTAATCATTTAAATAGAATATCCAGGTTTTCTTAATTTAAAGTGTGATCCCTTAGACCTCTTTCCCTGTAGTAAATCTTTGTGAAAGTCTTATTGAATCTCTGCCATCAGCCCTCACCTGGATGCCAAGAAGTGATCTTGTAAGTATTTCAGAAGAAGGCAATAGTTATTTATGCAGTGTGATGATAACCTCTACAGATAATGAAGGAGGCTGGGCCGGTAAGTAACTAGAAAATTGTTTTTTCATCATTACTTTTCATGCTTGACAAATTGTATGACATATCTAATTTTTACCTCATATGAATTGCTTGATGAATTTTGTGTAGAATATAAGAGAATATAAAACTTCATTCTTAATGAACTTATCAAATTCTGGTCTAAATTTCTAATGGAAATTGTGAAATGCTTTGAATATGCACACACATGCATATGTTCCTTCTTTTGCCCTGGGGATATCTGTTTGTAGTAAAATGATTATTTGTGTTCAACCATTTTAAAGTGTTCCCCAAAGTGAGAGCACAGAAAATTTTAGGTCAGTCTGACCAAGACAGTAGCTCATGATTCTATGGGAAAATTAGTAGTAATACATCTCTAATTCTTTAGTGTAGGCTGGCTGCTTTAGGGCAGACCAACAACTCCAGGAAATCTCATCCTATATATTTTGAAGGAGCACTGCTAAAGAAAAAAAAAAAAAAACAAACAAAAAACCCAAAACAAACAAACAACATTTTAAGTGATGTAACAAGAAAAGAAATACTGGTGAACACAAGTTCCAGTAAAGGGAATCTCAGACTTGGTTAGGACATTAAGATTAATAGATGACTGGAAGGTGAACTTTAAATGGAGAACAGTAAAAATGAATAATTTTCAATATGAAATTGTCTGCCATTAATATGTCAATAAGTGGTTTCAATTCAAAATCGAAATGGCAGACTTCTGTGGATCATCTATTACTAACATTACAATACAGAGTAGGAAATAAGCAATAACTTCTTTGAAAACTAAGACTGAGGCATAAACTGATACAGGGTGTTTTTTCACTCAATATTTTTGACACCATTATTGAGTGTATTCCATTGTTCCTAGAAGAACTCTGGGCTAGTACACCCCTGTGAAAATTGTCATTGACCTTTACTGTAGAAAACATCTGAAAAGGTAACTTGTTGCAGTGATTGCAGAAAGTGCTTCATATCTGTGTTGTTCCAGTACACATCTTACCCCCTGGATTGTGTATGAGCTTATTAAAGTATTTCAAACACTCATGGAAACAGTTTATGTAAAGGATCACAGAATTATAAAATAGTTTTAGCTGGAAAGAAGCAGACGTGCATTTTATTAAAGGTCTAAGTTTTTACCCAGCATTACCCCTGCATTACCAGTGAAAATATTTATTGCTTCAAACACTCCTAAGCATAATCATTATCCTTTAATTCTGTGTAGTGCAGTAAGTTCCCAAAACTATTGTTTTTGGCATGGTCTTAATACCCTTGCCTCCAAAGGCTAATAGAAATTGGGGACGAAAATCTGAGTATAAAATCAAGATAATATTTACAATCCCCCATGACTCCAAACAGTTTTAAAAATATGTTATGCACATCAATACATTTTAAGGTACTTACAAAGTAACACTTTTTCTAAAGCCATTTTTTAATTAATCTCCTGACAATGGAAGATTGGAAGGGAGTAAAAAGGAACAGTGAGGGAGTTGATAATTCTATTGGCCAGCAAATTAGTTATGAAAAGTCAGGATACAGGAATGACTGATGATCCATTTAATGTATAATTAAATATCCCTTTTAACAAATAAAGCGGATATAATACCAACAAAAAGAAGCAGGAATTGTTTAGTACAAAATATGCTGAATGAAATAGAGATTCCTTTGATGTGAAGAAATGAAACAGATTTCTGAAATCGCATTATCTCAGTCTGAAAAGAAAAGGTCTCCTCCTCAGCACACTGAAATGTAAGAAATTTCAAGAGAGGATAACAACAAAGACTAGAATAAAAATGAAGTAAAGTCTATCTAAAGATATAACTGTGAAGGATTATAATATAAAGAGACAGTCCAGAGCTGCAGACTGTAATACATCTGAGAAGAATTGAAGCTTCTGGTTTTCTCTTTTCTGGTGATTAAAGCTCATGAAAATAATACAAATAAAAATTCAAGAATAGAAAAATACAAGCATGAGGCAGACAAAGATATTGTTGCAGAAGACATAAAGGATAGTACTGCAGTTTTTAAAATGTTTCATTTATTTAGATTGA
Source organism: Hafferia zeledoni (assembly GCA_035583235.1). Lineage (NCBI taxonomy): Eukaryota > Metazoa > Chordata > Aves > Passeriformes > Thamnophilidae > Hafferia > Hafferia zeledoni. The sequence continues at coordinate 10,585,563 of JAWWEV010000083.1, read as the reverse complement.
AATTATTTTTCTAGCCAATGTGAAATTGTATACATACATACATTAATATATGTGTATGCACATATTTATAAAAGTTAAATATAAACTTTTTAGCACACATGGGAAATATACTTTTTGCCAATGTACAAAATTGCTAGATAATCCTTGAAAGGCTTCTGGGATGGCTGTCTTCTGATCCTGCAGTGATTATGAACTGAACTGTAAGTTTGCTTTGCCAGGCATTCTGTTGTTTTTAATTCATCTGGCTGTGGTCTTGTCTGAGATCTAAAAATGCCTTCATGAATCGCATTTCCCAGAAGTCAATAGAAAGTCCTCAGACTGAATCCTGTCTTCTGTCTCTCACAAATGTTGTCTTCTGGAATGCTATTCAATGAACCTAGACTTTCGTGGTGTTTGGGGTTTTTTTTTGGTTGGTTCGTTGGTTGGTTGGTTGGTTTGTGTGTGTGTGTGTGTGTGTATGTGTTTGCGAAATAATCAGAATTTAGTGACTTCCTAAGTATGCAGTGAAAGGCAAAATAACTAACCACTGTGAAAATTTATATAGGAGTGTGGCAAATATTTATTCCTCAAAAAAACTAAAGTCAGAGGAGAATACTGAAGGAAAGAAATAATTTGCTGAACAAATATTAAAATTAATAGGATTGATCAATTATTTTTTTGAAAGCCATCTGTATAATCATAACAGTCCTTTCCAGTTTTGAAATTCCATGTCAGCATGATATCTTTTTCAGAAACAGCAAATTAACATTTCTAGGGCAAGGAAAGCATAACAAGACACTTTCTGAAGCTAAAAAATATTATAAAAGATCTTGCTTAAATTATTTTTAAACATTTTAAATATATTAGATTTTAATATTTATTTCAATTATTTGAATACTATTTAAAAGTCTTAATAGCGATTCTTTGTCCAAAAATAATTTCCTGAGATCTTCCCAGAAAATGTGCATTTGATCTTGTTACAAGTTCAAAATATGTGTTCTGTGCAGTATCTTTACTGCACAAAGCTGATGTAAACCACCTTTTTGCAGATCTAAACATATAAACTTATTACATTCAGAACATAATAGAAAAAAAAAAGAATCACTCAGCCTAAATTAAAATTCTTTTAAAGTCTCTGAGCAATATGACTGTATGATCTGGTTGGAAGGATGTTGCAATTTTTCTTCAATCTTTGTGTGAGGAATTGTTTGCTAAACATACATACATAATAGTCACATCTGCTGTAAGTGTTCACTTCATTACATGAAGTATAACAAACTTCTTTCATTCATATTTTAAATGCTGTTTTGCTGTTCCTAGAGTTTTTTCTTAATCCTACTGCTTTGAGTCATCTAATAATTTCATATAATCTATGAAAATTATTTAGACAAGTGGGGCACATTCCTTTCATAGGAGGCAAGACTCCATCCATGTTCCTAATTGATTTTCTCCTTTCAGGTATAAAAGAAACAGCTTAGCTTTGTTAGGGAACAGCACTTTTTTATTTCCATATTTCCAGAAACCACATGTTAGTATTTGGCAAAGCACTAAATTTAATAAATCACAACACTGTCTTTGGAATATGGGTGGAAGGAGATCTCCCTTAGCATAATGAACAGGCACTCTAGGTAGAAGATTCCTAGTGACTTTGTAAAGGTGATTATTTCTGATAATGTCTAAGTTCTTCTCGCAACCATTCCTGAGCCTAAGACATCCTTTTTGTGTTCTTAGTTTCTGGAAAAAAAAGTCATGTATTTCAAATGCACATTTTACACTTTCAGGATCGCAGGATTTGGAGTCTAATTATACATATTGCACTAATTAAGAGAGAGATATGAATACAGATGGTGAAATAAGCAGGAATTCAAGACATGGTGTAGATGTCAAGGTATTTGCACACTATGCAGATTAAGATAGTTATTTAAATATAAATTAAAAACAAACAAACACACAGACGCACACACCTCTTTTCGTTTTGGACCTTCTAGAATATAGGTTTACATTAACATATTGCATTCTTTGTCTCTTGCTGTCTATATATGTATCACAGAACTCATTTAGGATACCAAGTGGAGATGAGTTTCCTAGACACTTACAGCTTTCTATTAGGAGATGTTCAATTTCACATTGAAACCTTAAACAGAAGTGGGTTTAAATATTCTTTTTTTTTTTTTTTTTTTGTGATCTTATTTTAATTCGATTACACATGACTGATGATATTTCAATATTTCATGAATATTACCCTGATTATAACAGCACTTCATACTTAATTTTTAAATTAAAACACTTTGAAAGCAAAGAAATTCAGTAAAGCCTAAAACAGGAACATAAGCTTTGTATGCCAACCTTACCTGTTAGCTTATCTGAAGTTAACAGGTTATTCATATTAACTAGTAGCACTTTACAGGCTGGTAAATTTCTTGGCAAAGTGTTGAGCCTAAACATATAACACCTAAGTTCAGTAAAAAAAAAAATAAAAAAAAAAAAGGTATAGCAGAAAGGTATATTACATGAAAAGAAAAAGAACAGAAAGGCAATAATGAGATTTGCAGGTTTTGGTCTTCATAGATTCACGGGGAGACAAGACTCTTTAAGAGCTGTAACAGTAGCAGGACTGTAATAACCACAGAATAAAATACAGTGGTGGTTATTTGTCATTAATAGGATTCTACTTTTGTGAAACATGCTGGGAGATTTAGAATAGGCTACAAAGAGAGACAGAATGACACAAATTGGATTTAGCTACTAGTTTCATATGAATTTATGGGAACAATAAAGCAGGTAGAGTCACACTTGACAGTTTTAGGGGATTGAAACAAGGGAGTTCCAAGGCAAAAGCTATATAAAACATACCTTTAGAAGGACAAAGTTCACAAAGCACCAACAGAAAAATGTGCACTTCCAAAAGGAAATTGCAGCATTTAATACTGCATTTTTCTTAAAGCATTTACAGATTTTTCCTTAAACCACAGCTGATTAGTATGTTTTGTAAACAAATTGACCACTGAAACATGTCATTTTTTTGAACGCTACTTTTCTGAGAGCTTTTTTTATCATTCACTGGTATTATTTGATATTTTATTATACTGATAAAATGTTGTATGATGTTATCAGCATGCATTTACTCTGTTACTATAATAATCATGGCAAAATAATTGGGAAATTTCTCATACAGTGTAAATAAAGAAGAAAAAGCACCAAGAAACCAGTAACTATATTTTCATCATATATTTCTTTATGAAGTAGACTAATGAATTTCATTATTTGTCACAAGGCATGCAACAGAGTGCCTAAAAGACCACCTGAAAGAGTGGTAACTAGCGGTGCAGACAAGAAACAAAAATGTGTAAGAAGTCTAAGATTTTACCCAATTTACATTTTTTCTAAACTTTGAAAGTAAATAATGAGTTATTAGACTTCTAGAAGGTATTATTATGAAATTTAAAAAATTGTGGAATAAATATTAAATATTTAAAATAAAGTAGAAAAGGTAAGAAATTATGAAAGTTTATGTACAAAGCAGTTTTTTTTTTTCTGTAAACTTATGGCTTCCTCCCTTTGTTTTGTTGGAAATTTTTCATTTTCTAAAAATTTCAGCTATTACTGAATGGATTTACCAGCAATGTAACCATATCCATAGAAAATGCACAATCCACATTTTTACTAATGTTTCTGCATAAAAGTCTTTATAACCAGCTTATGGCAAAGTTGATGCAAGACCGCTTATTTAAACGAAGTAGAGAAGGGTAGATGAGAAAACACAGATACAAAAGAAGTTGGTTGAAATATTAAAACATGAGCTTACATGACAATGTCCTGATTAATATTTGGGGCTACATCAGCATGAGGATCATACACTCTATATAACTGAACAAAGGAAAGCGAATATTTAATGGGCCATTCTAACATCCTAGTTCTAACGTCAATTCATTATAGCTTATAGATTTCCTTCCTGGGGCTAGGGGAAATGAGTATATATGTGTCTATGCATGTGAAAAGATATATAAAAAAGATCTCTTGTTATTGAGTAGGTGGCTATGGCTGGTTTATAATTATGAAATCCCTTCAGACTAGACAGGTCAAAGCTTTTCTGTAACTATCTTTTTCCTGTCTTATATTCAGGTTGTTTATGTGAATGATTTGATATATTTTCAAGCCCTGACAGTCATATCAAATGTCCAATCAAAAGTTCATTATACATCTAAAATCATGTCCTTTGAGTATTTTAAGGTGGATAAATTCCACTTCTTCCAAATTGTCTCATTACAACTGTCACAAAACCTGATGCAGTCAAACGATTCTATTAATGATGAGAAACATGAATTTTGGTAGTTTTGGGGCACTTTTTGACTTGACCAAAGATTATTTGTTAAATAATTCATTACGGGCTGTCCTCATTATTTTTCTGCTTTGATGTTACACATCAGATTTAGTTGGGCTTTGTAGCTATTTCCTTCTTAATGTCAAGTTACTTAGTAGGAAGATTTTTCCAGGCTCTTAACAGTTTAACCACAGGTACATCTGTGTGATTAGCTGAAGAAATGCATGATTGAGCCAAGATATTTGAGTGCGTAGGTGGGAACCTATGAGGCAAATTAAACTGCTCCATTAGCTAAAGCCATTTCAAAAATACATATCACAAAGAGTAATATGCTGTGTACAAGGATTCAAAGGTAGTCAAGTTCTGTCACGTGGAAGGCAAAGATTAGAGTTGTTAAGCAGTGGAGGTTATGTTTGCAGATAGATGACAACTAGATCTTAAAACCTGCAGCAGTTGGTAATGCCTGAGACAAAGGATACCCTGGAGGGTGCACATGCTGTGTTTGAAAGACTTGCTATTTATTACTTTTAATTTCACGAGTAAAGGCTTGTCTTTGTTTTCTTGTTTTTCTTGACACTCAGATGTGATACATTGTCTTTTTACAGGCGCTATTCAGAAAAGTAGCATAGTCATTGCAATGCTGAGCACTGCAACATTTCTGATGTAGCAGTTCCACTCCTGGAATAAGATAAGGAAAGTTTCCAAGGTCCTAGTACATTGATTAGGTAATCATGTATTAGACAGGGATTCATAAAATGCAGAAAATACACACCAAAGAGAAGCTTATATGACATTCTGCTTCAATAAAATTTTGTCTTATAACCTGTTGAAAAGCTGAGTATAGAAGAAGGCCTTTTTGATCAAGGGTAAGCAAGCATATGTAAAATACCTTTTGTTCCCCAAGAAAAATTCTCAGTTTATTTTTCTTACTTTATATCCTGTTTTTCATACCTGGAGATTGAATTATATGAAGTATATTGATGAAAAAGGCCATATATAATTATGAAGTAGGTGTGCTTGTCAATGCAGTGATTCTTTGGGGCAGAAAATATTTGAAATACTAAGCAACAAAGAAATTTTATAAGCTCTGACTAAAGCTATGATTTTCATTGACAGTCAAACAAGACTGAATTTGCTTTTTAGCATATATTTAACTCCTCCATGTGAAAATTTTCTTCCATGACTGAAGTCTGATTTTTTTTTCCTCTACGCTAAATTGGCACAGCATGGATTTGCCACTATAGGCTTGTATGCATAAACACATGCATCTCATGTGTGTGCAAACTTACATCACACATTCCATACCCTTTCACTCCTGGTAAGTTGTGTTGCTTGACAGGTGTGTGGGTCCCTAACTTAAGGGTGAGGAAATCTTTCTCCCCTTTAAGTGAAGGATGGAGAAGCTGGGGTCAGAATATTGGCTGTTTCACCCAGAAAGGAAGAACAACCCAAGACTCAACAAGAGATCTCAGTGTCAAATGAGTTTAAGAGCAAAAGATTGAAAAAGCATGCAGTATGAGTGAAAACATGTGGTTTGTATTCAATGTCCTTATAAGGGTAATTTCTTAGATTTAACAGTCAAAGATGACTGAAGTAATTGTGATACACATGAAATTTTCCCAATGCAAGGGATGAAGGTATTTTTAAATCCAACTCCAGTCAGCCGATAGTCTAAGCAGAATAATAGAGGTGTGGGAATTTCTGAGTGCAAAAGTATCCTTTTCCCACATCTCTATCCATAATTCAAGAAAGGTGCTAATAAACCGAAGAGCACTCAGAGAAAAGCTGTGATTAAAGGACTGTACAATATATCTCTAGTCCAAAAGAATGAAGGATCTATGGGTGTTTATCTTCCCAAAGAGAAAGTTAAAGGCCATGTTTCCTATGGAGGAGAAGAAATTTTATAATAGATGGCTCTTTAATCTACTGTACAGAGATAAAATGAGACCCAGAATGAGGTCTGACAAACGAAGACAAGAATAGTAATGCAGTTTTTAGCGAACATAGTTAACTACATGAACAACTTCATAGGAATTTAGGTTGTCTTCATGTCAGCAGTAATTGAAACAGTATTTCTCTCAAGTATGTACTTAAGTGGAAAGTATTTTGGGAAACCATATGACCTGACATGCAAAATTTCAAACTGGAATCAGTGTGGTCTCTAGCAGATTTTTAGTCCGTGATTGTATATTGTGCAACACCTTGATTGTCTTGTGATTGATCTTAGTGAGTCAAGGTTTTTATTTTCATTATCTTTGTTAATTATTCTATATTGTGGATCCCACAGGCTCAAGTTTCTGAAATCTATACATAGATTTGTTTCTGACAGAGGGGCTACAGATAAATAAAGATACAGATAAATAAAATACAGGTAGCTGAATTAAAACCAAGGATGGCTTTATCCTTTAGAGTCAAAAGATCATGAAATAGACCAGCCGAACTTTTTTATTAGATGATATTTTAAAGTGCAAGCTGAAAGGAAGTCATAGACTTAATATGTGCTAGAATTAATATGAACTTCTCTCAGTAACAGAATAGAAACACCCCATGAACCAAGCTTGTCTGAAGTGAATTAATTATTGATGAGTTATGTTCAGGTCTTTGGTGAATTAACAAATGAATTTTGGAAGGTTTTTTGTTTTTTGTTTTTGTTTTTGTTTTTGTTTTTGTGTTTTTTTTTTTTTAATAATTTTTTATACTCCATGACCATTTGATAAGAATAAATTGATCTAAGGGGCCTCTTCTACCTGTCATGACTTACATGGTGACCCATGTCCAGGCTACAGTTGTAGCAGTAGCCTCTTCAGTAGTTTTACTGAAGTGTAATGCAAAACTGTAGCTGCGATGAGAATGAAATGTGTAAAGTAAATCCTGCAGCTCTTCCTACTTCCTTTCCAGACCAAAGAATACATCCTCGCATCCTCATGCCTTCCATGCTTAACTAAGGAATTATGCATTAGAAGAATTTGCCAGGTTTTTTTTCTTTTTTTAATTTATCATTGAATATGCAACTCAGTAGTATAACACATATATGAAAATTTATTTTTAAATTAAATGTCACTAAGATTTCAGAAGGTGTGACTCTAGAATTTCCAGTCATCTGTTTCTCATCTTATTCATACTAAGATGTGAATGTGATTATACAAACTTTCAACTGCAATATAGAAATTGTGTCTCCTAAACTTCATTTAAAGAATGAGCACATAATGTGTGCACAACTCAGTGTATATTTACATATGCACTTACTCATGCATGTATCTGGACACAAGCACACAATAAGATGCAGGTAATTTGGCCTTTGAGCTCTGGTCTGCAATACATGCCATGTGGTAGATGCAGTGCATCTGAATATTTGTAGGAATGTGCTATGGTCAAGAATCTGAGTAATGTCTGTTGCAGGCCTGATGTCAGAGTGGGTCTTGCTTTCTACACATTTCTTCCCGCTCTGCCAGGCTCAATTAATGACCCCTGAGGAAATTCTTCTCTGCTGACATCAGATAGTCACATTTTAATCTGTCACTAATAAGAAGTTATTAAAAATGTCTTGAAAGGAGAAGTTGCCAGTAGGTTCTGTTCATTTTCCAGATGCTTCTGAGTCTTACAGATTCTGTCATCCAGTCCTTCCAACTAAGCCATTGCTACTGGACAATAAACAGATGGACTGTAATCACTGTCTGCAATGGTAACTCCTGACAGCTTTATGTCACTTTCTCTGACCTTTAGAATGTATTCACGTGGAGAGCTTAAACTGAGATCTTTTCTCATTTATTTCCAATGTAGCGTAGTGCAATGTATATAAATATTGCCTAAAATTGATATTGTACAGAACTGCCACTAAAAAGAATTAGAGTTTTAATAACTTGTGAAAGTAAAAAGTGAGTTCAGTTTTTCTTTTATTAGATGCTCTGAATGTTGGAATTAAAGGTGGATGCCACTTGACAGAGTTTATCCTTGTCATATATTGTCAACAAAGTGATTGTATTAGAACAACACAACACAGGAACCTCCAATCTTGAAGAGGTAGTTGCCAGAAAATCCTGCTTTTGTTGTGGAATTTTGAGCTCACAAATCAGTGTGGCTTGTTTTCAATACTGAGTCAGCAAGAATGACCATAACAAAAAATTGGTAATGTCAATGTTCTCCAGATACCCTAAATTGTTATAATTTGGATTGCTAAAAGTTGGATGCTTTTTTTCTGCAACTTAATTGTAACTGATCAGAATTATAACAACTGGCACTTTTTACATTCTTGTTCAGTTGTGCTTAGTGTTTGATCCTCAGAGCGGGATACAATTACAAGTTACTGCCAGGTCATACCTGAGCCAGTTACTGATGATGTGATGAGATCTTTGATATGTTTATCTCCTAATATTATTTGGAGATCTTTTTTCCATAATATAATCTGTAGATTAACTTCCCAGCTAGCCTATATTATTTTATGTATAAATGCCTATAATATTTTAGTTTGTTATGTCGATATAAAAAGCTTCATTTCAGCAAGAAATTCAAGTGAATACCAAAGTTCTGCAGAAAAAGCAAACACAGATGAAGTCAAGTAATTTTTAAATTTTAGCTAACATTTGCTGAAATATCTTTCACTATTTGACCAGCTCCACTCAACAGGAGCCAATATCCTCATGCTGTCAGTAGCATGCACAACTGCACTAATCAGATCTTTCCTTGCACTGCAATTCCTTTTTTGCTTAGCTTATCTGGGTTCTTCATCAATACAGCTGATTGCTATGGTTACAGACTGCCTGCTGTATGTTAGGCCTGAAGAGGCTATAAAAGAAAATATTTTACTCCAAGTAGATGAATATTAGCCTTTTCTTTTTGGAATATTACATATATTTATTTAAACCATAATTTAAGAGTATTTTTCACAATAACCACTGTACTTAATGTTTAACAATTAAAGACTTTTAAGCACACAGCCAAATTTGACAACATGGAATATCTATGTTTCTGTTTGTTCTCTATGACGACCTGTGGAGAATTGTGTACATCCAGGTAAATGCAGAAGAATATTACATTTTGATAATTTTCCTTCAGGTTTATGCTATTGTTTCCTCATGTTTTGAAGGTGGGAATGTAGTCGATTGGAATGGTGGAGCTGATGTCATTGTGTGTAGCATGGGTATTGTGTGGCAGGAGCTGGAAACAAGAATGAAAGAAAACATCCTGACTTCCCATTCTTTGCAAAATCAAGACCATAGTGCTTCATGGTGTATCCTTGACAAATATATTTAATGTTTTAACCAAATCTGTTTCTTGTGCACATGAATTAATTTCTTTGCAAGAATAGTGCAACTTAAGATGAATAAATAAAATAAGGAGTAAAGTAATGAAGAGTAAGGTAAAGAGAGGTCAGAACTTTTACTCAGGTAAATCATCATGGTACTCTTAAATACATATAGTACCTTTTTACTGTTGAGCAATGATGTAAAACTTTAGACCTATGTTTCCCAAACCAGATGTCATTAAACTGTCCTGGCTTTACTAAATTTCATATAATTGCACATTACGTACATATCTTCAACATAACATTTAAATAAACATCTACTATTTTAATTTTAAAATTTCATCTCAGATTTTATTGTTTACAGGTGTTTGTCTTTTCAATTAACTTCATTAATTAATTTAACTCAAACAAATGAACTAGTCTTCTGAAATCAGGTTGGTTGGAAGACGCTTATTAATTTCATGGACCACAGTTAAAAGAGTAAGTGAAAATCAAAGATTTATACCTACATGGGCTTCACTCAGATCAGTTAGGAATTCTTACCTTTCTATGAGAGTAAACAAAGAACATACAAGGCATTTTTCTTTTTGCAAGTGTATCTTCAGGGGTCAACAAAAATAAAAGGAAGAAGAATGTAAGAACACTCCCAGAATATTAACTGCTATAAATCAGGACTATATAACTAGTCTACTGTATTAAGTATAGTACTGCAGGCCACACTTATCTATAGTGTATGTCTTTTAGAGTCAAACTACATGATTTCATTTAACTAGAATTTAACAGATTTTATTAGATTATTTGGAATTGAATGTTTAATTGAAATGTTATGCAGTTACACATAAAACCATGGCTTTAAGATTCCTGGGAATTTAAGAGGAAGGCTATTGCCATCTTTAATGAAAAGCTATAGTTTTACTTTAATGGCAAAGTTCAAAAGACTTCATCTTTCTACTCTTGGTATATCCCCTTCAACAGTACTGCATGGTATCACCACACAGCAATACTTTTATCAGTAGATGCAATGGTCTTTATGATCCATTTCTGAAACAGCAACAGCTACTGTTGCAAAAATTCTTTCATATTATTCTCCAAAGAGTGGTGAAAAAAACCCTATGAAACAACAAAACACAGAAGTTGGAGCCAACAGTTAAATAATGGGTTTTAAATAGTACTGGGAGAAAGCCAGTATAACAACTGCTCCTGTACAGAATTCATAATTTTGTTTTATCTTGTGCTGAATGTCACAAACTACCTTTCTAACCATGCTCAAATATGCTAGAGGCTTATTCAAGATCATAACATGCCTAAACAGCAGTATTGTGGTACCTTGCAATTTAAATTTAGAGAAATGCTGAATGGCATTGTCTATAACTCCTCTCTAAAAGATGCACAAGGGTCTGAATGTACAGAAGTTTTGAGACAAAAGATGCACAATGCACAGACTTATTCTATTCTGTCACAAGGGATGCCATAAATATCAAACAGTGATAATAAAGGATTATAAGCCTTTCAATCCTGTGGCAAACTGGCCTGTGGTGTGTTCTGTATGTCATAGTGTTTAGAAGCAGTGGGAAGCAGAGTGCTACAGCTGCTGCTGTAGATGCTGTAATCTTCTCCTATAAGTAGACTATATTTATGCCATTTTCAGGGGTGGATAAATGTCTATGACATCACTGGATAGGTTGAACTGAAACTCTGGGGTCCCCAGTCCAAAGCAGGACTAACTTCAGGTTAGACTAAATGGCTCAGGGATAAGTCCAAAGCAGTAATGAGTCTTCTAGGTTGAAGAGATCAACCTGTTTCAGTGCTTAACTATCTGCATTATGCTACTTGTTTATTATATCTCATTGGAACTTCCCTTGCAGCAATTTTTGTTCATTGTCTCTTTTTTTTTTTTTTCCTTCCAGTTGTCCTCTTTTGTCCCAAAATAATTGTTCCATCTCTACAGCCAACTTGTTGAGAACAAAAACCCAGCAATTAAATTCTTTCCATTCTTCTTTTTTTTCTACAAGCTTATATGTGGCTTCTCTCTAGGAATTATATAGGCTCAAATGCACACTCAGGTAATGCCCGAGTAAAAATCTGTAGGTGGACAGGGGAAATATACAGTGTGAGCCTAGTTGCTTCTATCTACCCCATCTGTCCTGAGGGTAATGATCATAATATTGCACCATACCTCATGAGACAGCCCTCTTTTAGTGAAAAAGGGCTTTGTGTCCACAAAGGGTTCAAACTGGCTGTAAAACAAAGATGATAGGTTTAGCCTAGCTACAGTGATCCTAGATGTGTCTGAATGGACTCATGAAGCTAAGTTATGGAAAAAACTTAACTTGAAATTGCTTTTAGCCTAAGCTCAATCAAAAAGCAAATTCAAAAGGCAATGTTTGGCACCATGCTTCCAAGTTTATGAAAAAAAGGTGGTCATGAGAAGCTCTATCATGTTTATAAAATGCATAGGTGGCAAACCAACTTTTTAGTTGTCTGTAGATGCAGGTCATGAAGACATCCATACATACTGCTAAAGAGATATTTTCTCTTATAACGTGTCTTCTGCACAAGATCCAATTGGAAAATAGATGCTTTTACCATCACTTATATGTCTAAAGTTAAGAAATCTATAACCAGGGTCATTTCCACAGAGAATGATTCTTTTGGGCAGAAATTTCATGTCATGCAGGCAAGAATAACCATTTGCTAGAGGTTGGAACTACCTGGGCAATATCATTTTTTTCAAAAATGACTGGATCTTTTTTAAACATGTGAGTTGAAGCACAAAAAAAAAGTTGGACATAATGTTTTATAAATGATTCATGAAAAAAACTCCCTATGGTATTGAGACAGTAGACAGAATCTGCATTTGAAAGAAGATGTTTAAAAATACTTTTATAGGAAGAAGGAGTGGAGGAGTGTGATGAAACTATGCACAATTACTAGTTGCAAAAATATATATTTTGCCTGTTCTTATTCTGATGCCAATTTGATCTGAATAAAAGCAGCATTGCTGGTGCTAACATATGGCAAGCTCTGAGACTGTTTATGTGATTGCCACACCAATTGTTAATAATCTTTCAGGTGAAGAAAAAAGGCATGGATTTTTCATCCAATTATATATTTTTCCTTTTTCAACAGTTAAATGAATAGTTCTTTGAAAAGGATTCTTTTTTTTTTTTTCTAGCAATGAACAATAAGGCCATGTCTTCACCAAGATGTCACATTGATCTAGTTTGTTCTCTCTAATTGCATTGATTTAATGTTATTGAACTGAAAGCTCTTACTACCAGTGTAATGCAGTCTTAAGGTGGATTCTTTTATAATTGGTACATCCACATCTCTGTTTTGTTGGGTTTTTTGTTTGTTTGTTTGTTTGCTTGTTTTTTTCTTCCAAATTCAGATATCATTATGACCTTTCTTGTAACATATCATAAACAACTATCAGACCAGGGATGCTACAAGTGAAACTAAAATAAATCACAAACTCCAGTAGTCCTTTCCAAGCACCCATTAACTTGGCAGCATAGTATGTACGATATACATACACACATATATATATACACACACACATATATACTCAAAATATAAAAGAGATTATACCCTATATAAGATTACAGCAATAATGTTGAGGACATACCCTCACACACCAACAGACAGGTACTCTGTCAGTGTGATCCTTGTCCCATACCCTGGACATTTCACCATGACAGAGCTTTGTCTCAAAAAACCTATAATTTCCATAAGAAAGTCCTGCAAAGTGAAAATATCTCACAATTATCAGACCCCTCTTTTAGGGAGTCAGCAGAACTGCCACTTTGGACTTCCAGAGGGCACCCTTTGCCCTGTTTGGGAGTCTGGTTGACAGAGTCTCCCAGCAGGCAGTTCTGAAGGGCAAAGGAGTCCAGAAAGGCCAGACATTCTTCAAGAAGGAAATCCTAAAGGTAGGAGCAGGCCATCCTCATGTGCCAAAATACAAGCCAGTGGTGAATAAGACTGGCCTAGCTGAACAGAGATATTTGGTTGAAACTCAGAGAAAAATGAGAGTTTATGACCTTTAGAAGAAGGAGCAGGCAACTCAAGAAGATTACAAGTACATCTTGAGGTTATGCAGAAGAAAGTTAGAAGGACAAAAATAAAACTACAACCTAATCTGGCTGCTGTAAAAGATAATAAAATTGTTTCTATAAAGACACTAGCAGCAAAAGGAGTGCTGAGGAGAATCTTCACCCTTTACTGAATGGGATGGGGGGAAACACAGTGACAATGGACGAGGAAAAGGCTGAGGTTCTCAATGACATTTTTTGCCACAGTCTTCAATAGAAAGGAAGCTGTCTTCAGGGTACCCAGCACCCTGAGCTAAAAGACAGGGATGGGGAGCTGTCTTGGGTTGAGCTGGCAAAACGCCAACTGTCCGAGACAGAGTGAAAAGGGCTCGTCCCCCCCCCCAACCAGCTA